>CM055841.1:36513393-36622519 GCA_029490765.1 Euthynnus affinis | reverse complement strand
ACTATATGGTTACATAAGGAAGAGTGAGTCATAAATTATTCATTGTATAGTTGTCAGTGAGAAATGGGTCACATACTATACTTATTATGACACGCTGTTCTCTGAGAAGACGCTGGGTCTCAGTGTAATATTAGGTCAGAGCAGCGGAGCTTTATGTCAGTAAACTGCTTTATTGTGTCACCTTATTGGTTCCTGATGATGTCATAATGGACCGCAGGTGCTGACCGCTTCATGGACGATGTAGCATCGTATGATTGGCTATCGGCCCTTCCCCTGGATGAAGTGGTGCTGGTCCTTTATAACGCCATGTGTCTGCATAGTAAGACCGACACACACACACACACACACACACACACGCACACACACACACACACACACAGATTAACATCACAAACATTATAAACAGACTTGTTTATGAAAGCATTTCAGTAACTCAGAGTTACTAAATATGCTGCAGCTGCAGAAGAACATTTATTATTATATATATGTTATATATTATATTATCAATATGAAAGTGTGTCATGCTGTAGTCAGTCGTAGGAGAGTTGATGTTTGTCAGAGTTAAAGTTAGTAAAATATACTTTTCAAGCATTTAATATTCTTGAAACTCGACACAGAACTGAAATAAAAACATTCAGTCAGATAAATTCTGTTTTTTTCTGCTTAAACAGCAGATTTAGTGACGTTCTGCATCTGTAGGGTCAAAGGTCAGAGGTCAGAGGTCAGAACTGTTCTCCAGTGTAATTCCTTATTCAGTAAATAAACCTTCACACAGAGTTTCACTGCTGATTACATCATAACATTAACAACATTATGCAACATATTAATAACAACAGTTCTACATGTTATTACCTATTCACTCTATATAACATATTAATAATAATAATAATAATAATAATAATAGAACACATTTAATAACTATTTGTAGAAAAACTGTCGTATAATTTGATTTTAAAGAATCAACAAATAATCACATGATCATATTTAGAAAACAAACTTAACAGTTAAATCTGTTTGAAGCCTGTTTCTGTAACACCTTCCTCCTCCTCTTCCTCCTCCTCCTCCTCCTCCTCCTCCTCCTCCCCCTCCTCCTCCTCCTCCCCCTCATCCTCCTCCTCCCCCTCCTCCTCCTCCTCCTCCTCCTCCTCCTCCTCCTCCTCCTCCTCCTCAGGCATCTTCCTCTTCCACCTGGTGAACTACAAGCCGCTGACCTATAACAACATGTACGTGTACCCGTGGTGGGGCGAGGTGATTGGCTGGTGCCTGGCTCTGTCCTCCATGCTCTGCATCCCCGTCAGCGTCCTCTACAAACTCTTCAGAGCCAAAGGAACCTTCAGAGAGGTCAGACAGACGAACGCACTCCTCAGATGCTTTTACTTTGGAGGGAAAGCAGTGAGGTCGCTCTAATGAACCACACCCTCATCCATCTGAAGGCTATACTGTAACCTGGCAACCTGCCATAGTGTAATATTACATACTGTACTATACCCTGCAGGACTGTGAGGAGCATGCCGCAGTAGGACATGGTGACATACTTAACTACATCTGCTCCTCCTTTATATCTGTTTAAATCATTTCTAGCTTGTAAAACCCAATAAATAAAAAAGATATTCAGCGTGGCGGTGAACTGCAGAGCTGCTGCTTCACATTATCACATGATTCATATGTAAAAAGACCGGAGAGCTGAGGAGCTGAGTGCGGCTCATCATTCACGTCCCGTTCAAATAAAATAAATATATTATAAATAATAATAATAATAATAATAATCTGCAGCCCTGATGAGTCATTCTGTAACTTCCTGTCTGCATGACTGATGTTTCCTGCTGCGGACAAATTAAAAAACTTGCGTACAAAACAGCAACTAAAACGTCTCCTGCTCACCTGAACGCCCCTCATTCAGGTCTACACTCCCTCATTCAGGTCTACACTCCCTCATCCAGGTCTACACTCCCTCATTCAGGTCTACACTCCCTCATTCAGGTCTACATCAGGTCTACACTCCCTCATTCAGGTCTACACTCCCTCATTCAGGTCTACATCAGGTCTACACTCCCTCATTCAGGTCTACACTCCCTCATTCAGGTCTACACTCCCTCATTCAGGTCTACATCAGGTCTACACTCCCTCATTCAGGTCTACACTCCCTCATTCAGGTCTACACTCCCTCATTCAGGTCTTCATCAGGTCTACACTCCCCCCACTCGCTACGCTCTGCCAACGAAGGCCGTCTGGCACCACAGCAGGACTCTAATGCCACATTTCCATCACATGGTACCGGCTCAGGGTACCTGGTCGTCATTGGCAACGGCGCATGAATCTGCCGTGACGTCATCTTCAGAGCGACACACAAAGGAACAATGAAGGATATGAAAGAGACGGTGTATGTAAGAGGCTGGCGGGTCGCCGTACCGTCACGTTGAATGATTAAACGATGGCGGCCGCAGCTCGTGACGATCCTCCTCCGACCAATCAGAGCTCTGCAGGGTTCTGACGTCACATTTTAGTTCCAGCTCTGCTTTTTTTGGAACTTCGACGGAGGTGAAACCAAAAAAAAAAGTTGGTACCAGGTGGTTTTTCGTTGAGTTGAGCCGATACCATGTGATGGAAACGCACCAATAGACACCGGCTAGACTCTCCTCTGTAGTTTCCTGCTGGTGGAACGAGTCCTTCTCAGTCTTTAAGGAAAGATTAAAGACCATCTCTGCACTTAACGAACTGTAGGAAGACATTTAAGCTTCTATTCTCTCTGATCATTGTCGTGTTGCTGCCTGTTTGTGATGTCTGAGCTCTCATATTTGGATAAAAGCGTTTGCTAAATGAAAAAATGTAACTGTGTGTGTGTTTTTTTTGCAGCGCTGGGCCCACCTGACCTCTCCGGTGTGGGGCGTCCATCACCTGGAGTACATGGCCCCCGACATCAAGTCCCTGACCTCGCTGTCTCCCGGCACGGACGACAACAAGGTCATCATCTTCGAGAGCGTCATGTGAGCCGGAGGGTGGAGGCGAGGGCAGGTGTGAGGGGGGGGAGGGGCTCCTCCGATCCAATCACAGCACTCCATCTCCATCTCCATCTCTCCATCCGTCCCGCCCCCCACCTACAACAAGATGGCCGACACCTCATCTCCCTCAGCGCACACAACCTTCAGATTTACCTCCGCTCGGTACCCGAGGCCTCGGAGAAGGACTTCTGCCCCTCCCAGAAAGGATGGATCCGTCCGGTGGATGGATCGGCTGTTCGTCTGTTCGGATCGATTAATTGATTAATTGATCGGCAGGCAGACCGGAGCGAAGCGGATGTGTAACACCTGTGAAAGGATGGAATAAAGGGAAGGAGGGGAGCTCCTCCAGGAGGTTTTAATTACGGCAAATCCATCGTTCTCCAGATTTAAGTCGAACTATTGTGATTAAAACCAGCAGCTCACTGGGTTCTTTAAGAGTAAAGGGCTTCGATTTCAACGGTTGTCGTGAGGATAATGTAAATATTGACTGTTTAAAATGACATTAATGAGTACAGGATGTGGGTAATCCCAAATTTAATGCAAAATATCCCCCAAATAACCCTGGAGGGGCCGAAGAGGAACGGAGTCTCACTGTGTTCAAAAACAACAACAACAACAACCACAAAAAGCTGCTGATCGTCTCCCGTCATGCGGATGTTGGGGTATCAATGCAATCTTGTTTTGGGTGATCGGAGGGTTGGATTCAACACACACACACACACACACACACACACATCTACATACCTGATAGACAGCCATTACACACACACAGCCTCGTTATTCATCATCATACTAACGTTAAACATCAGCAGCAGCTAACGAAACGCTAATTGACCCTTTTTTTTTTTTCTCCAGAGTCTGAACTAGTTTGTGTGAAAGTCAAACTTTTCTAAAAAAAAAGTCTGTGAGGTTTTTGTGTAGCTGTGCAGGTGTAATGGCTGTTTATTAAGACAGAGTTATAGACAGACAGACTGACTGAAACCCCCACAAATATTCACCAGAGGTCGTTTGCTTCGTATCAGGAGTTCGGGAAACGATCGAGAAAGAAGGTTTGGTTTCACTCTGACACACTAAAAACAACAAAAAAAAAAACACTTTCTAGTTTCAAATCCTTCTTTTCTTTGAACTTTGTGGCTCTTTATTAGCACACAAACTATAAAATCTGGTCAAAACGAGCACGATCGCTCTTAAGCTCCTGATACGAAGCAACCGGAGGTCCGTGAACGCATCGCGCTGCCAGGAAGCCGAACCTGAACGCACCATCGGGCCGTTTCTGGTTCAGCGAGTCTCTTAATGTCTTTTTTTTTTTTTTCCAGCACTTTAATGTGACACTTTGATTGTCGACCTAAATTCTAAAAAAAAACCTTCATGTCAAACTTGTTTCGACATATCGCCGCCGTTCTCGTCCTCTCGGCGCCCCCCGAAGCTAAAATACTGTGAATCACCAGCTCCTGCTAATCGTTCCTGAGCGGCAGCGTGCATGCGTGCGGCTCCTGACCTCTGACCTCTGCCCTTGCTATACCGACAGTCACACCGAGGCTTGATTCACTCAGGCGACAACAGATCCGGTTCTCTGGGAGGAAGGATCCGCTGTGGATTCAGTGTGTTTTTTTGCATATTTAAACGTTTCAGCAGCTGAATGTTTGATTTTCCAAAACGCTTCTAACAGACTCGCTGAGAGGTGATTCATCAGCGAGGAGGAGATCATTGTTTCCGAAGCTTTCAACCTTTTCACACTCCGGTCCTGGAAGCAGCTGAGGAAGGTCACAGAGAGAGGAGGGAGGGAGGCGATGGGAGGGGCGGGATGTTAGAGTTAAGGCCGGGTCAGGAACAACTTATTCAAGCTGCTGTTCTCAACAATGAACCCTGCAGCTGAAATCCAGCTTTCCTGAGAGAGAGAGAGAAGTAGGAATGCAACAAAACTAGAGCTGAAAAATGGTTATTTATCAGGTAAAACATTCTCTACTTCCAAGCTTTTTTCTTGTCTAAAGTTAAACTAAACTGAATATCTTTATATTTTGGAAAGTTAGTCAACCAAAACGAGCAATTTGAAGGTTTAATCTTTGAGTTTTTGGTCATTATGATGAACATTTATCACTATTTTACCCCCACAAATCCAAACAAACAGGCTATAGAGTCTCAACCAGGAGTTAAAACTAATTAAAACTAATTAGAAGTTAATTAAACACAGTTCAGCTGCGTCAGGTTTGGATATTTACAAAGCAGAAACACTGAAATCACACTGGATCTGACCTTTAACCCCTTCATATTTCCTATCTGACCTCCTCCTCCTCCTCCTCTTCCTGCGGAGGGAGTGGAGGTTCAGGCCTGTGTCCGAATCAGGTCAAAGGTCGGGCTTCGTTCTGCGTCCCCGGGTCGACCTGAAGTGCCAAATCGGAGCGCTCCTCGCCCTGCGGGGCTGATCCCAGACCAGAGCTCCAGGCTGCCAACAATCAACCTGTTCACTCTTCTTCTTCTTCTTCTTCTTCTCTGCCTCGTCTCATCGGTCTCATTTTAAAAACAAACAAACAAACCCAAAACGCTGTGGTCCTCCCGCCAAAAGCATCCCACCTCCTCCTGAACAGCTTCCACATGACGGTACCAAAATCTGACGATGAAAAGTTGCCATTTATTTTAACATTTGTGCCACAATTCTCTCTTTTTATTGTTGTTTCCTCTTTAGACACTGAACTGTAACGCTGTGGCTGCGTTAAAGCCTCGTTAACGTCACATTTAATCAATAATTTGTCTGTTAAATGGATAATAAGTCTGACAGGTGACCATCAGATCTATAAATACTCAGACGTCACAATCTGCTCGTTCGCTGCAGATTTCCTCAAAACTTCATCTTTTTTTTTAATTTCTAGTTTTCCTGGAGCCCCTTTTTTTTTTTTTTTTTTTAGTGGGTAGAGAACGAGTCTTGCCTGCGGTCAGATCAGCTGACGGAGGCGCCGGAGGACTCAGCGTGATGATGCCAAGCGTTGCCTTACGTCGTTGTCTTAAAACTTTTAGAGTCCGTAACGGTTGACTTAGCCAAACCCAGAAACCGTCCCGGACGTCCTGCGCCGCGTACGGCTCTGGTCTACATCCCCCCAAACCAATCAGCAGTCTGCAGGGGGGGGGGCGTGTCTACAACTCTGTCTCCCTGGTAACCACTCACCATCCACCTATCACGGGGGAGAAACATCATGATTAGAATGTAAAATAATACTAAAAAAAAAGAAACTACATACATTTGCACATTGTTGTAAAATAATGTTGCTAGCACTTTTAAAAGGAATCGTGTTAGAAAATCGTGTTTTGTTTTACATATTGTAAAATAATTCAGAGATTTATTTTGTGGAGGCTTTTATTTTGCTTATACATACAGTATAAAATATATATATTGAATATCTTTGGGTGTTATCTATATTTGATGCAGTATGTAATTGTGATGATGATGATTTGTGGCTGATTGTTCACGTTTAGCCGGCGAACACGAAGCAACGCGGCGGCTGCGATCCAACTTCGAGCTTCAGGCTACCTCACTTCTCATTCAAACTTTAAAAAAAAACAAAAAAAACAAACAATAAAAAAAAAAACAAAACAACAACAACCTTCTTTCAGCTTTTTATGCAAACATTCAGGCAGCGGCGTCCGCATCGCAGCCGGCTGCCAGCAGGCGGCGAGGACCCGAGGGAAGGAAACTCCCTCGCCGTCCCGCCGCGGCGTTGCAGCTCCGAAGTTTCTCCGACGCTCAGCGGAAACGTTTTATTTATGCTGTGAATTTAAAAAGAACTCTAAAGAGATTAAAAACTGAAAAACTGACGAACTGAGTGTCACATTTTTGTGGCTTTGAATCCGAAACGAATAACGTGGATGCGTTGGCGCGGCGAGGCCTTCGGGCGGCGTCCGACCGGCTAACGTGAACAAGCAGCGAGGAGCGGAGCTTTTCTCTCTGAGGGTTTGCTGCGATGCAGTGATGTTACGGCTGTTGAGGCTTCGTGTGGCTCCGAACACACTACGAAAGGGAATCTCTATTTTTTTTTTTTCTTTCTTTACTTTTTTTTTTTTTGATTTCTAATTTTCAAAGTGCTAAAGTGTTTTCAGAGTTTTAGCTTTAGATGATTTTAGCCTGATAGCTTTTATTTTTTCTCTCTGTGTGTTTTAATGAATATCAGTGTTTTTCTCTCAGACCCCCCCACGGCTCACATTCTCACTTTATTATTTCCTCCAAGAAGGAAACGTTTTATCTGCTCTTCTCATCAAATAGAATATTTTTTCACCTACTTTATATTTTGGCAGAAGAATAAAAAAATAACTTACATTTGTTAAGTTTTTAAAAACTGAAAAAGCTAAAAAGCTGCTGAACGTTTCTGTTGAAGGTTGTTCTGCTGTCTGAGAGGCTGAACTGATGCAGAAAAAGGGGAGAAAACAACACTTACTGCTGTTTGAGTCACAAACATAAACAAACAAACAACCTGTTTTTAAGACTACATTTCCCAGCAGTCAGTGCGAGCCTCCAGACGCCAACCACAGGCACGAAACCGGAGAACACATAAAACACCGTAAATCAATTTTTACGCGAGCTGTAACCCTGTTACACAAACATGATCAACACTTCCTGTCGGCTGATCAGCTGATCAGCCGATCAGCCAATCAGCTCAGTCTGCCTCTCGCTTCACGGTTCACACGTTCTTTTTAAACAAAAGTTTTAAAAATCAAACAGAAATTCAAACACAGCCAAGAAATAAACAGTTTAACAGACGCGAGTGTGAAACCGAACACTGATGACGTACAGAGATTATTAATTATACTGATTATTAAAAGTAAGATTAGAGATCAAAAGGTGCCACTGAGAAGTGTTATTTCACTAATAATAAAACTAACCTGAGGCAGTATTTTATAGAAACCTTAACTACGATCAAACGAACATTTTAAAAAAACGTAGAATCTTTATTTTTAAACAAAATCGACATGTTGTTGTATCATTTAATGTTTTAATGTTTTAACGTCTCGTCTCTGGACTGGAGAGCCTGGGTGGGTCAGAAGGTGAAAAAAAAAAAAAAAAAAAGTACAAATCTGCAGCCATTTAAGACACAAAAAATATGAAGAAGAAGAAAAAAAAAACAACAACTTGGGGGAAAACAAAAAAAAAAATGAAATGTACATTACCAAAATCTGATGTTGTTTTGTGTCATTTTGTCTTTGTGCTCTTCTGCCAAAAACTTGTTGTGACAGTATCTTTGGTCCAAAACTGTAAACCACTCTGCAGGTGCTGTAAAACGTGACTCACTGCTGTAAAACTGTCATCATGCCTGTACAGATACAGAGATGTGCTGTATTCTAATAATTAAGGTTTTTTTTTTTTTAAAGGAGTTTGAATGTTCTTCCTTCCTCACTCTGACTAGAGACAGACTGATAAAGGGATTTTCAATATAAATAATAAATTAAAATTTGTGATAATGAATACATCCTGCCCTCTTTGGAGCTCTGCGGAGCTTTTTAAAGTCTCTTTTATTTCCTAGTTTTGTCTTTTTTTACACCAAAAGTAAACACTACTTCCTGTCATATGACCACGCGGCTGTTTGCCAGCTGGACAAAAACAACAACAACAACAACAAATCAATGCAGCTTTAATTTTTAAAACTTTTATGTAACATAGAAAATATTTCAGGAATAAAGTTGAATATTTGGAGGAAAAGTTGTGAAAATTTAAAGGACCAGTGTGCAGAGTTTAGTGCCATCTAGTGGTGAAGTTGCACGTTGCAACCAAATGAATATCGCTCCCGTTTCAAGCATGACGGCGGCTGCGAAACTTAGCAAAAAAAAAAAACACAGCAGTTCCTCTTTAGATCCAGTGTTTGGTTTGTCCATCCTGGGCTACTGTAGAAACACGGCGGGCTCCTTCTATAGATATAAAGGGCTCGCTCTAAAGTAAAACACTACGATTCTTCTGATTAAACACTAATTAAAACATATTTATGCATATTTTATTCCAAGTTCTTTCTGCTAGACGCCGCTAAATTCTAAACAGTGCACCTTTAAAGAAAAGCCATAATATTTACAGAAACAATTGTGATATTTTATTCTATTTAAACGCTGATATTTTGAGGATAAATTTGGAATATGCAAAAAAAAAAAGAAACCCATAATATTTCAAGAGACAAACTCTTACACAGACAACAACAAATAAACCAAAAACTTTTTCAGTATTTTTATAATAACGTCCACAGGTGTGTTTATACAAAAAAAAGACCAATTCTGTTTAATTACGATGATTGAAAAGCTGCCATTAAGATATAAACGAACCCGCCATCAGTCTGTCTCTTAACACTGTGACCGGCAGTGATGTCAGAGTGATGTCACTGACAGGTGACGGGTGGGGGAAGGCGTGAACTGAACATGCTATGCAACGAGTTTCGAGCTTCAGTTTGTGTGTTTTTTCGGACGAACGGTCGGACAGACGGCGAGCTCATACCGTCTCCTCTGTGTTGTGTTTTAATGACCCGAGGAGCAGTTATGATGCAGATGTTGCTCTTTAGACTGATGTTCCCTTTTAGCCCCCTTTTATCTTCCTCACACGAGTTAAAATGATATAATCTGATTATCTTGTGCACCCAAAACATATTAACCAGGAAAATTCAGCCCCCCCGAGTATAAAAACAAACATCTGAATATAAACCGTCTGTCTGTCTGACCGTCCGCTGCAGGTTTTGATGATCGATACTGTCAAACAAACTTCACCGTCAGCTGGTTTCCTTCAGAGGAGAGCGTCTGTTTCCCAAAAAAAAAAACCCAAACAAACAGTACAGGAGTCTGTTTTCAGACTGGCGCAGAGTGGATTCACTCACAGCACAGCTTCTCAAATTTGGGATTTCTCATGGTCAGTTTCACTGTGCATTATTTTATTTTTTCTCTTAGATAACTTTTGTTTTAAAGTGTTTATAGCCAAAAACATTGCCAAAATGTTTTTTGTTTTTTTGTTTTTATCCTCAAAATTTAAAAGAACAAGTAGAGAAACAACAATGAACAACATCCTCGACTGTTATGAAGGAATTTCTTACCTTACGAGTCGTTACGGGAGGTGACCTCAGGTTGGATGTTTATAGCGATGAAGCAGCAGGGGGCGCTCTCCTCCGGCGGCGATCTTCCCTGAGTTTGGGCTGGAAACAAGAGAGCTGAGAGTCTCTCGGGCTGAAACGTAACGAGAAGGAATTTTTACTTCTCATAAAAAAAGAGAAAACATGAAGCCGCGAAGGTTTCAAACCGGGATGAAAGAGATTTGTGTTGAGCTAAATTAGTTATTGGTCGGGGTAATCAATTAATTAATTGACAATTAAGTGAAAACAAAATGGAATTCTCTCTGATTATCAGGCTCAAGTCAAAATAATAACTTAATTATGAATTTAAGGCTGTTTTTCCGTAAAATATGACAAAGAGAAAGCACAACATCATCAGCGAACATGTTTATTTTTTCTTTTAATCTCTCTAATGTTGAGTAATAAATTCATTATTAATTGAACTTTATGCAAGAAATCAAAAAAGTAAACTGAATATAAAAAGACTAGATCAACTTAATCAGACTATTACGACAAATAATATAATTTCGACTGTTCTGAGGTTGCGTTGAGAGTTTTATTTTTTAATCTTTCCATCCACTTGAGCTTCCAGAAAGACAAATAATCAGTTTATCTTTCCGTCTTTTGTCACTTTGGTGCAGAAACTCAAATGATAATCAGTGAAACGTCGTGTTTGAATCGTCCAGGTCCCATCAGAGTTCAGTCCCCGTCTGTTTCCAGCCCAAACTCGGCCACATGGTGACCTCACTCATCCAAACATTGGTTATTTACTGTAACTGTGTCTCTGTGACTTCCTGTAAACCACAGTCTTCCATCCATAACTGTAGATTAGACAATCGATTAGCTGATAAGTAGCTTAATTAACGAGTAGCCGTGTTATCGATAGCGACGACACTCGGGGCTCGACGTTGACGACGAGTCACCAGCCAAAACCTGCCGAGTCGATGATGTAAGAGTTGACCTCGGGCCCTGATGATGTCATCTGTGTTTCATTGACCTTCGACCCCTGTGAGGGTCTCCATGCTGTAAGCCACTGTGATCACTGTGCTCACTCACCAACACCACTGACCAAACCAATGGCAATAAAACTAACGTCATGACAAACAGCTGATCCGTCTCCGTGGTTACTGGGGTTTGTTTGGGATGTGTGAGAGAGAGATTATCCAGAAAAATGTTTTTATTTTGATCATTCAAGGGTTTTTCTTTATTTTTTTTACAAGTTTCTACATTATGGAACAACACTGAAGACATTAAAACTATGAAATAACACATATGGAATCATGTATAAATAAAAAAAAGATCTCCTTCACATGTGTTTTCAATGTAAAGTGATGGAGGCCAAAACCTACAGTGTGTCCAGATAGACATTTAAAAATCTATAGTGTGTCCAGACAGACCTTTAAAATCTATAGTGTGTCCAGATAGACATTTAAAACCCACAGTGTGTCCAGACAGACCTTTAAAATCTATAGTGTGTCCAGATAGACCTTTAAAACCTACAGTGTGTCCAGACAGACCTTTAAAATCTATAGTGTGTCCAGATAGACATTTAAAACCCACAGTGTGTCCAGATAGACCTTTAAAACCCACAGTGTGTCCAGATAGACCTTTAAAACCTATAGTGTGTCCAGACAGACCTTTAAAATCTATAGTGTGTCCAGATAGACATTTAAAACCCACAGTGTGTCCAGATAGACCTTTAAAACCCACAGTGTGTCCAGATAGACCTTTAAAACCTATAGTGTGTCCAGATAGACCTTTAAAACCCACAGTGTGTCCAGATAGACATTTAAAACCTATAGTGTGTCCAGATAGACCTTTAAAACCCACAGTGTGTCCAGATAGACCTTTAAAATCTATAGTGTGTCCAGATAGACCTTTAAAATCTATAGTGTGTCCAGATAGACCTTTAAAACCCATAGTGTGTCCAGATAGACATTTAAAACCTATAGTGTGTCCAGATAAACATTTAAAACCTATAGTGTGTCCAGATAGACCTTTAAAACCTATAGTGTGTCCAGATAGACCTTTAAAACCCACAGTGTGTCCAGATAAACATTTAAAACCTATAGTGTGTCCAGATAGACCTTTAAAACCTATAGTGTGTCCAGATAGACCTTTAAAACCCACAGTGTGTCCAGATAAACATTTAAAACCTATAGTGTGTCCAGATAGACCTTTAAAATCTATAGTGTGTCCAGATAGACATTTAAAACCTATAGTGTGTCCAGATAGACCTTTAAAACCTATAGTGTGTCCAGATAGACATTTAAAACCCACAGTGTGTCCAGATAGACATTTAAAACCCACTGTGTGTCCAGATAGACATTTAAAACCTACAGTGTGTCCAGATAGACCTTTAAAACCTATAGTGTGTCCAGATAGACCTTTAAAACCCACAGTGTGTCCAGATAGACCTTTAAAACCTATAGTGTGTCCAGATAGACATTTAAAACCCACTGTGTGTCCAGATAGACATTTAAAACCCACAGTGTGTCCAGATAGACATTTAAAACCCACTGTGTGTCCAGATAGACATTTAAAGTGTGTGTGAAGCTTCTGTTCAGCTTCATCAGTCTGAGTTTAGTCATATCAAGTGGATATCTGACACATTTACAGTCTTTTTAGCATCAAATTCTCCTCTTTGTGTTTCCCTGTTGAGCTGCAGGTGGAAGTATAGAAACAAAAAGAGGAACTTTGGCACTAAAAAGACTGTAACGTTGAAAGATATCTACTGGATTTGACTCATTTGTGCATTTGTGTGGTTTCAGTTTTCCTGGTGAATAAGGAGGGGAAAGTGTGTTATGAGCAGGTTGTTTTATGACAGTTTCAGTGTCCTTATGGGAGCCCGACTCTGATTTTGAGACAAAGTGCTTAAACAGTTTTATGTCCTGCTCTCCGCTGCCAGCAGAAAGCTTCAGTTCTCTGCAATCTGAACACATTTGAACTACCAGGAAGCAGAAGACATAAATACGGGAGGCTTAAAAAAAGTTCCCAGCCCGAGATGGTTCTCCTGTCAGCATTTTTAGACACAAGGTCCGGGTCGGCCGTGAAAGCTGATCTAGTGAGAGGATGGGCAGTGCGGCTCAAACCGGTTTCTAATGCCAAATGGCCGTTTAGACCAACAGCTGCATTAGAGGAGGAGGAGGAGGAGATGGGACGCTATGTTTAGACAGAGAGAACAGACAGGGAGACGTGGTGGATCCCTGATAAAGTCCTGCAGAAAGACAGACAGGTTGAAAACATTTGAGTGTTATGCGCTCAAGTTTGACATGGAGACATTTACTGCAAAGTTCAGGGGTCAAAGTTTGCAGCTCAGCAGTTGTTTAACTGTATAATGATCTTGTGAATCTGAGCGTCACATGGACGCAGCTCCAGATAAATTATAAAGGATATGATGATACGTTTCAGACTGTTTTAATTGTTTGATCAAACTATATTAATCTCTTCCACTTGACACATATTTTAGAGTAAAAACGCCCCGAATTAAAATGTCTGGAGCTCCTGAAACACAACAATTATCTGGATAAATATGGTGTTGCCAGGAAGGAGAAGTTTCTTGTTAAAGTGTCGGAAACTCTCGAGGTGATACAGAAACAAAGCAGGAAGTATTTGAAGTCAATAAAAAGTGAAAAACGTGTTGAGAGTCCTGGTTAACAGCGCCATGTTGTTACGTCTCTGGTGCCAACTATGTTATTAATCAATATAAAGACGCTACATGTGAGAATTTTACTTTAAAACATTAAAAAAATAAATTAAACTTATCAACAGAATGTGAAGAAATAATAGCTTTGACATGATTTCTGAATCGTGTTGCAGAGATCGATTTCTACTCAAGTTAGCGTGCTAACCAGCTAGCTCCTGTCTCATAATGCCACTTTCTACCTTAAGAGGCGATGATGAGTCACTGTAGCGTCCGGCTTTTCCTCCAGTCCAACATAAGAGGAAGACGTAGCGCTATTCTGACCTCTCCCATGATCTGAGTGAGTCATTGTTTAAAGATGTCCTGAAATGCATCTTGAGGAGAGAGGAGGCTAACAGGAAGTCTTCGGCACCTTTGCTGTGACGTATAAAAGAGGCGTGCCACGGCGGGAATATACAACCATTTGCACAACAACGTATGATCACGGCACGTTATTAAATGAATTAAAAGTAGATATATACTACTGTTTTGCTCTAAAAGATATCAGAGAATATAGCGGCGGCAACAAAACAACGGACAGATGACGCAGCTCTGCCTTACGTCATATTTAATTGACACTAAGACGCGAGCAGAGGAGGCGTACAGAGGAGTATAAACGAGGATGTACAAACTGGGAAATGAGCAGAGGGGCATGCTGACGGTTAGTCAGCAGCTGTGTCCCAGTTCACACCAACTGGCAGCTTTGGCGGAGATTTTGAACCCAGGCTAACAGCTGTTGTAATGTTCCCTCTAGGCCTGTTAATGTGTCACTTTATTATGTTTTTAGCTGTGAAAGTAACCATTTAGATTCCCAATATGCGGTCAGTTTATCCGATTATTTGGAAATTCGCTCCGACGTGGTTTCCTGGAATGTCTGCGTGGAGCTGAGTGTTTCAGCACACTCTGGACCTTCAGCAGTCGGTTTACTGGCAGGTGGACGTGGAAGAGGAAGCAGGGACAAGACCGCTATTGTGACCCCCCCCCCCCCTTTTTGGCGCTTGTTTCATTTCAAGGTTATGTTTGGTCTGAAGAATGTCGGAGCGCCGTTCCAGACGCTGATGGGCCTCGGCTGAAGGACTCAGAGTCTGTTTTTTTTTTTTTCTGGGGCTTTTTAGGGGGTTTCTAGCTGTTCTGCCCACTGCTCCTCTCTGGCAGCCCGGTCTACTAGCTGTTCTCACTGTATGACAGGTGCTTCACAAGCTGCTGACTAAGGAGGGATTGCAGTTGTTCACCATCTCATTCTTGGTCATATCTGGTTTCCACTTTGGGCACAATGCCCGATAATCCCACATAAAGTCCCTAAAACACCGGCGGGGGTCTGGAACACTTCTGTTATGTAATCAGTGGGCAGAAAAGCAGCTCTAAACTCCTTCCAGTCTCTTATTTTCGCCTTTTCTGCTCGTCCACCAGCTTCTAGCCGGGCCTGCGAGAACTCCTGTCAAGGAATCCATAAGTCCTCTGCTAGATAGGAGTCTGAAGCCTCGTTTATACTGACGAGCAGATGCATACGCTGACAGCTGCAGACAACACGGATGAGTAGTTGCACTGCTCATACTACCTTCTAGGGTCTGCTTGGAGGACGCGTTCCACACATGCACAGCAGATCTTCAGGAACGCAGCGTTGTGGCCACGTGGTGCAGAAAGATCCATGCAGACACAACAAACTGGAAGAACCTAAGCGGACCCTTGCGGACACAGACAGTATAATTTCAGCGTAAATGCCAAAAAGGTTTTAAGAAGTTGAAGACCTCCGTTGCATCTGTTTTCTCGGACGGGAGGCTTTGCTACGCTGACATGAAGTGCAGGTCTGATCGAGGTGTTTGGGATGAGCTGGTGTTTGGTCTTTTCCATGTATTCTTCCCTTTTCTTGTCCCTCCTGAGCATGCAGTCCATCCACCGGCTGCTTTAAGGATCGATGAATCGGTTCCTCTGAGGATCTCTTTGTTTTGCAGTCCTCCTCTAACCTCCTTGACTTTCGCTCTGGAGGAGTTGGACCGACATCCTCAACATCAATGAAAGCGGTAACTAAGGTGTCCCTCGAGAGGGAAGACATCTCTGCCACAGGCTCTCTAAAGGTGACAAAGGGGCCATCCTGTGAAGGCGGTGGTCTTGGTGGTGGTGGTAGTGGGTCTTTCCTGACTGCAGCTTCCGAAAGCTCAAGGTGTTCAACAGCTACCATCCCCCCAAAATCTCCCCAACGTTTGTCCCCCAACAAGGTTCCAGTAACATCCCAGTTACAGCTCTCTCCCTCTCCTTTGTTCTCCAGGCTGAACACCACATCCTGGCCGGTGACCACACCAATGATCCCAACAAGACACTACACAGTAAAGAGTACAAGCACGGGGAGCAGGGATGGAGAAGAAAAGATGAAGCTCTTTGGTGATTAACCGCTGACTGCAGATCATTTTGATATCTTGATGACATCATCGCGCTGATTCACCGCCAACAGTCAGATTTATGCTTCAGTGAGTGATGATTGTATGATAGCGGCGGGAAGGGATCAAAGACTTTGTTCCTCACGATGGGGGTTCATCAAGGCTTTTTTCTTATTTCCAGTTCATCATCGCTGACTGACGACAGAGTGAGCCTCTCACACTACTGGCCTCCAGTCTGCTTCATTTTCTAGCAGAAGAAGAAGAAGAAGAAGAGTTTTCTGGATGTGTCAGCCTTTCTCCATAAGATTAGTTGTAGTTGTGGACAATAAACAAAGCGACCTGGTTTAAAAACAGAAGTGTGGTATAATATGTGAATGTAATATAACACTTCTTTAGCGTGTGGGCGTAAATCTACTGAGCCCACAGAGTTCAACATCGCCTCCTGGGAGGGTGAGATTTATTAAATCATTTATCACCTCGCAGGAAAACAAACAGCGCGGCATCAATCATGTAGCTGGTAATGACCCGTCCCAGCCAGTATCAAACTGGGGTGGAACATTTCTGCCAGCAGCCCGCATGATACGGCTTCTCAAGAACAAAGATAAGAGCTGTAATTGGACAACGCCCTCCGTGGGAGATCCAAGACCGTCTGTTATTTCCTGCAGAAAAAAAGTCTCAACTGTCAAGATTGTGGTGATTTTTTATTACTCTCTGAGCTTCAACTGAAATCTATTACATATAATATTAATCAGAAAGTTCCACCAATGTGTTTCAGCCTCAGCTTACACAAAGATCTGAGAGGCAAAACATCTCAAATAATAAAAAAAACACACAAGCTAAAGACTGCTTCTGCACCGACACAGGAAGTTGTTGATATCGTGCTGCACCTGAACTGCATCTGCTGTGACGTCCTTTCTACTTTCTTGGAGGTTGTGCTGGTCAAGTAAAGGAAGTGAAGGTTGGCCCGACGTGTTTCCTGACTGACGTAACCTCACGCTGAACTTTCCGAGCGCCGAGCTGCAAGGAGATAAAACGTAACTTAAAGTGTTTTTCATTGAAATGAAGAACGCTTCTTAAAGAGAACGTGACCTCTGCGGGAGGGAACGGTGCGTTTCCGTGTTTCTTACAAATCACTACATGGGCTCGGACCCTCGTATCTATCCTGAACTCATCGCCCCGTACACTCCCTCTCGTGCATGCCGATCACATGATGCTGGATGTCTCACCGCTCTTAAGAATCAGCAGGCAGTCGAGCGTTCTCCTACCGAGCTCCATCTCTCTGGAAGCAGCTTCTGTTGAGATCCAGACTAAAAACGTTCCTGTTTGTACAATCACATGAACCAAATTAACAGCATTGACGTGTGTTGACAGTGTTTTTCTTCACCTTTCGGCTGATGTTGTCTCCGTTTCTGTCACCAGTTGAAATGATGTGATAAAGTCGATATTGTGATGTTTTCACATGATGAGCTACCTCAGTTAGTTTTCTATGTTTTGTTTGTTTTGTTTTGTCTTCCTTATTGGACGATTGTTTCAACATTTGCTGCTGTAAAGTGTGTTGAGACACTCTGGTGTGATTTTGCACTTCAAATAAAAATAAACTCAAACTTTCTGGTGTTTAGCTTCCTCCCGATTTAGAGAATGAACTCGACAGGTGGCCGATTCTTAAGCGACTTTTAATGGATGCTATCTTTGTAAGAAGTACAGAAGTTCTTCCTGGTTTCATTAACACCACATGTTCATGTGCACGGAGGAGTGAGACATAGCGTAGCGTAACATCTGCGTCTCGCATGTTACATTAAATAGTTCAGCTTTGAATCGTCACTAATAGCAAAATCTTGCAATATAAAATATAATTTAAAATATAATAATATAAAAATATAATAATATAATATCAGTAATTTTAGCTTTATTTGTGTTATTCTCATTATTTTATGCTGTTATTTTATATTTCATATTATTATATTAATATAGTATCCATGGTAACGATGCAGCTATAAAGCCCGAATGAATAAATGAATGAATCGACATCGGAGCGTCTGGGTGTCTTCGTTGGAGTCCATCATCATCATCATCACATCACATCACAGAGACTGTAGGCTGTCACTGCTAACATCAATATAAAGGAAGCTTAACGGGGGCGTTATAAACCGTGAGGCTTTAGTCTCCTGTTACAGTGGCGAGAAAACAGAGAGAGAGGACAGTAGCGATTATCGGCGTCCAAGCACTTGAACAGGAAACATATTCTTCACATTTCCAGCCTCTATATTTATATTCTGGAATAAAAACTCCTTATTGATCTTCTACTGGTCCTTTATGCAGCCCCTCAGTTCAGCCTCTGTCTGAAACAGGAAGTTTTAGCTCCTGTCTCTTTAAGGCCCCGCCTCCTGATGAGCCCGCTCTGTTCTGATTGGTCAGCTTTCAGGAAGCTTCCTCCGGCTCCGGAGGCTACGTAAACAAACTACAGTAGCAGGATTTCACTTCTTCTTCTTCCTTCTTTTACTCCCAAAATGTCAACAGCTGAATCACATCTGAAATATGAGAGTGAACAACACACGGAAACGCCTTAGCAACCGCCTTAGCGACCACGTCAACAGAACGGACGTGTTTATGGACAAGATGACGTCAACCTAAGCTGTGTGTCAGGGCGGCTGAACCCTGGGCTTCGTCTTGCAGGCAGCATTTCTACGTACGTTCAACTTTAAATAAAAACATTCAGTGCAACACGGATTAAAATCGCCATGACGACGCCGTGACTTTGAACTTTAAGGCCTTGTGAGTAAATGTGTGGACTTTGTGAACCAGACAAAAAAGAAGACACACACTGTAGATGTTGCTTTGGTGGTTTATTTCAGCACTTCATGTCTCGACTGATGATTAAAAAGGAGATACAGTGAACGGCGCCCCCGGTGGCCTCATGGTGTAAACACAGCCTCTTTCAAAAATAATGAATGAGCTACAAGAGAGAGTAAAATACAGGAGAGAACAGGACAGAAGACTCATTTCAGAGGAGGAAAGTTTATATATATATTTGCCCACAAACATGAGTGAAGATTTTATTGCTGAATAAACCACAGAAGCTTCGTTACGTCAGGCTGCAGCCACGCGTGAGTCAGAGTTTTGTCCAAAGTCTCAGTTTTATTGGAGGAACTGAAACAGGAAACATGCAGAAAAACACCTGAAACACACACACAGAGAGAAACACCTCTGTTTAATCTGAACACATTAAAGCTGACCTGCGTATCATCACCTTTAACCTGCACACACACACAAAATAAAGCTGAATTTCCCGCCCAAAATAAGTGATGATGATAATATGAAAAAACCTAAATACAAAAGTATATTAGCTGCAGTTTAAACTAACAAATCAAACAAACGTGAATAAAGAAACAAGAGGAACGGCTCCTGGTCCTGGTCTGGTGATGATTCAGGTTCTCTTTTTGTCAACAAATCGAACAAAACTAAAAAATCTGCAGGAAACTGAACTGTTTGTTTTGTTTCTGTGAAACCAAAACATCCTGCGAAACAAACAAAAATCACCAAAAGTTTTGTCGTGAAAGTTTGGAATGTAGAAGAAAATATATGCAAACACAGGAGATAACATGTAAAATGAGGCCACTTATATGTGAGGAATAAACCAAACATTCGCTGTAATTTAGTGGATTCTACATCCGACAGTTTAATCAGACATGAAGCTGCGATCAGTTTAATATGAGCAGATTAAACCTGCAGTAACAGCAGAAACATGATGCTGCCCACTTTCAGCTTCTGTTTCTGCTCTCTAACAACTCCTGAGGGAAACATCTCAGTTACAACATGATCGTCACACTGATAACGTCAATAATTACTGGCGGCGTTCCTCAGGGTTCTATACTTGGTCTTCTGTAGTTTCTATCAGGTTAAAGCTGCTTGAAATTATGTTTTGTTGTCTGCTTGTTTTCAGCAGAACAGCCTCTAAACATGATTTCTGTCATATTATCAGCTAATAGAGTAGTTGTGGCTAAAATGTTAGCAAACAGCTGCTTTTATTTCCACATCCAGCAGTTATGGAGCAACATTATCGTTCATGTGGAGTCGTGTTTCAGTCCAATCTTCTCTCTCTTTTAGCTTCTGTTTCTACTCTCTACCAACTCCTGAGGGAAATATCTGGCTCTTTAGCTGCTAAATGCTACCAGCTAGTCTACAGCTAACTGAGCAGGTAGTGTACAGCAGCTTTTTACAGCTTCTTCTCTCTGAAAGCGACGCTCTGAGAGCCGCTGAGAGTGAACCAGAACAGTAAAAGTTGCAGCCGGACAGATAAACAATGAGCTGAAACTCAACTATAAAGCTCCGTAAAGCCGAGAGGAGCTGCAGAGTCACTGATAATTCTCTGCAGGTTCATCAATACGAGCCGATAACACATTAAAACACCGACCGATCAGACTGAGGAGTTATAGAAATATAGATTAAAGCAGCTTTAAAGTGACAAGAAGACAAAATTTAGCTAAATTTCTTGGCTGATGACATTTTGGGATATTTATAGAAACAGTTTGGATGAAAGTTTTAATCTTTAAAAGCTGCAACGACCGACATCAGCAACTATTTTAATTATTGATCATCGTTTTAGTCAATTTTCAAGCAAAAACTGGTTTAGGATTATTATTATTTTAATAAGTGCTTTTACTGCTTTTATTTTCCATATTTGACAGAAAAGTGAAAATCTTTAGTTTGAAACTGTTTAAAGACAAACTGAGAAACTGTAAAAAGCATTTTTTTTTTTTTACATTTTATAGACCAAGTGATTAATAATGAAAATAATCTTCAGCTGCAGCTCTGATAACTTTTCACAGCAACATGCCTGTTTAGACTTTCAAACAAACATCTGCTTTTATTTCCCCCCAAACAACAACAACATCATTCAGATTCAGAGTGAACGGAGGCTTTCAGACGGTTATTTGCTCGTCAGGCTTTCATCTGAAAGCCTCCAAACACATGAACCCAAACTGAGATCAGAAAGAAGAAACTCATTCAGCAGATTTTCTCTCTGGTCACATTTTCATAACCAACGAACGATCAAAACCCAGAAAATGTGACCAGCGGAGAAACTGACGCTTCCTGTGGGTCACATGACCGACGTTATTAAACATTCACTGACTCGTTTTCAATCTGGAATTTAAACTGAACTTAGAAGAAATAAACATGTAGAGACTTTTCAAACTTTTAATTTCAGACGTCAATATGTGAGAGGAAGCGTTACTGGGGGCTCTTATTGTGGCGGGAAACTTGTTCCTGTTCCTGCAGAAAACATGATTCAAGTTGTTTGAAGAGAAAAGTCAGTGGAGATCGAACATTGTGACTCTTTAGAACAGCAAACTGAAAAAAAACAACAATTAAAAAGGTGAAAAAACAAACAAACAAACAAAAGTGAAACTTGTTGTTTACAGAAATTGACATTCAAGTTGTTTTCTCTTTCCATGAAACTTCCAAACGGTCCCGTTTTCTTTTCTTTTCTTTTATTTCTTTTTTTAACCAATCACAGCCCGGTGATGTCATCAGATGACCCAACGGGAAGTGACATCACATCTCCGTGCAAGGCGAGGCGGCAAAGACGATGACGACGATGAAGATGAAGATGAGAGACGCTGGAAACCGTCTTCGTCTCAGTCGGATTTCTTGTCGCTGCTCGCCTGCAGACACAAAACACAACAACAACAGCGTCAGCGCCTCCTGCAGGCCGCAGAGTGTTTTACATCCAGGAGGAGGAGCAGCCAATCACTGCTCAGGATGCACATGGACACGCCCACCTCATTAACATATTCATGAGGAGAACAATACAAGAAAATAGTGAAGAAATAAATGATTAAATGTGTGCAAAAGACAAAAAACAGTAAAAAATGTAAAATAATAATAGTGATTTATATATTTTTTGCTAATAAAAGAGATAAAAATGATTCAGAGTTTAAAATCCAGTTTGTTTGTTTGTTTGTTTGTTTTCAAACTGAATCTGGAACCAAAACAGAAGCAGATCTGAACTCTGCAGTCGCATCCAAAACTTCACCAACATGTGTGTGAGAGTATTTCCAGGTATGTTACATAACTGTATGTTCACCAGTGTGTGTGTGTGTGTGTGTGTGTGTGTGTGTGTGTGTGTGTGCCCGCATGTGTGTGTTATACGTGTCCTGTCAGGCAGATTTAAGAAGCACCAGCTACTGTTACATTGATCAGTTACAAACAACACTGCTGCAGCCACTAAATATAACTTTAACAGAGTTAGAGTCAGTCCACACACACACACACACACACACGCACACACACACACACACACGCTGACATCATGCATTCCTGACTGTCAGCTCTTCAGCATTACATCTACACATGTAATCCCAACCTTTAGCCTAAACTGAACCTAAAGCTGGTTTAGTAACACTTTAAGCCTCCCTGTTAACAGTCACAATCATTTATTTTATATCGTTACGACCGGAAAAAACAACTCTGTAACTTCACACACTTTCTTCATGTAGACTGAAACCGTTCTGCAGCTCGTTTCCGTCCGAGCAGCAGCTTCGGCGTTTATCAGGAACGTGTTGTGACTGTTCGGTGATTCATTCGTTCTGAAACTAAACGATCTGCAAACTGTGATTAAACGATCACAAATGACTCTGCTGCTTCAAACACACGTAGTAACTGAAACTGAGACGTTTGTGGTTTAAAACAAGCAGGAAGGAAACAGTTTGGGCCGCCACCTCCACCTCCATCTGTCTGATTCACACAGATGAGCTAAACGTTAGCATGTCGGCTAACAACACACCAGTGTGAATAAGACGCTGCTGCAGGTAGAAACTGTGATATAACTGCTGCTTATCAAACAGCGATCCTTTATATTACAGCCCAGAACTGTCTGCTGGTGCACGTCGGCCCGGTTTACTCCATCAGAACCGCACACGCCCGGTTAGAGGAAGCTGCGTCTGACCACTTTAATAACTGAGTCTGAACTTCCTGAAAGGATTCTGTAAGTGGATTTGACTTCAATAAAATGTGCTGGAACACCGTCGCTGGATGTGTGTGTGTGTGTGTGTGTGTGCGTGTGTGTGTGTGTGTGTGTGTGTGTGTGTGTGTTACCAGCAGCTTGCTGTGTTCCTCCAGCAGTCTGTCGTATTCCACCGTCAGGTTTTCAGACTGTTTCTTCATCGCACGAACGTCGTTTTCTGACTTCTGCAGATCTGCAAAAACACACAGATACACAACATGTCAGAATACATACACACACACACACAGATACACACACACGCAAGTAATGACCTTTTTTTTTTTTATCATTTTGGTCTATTGAACATCAAACTGCTCCATCAGGTGATCAAATGTCACATTTTGTCACCATCATCTATTGGTGCATCACATGGTACCGGCTCAACTCAACTCAACTTTTTTGGTTTTCCGTTACAAAAAAGCAGAGCTGGAACCAAAACGTGACGTCAGAACCCTGCAGAGCTCTGATTGGTCAGAGAGGATCGTCACTGCGTCGTCAACGTGCAGCAAAAACCAAACCCGCCATTTTTATAAATAGTGAAGCTGCGTCTGCAACTGTTTAATCATTCAAACACACATCTACTGTTAACGTGACGGTTACTACCCGCAACTCCATGCTGTGGTCAGCTGACGAGGTGCTGACGTTCCTCTGTTTGGTTGCCAGTGACGACCAGGTACCCTGAGGGGTTCTAGCTTGTAATGGTACCAGAGGAGAGGAGAGGTGGAACCGTGTGACGTCAGACAAAGAAAAGCTGCACGTTCTTAAATCTGAGAGCCTGAAAACATCAAACACTCAACAAACAATCAACTGATTCTCCAAATATTTACAGACTGATGTCGATCAACAGAAACTCTGCTGATGTTTCAGCTGCATCACTACGTCCTGCTAACATTTAATAAAACATAACTAGAGCTGAACTAACAGTCTGATCCAACAGTCCTCAGTAAAAACATTCAGCACTGATCTAAAGATTCACACACGTGTTGTTGTTGTTGTTGAACTGTCATCAGTTCAATACTGAGAAGTGTTTTTATACTTATTACTCTGAATGTGGAGGAACGATTGGAAACATCTGTCGGTGTAAATCAGGAGTTTCAAATTTCTTACAGTGATGACGGATTTAATCTCAGGACACATCTGTGTGTGTGTGTGTGTGTGTGTAGAGACAGAGGAGAGTTTTAGGAATATGTGACGATTTAGTTATAAAAAGTGAGAGAGTTCATATCCATGGGTTTGTTCTCTGATGTTATTCTTTGTTCTTCATCGTTCCTCCAAACAGGAAGTATAACAACCATGTGAGCTACAACCTGAGTACCGTCAGCTGATATTTGTTTACATTTTAATTCCATTTGTTTGCATTTAAAGTCAGCTGATTCGTCTTTCAGCAGCTCCTGTTTGCTGAGCTGATGGTCAGGCGGCTTCTCTCTGAGGTTTATTCATGATGCTCATCAGAGACGATGAATCAGATTAGAGTTATTACGAGTTTTGACGTCCCTTCATCGTCCTGCATCTCACTGAGGATTAAACAGGAACATAAACTGCAGCCTCTGAATTACCAGAAAGTTGAACATTATATCTGCTTTATATCCATCTTGTATTAGACTGCATTAGTTTTAGCTTATAAACTGATAACTGAGTTTATAATCTGGTGACAGAAACACTCCTCCTCCTCCTCCTCCTCCTCCTCCTGCTGCTGCTCCTCCTCCTCACCTTTCTTGGTGGTGTCCAGCTGCTCCTTCAGGGTCTTCACCTCGGCTTTCAGAGTCTTGTTCTCCTCCTGAACTCCGGGTCCTTTCTTTCCGGCTTCCGGCACCTCGATGCCGGCGTCACGCAGTTTCTATCCAGAGAGAGAGACAGACAGTAAACATCTCAGTGTGTCCCACTCTCTGCACGCTAATGTTCCTCCAAACTTCTGCAGAACTTTATTTTGAAATCCTGAAGTTTCTAAAGATATAAAATCTGTCTGGTTGGATATTTGGCGGAAAATGATGCAGATATAAAAACATGTGAAGTGAAGTGAAGAGCTGCAACTTTAAACAACAAATCAAACACCGTCTGAACATCATGGATTCATCTGTCAGTTATTCTCCATTTACACTAATCGTTTCATCCATAAATGACCCAACTCCTAATCTTTAGATAATTGATGTTTTTGTCCAAATAAAAATGACTTAATTCCAGACGTGCATTTATTTTATCAGCTGTTTATCTCTCAGTGGACTGAGGACAGCAGCTACTGGAGCTACAGGCTGAAAGCAGCGACGCCTTTTCTATTCATTCAATAGAAAATCAGCTTTGAGTCGAGAATCGATTCTGAACTGAAAGTATCGGCTCGGCAGATAAACACATCGCCTCAGGCTTTATCTGTCGTCTTTTTGTTCCGTCTTGGTATAAAATTTAAATCTCTATGGAAACTGTTTCCATCTGTCAGACTGTTTTTTTCCTGCTTGAGTTCTTGACGCTGTAAAGCTTCACAATCCAGAGAAAACCCTGAAAACCGACTGCAGCTCAGCTTTAAACATGTTTCTGCAGCTCAGAGCTCTGATGGCTCTTCTGCTTTTTCTGTTTATTTGTGTTTATTCATGTTGGAACTTCCAGAGTTTTATCACTTTAGATTTTCAGCCTGAACGTCATTTTCTGTCAGCCGACTGATTACCGGGATCACATGTTGGAGCTGGAGTGTGTGTGTGTGTGTGTGTGTGTGTGTGAGCAGCTGTGGGGGGTTGAATGAGAAGTGTGTGGCATTTACACCTGTCTCACACACACACACACACACACACACACACACACACACACACACACACACATTAGGAAAGTACCTAAGTGTGTTCCTCGTGTCGGTCTCTGGCTGTGAGTCTCTCTGTGGTCACAACTAAAACTGGAACTACAGTACGATGTCTGCAGGGCTGCAACTGATCAACTAAACATTATTTTATTCTTATTTATTGTCATTCTGGAGTGTTTAAATCAGCTTTTATCTTCCTGCCTCTGCTGTGTTTGTCCACTTATGATTCTTGTGTAGTGTGAGAGCGTCTGAGGGTAAAAGTCTGTAAAATCTCCTTTAGTACAAATAAAATCAGGTTTATTCTCAAATAAAAGGTGAAAGATATAAAAACAACCTCAGTTTATTTTCTTGATTAATCGATGACTCGTTTATTTTAAATGTCAGAAACTAAAAACATGAAACACGCCCTTTAATATTTTGCAGGTGATGCCTTAAAGGAGTTTGTTTTTAAACAAAGTTCATTAAATTAATCTTTCTGTCAGTAATGTTATCTGAAGTTTATGCAGTTTACAGATTTATGGCTTAAATGTATCTACTTCGAACAAGCAGGAAGCACAGAGACATTTAGAATAAATAAAAAGCTAATGTAGCATCAAGATAACTTTACTTTCACTCCTGATAGCAACAGGAAAGAGTCGGTTCAGGATTAATGTCGGAGGTCAAACATCTAAATCTTCCTCTGGACGTCCACGCAGAACAAACATCAGGACGTTAATCCCACGTTTTAAAGCTTCTCCTCGTCCAGATGAACCCAGACAGAGGAAGGTTTTAGAGAAGCAGTGAGAGCCTGCAGTGTGTCGGATGACTGCGGAGCAACGTCACATGAACACTGACCCGTAACCACGGTAACTGGAAACAACAACAATGCTGAGAAGAATTAAAAAATTACAAAACGCAACAAAAATGTTGCATGTCTGTTTTAATAAAACTAAACACACATTTAAAAAGGAAAAAAATTAAATAATCATCAAATGACTCAAACAAAAAAAAACAGTTTTGCCAAGTGACTGAAGCTGAAAGTAAAATCAGCTGTCAGATTATTATTCTGTCAATCAGCCAATCGATGGATTGATGAATCGTTTCAGCTCAGTTTCAGGCGTCCCGACAGCCAATCAGGACTTGAGTGTTTGATCTGGTTGCTGCTGAATGAGCAGGAACATCAATTTACACCTTCAGCTGAGCTCCAACTTAAACAAAACAAACAGAGGATGGAGGTTTGAATCGCTGCGTAAAGTCATTTGTTTGCTTTGGTAACTTGATGTTCTGTTTGGGGAGGAGTTACTCTGCCTCTAATCAACAACAGCAGTCAGTGAAGGAAACACCAGAGCCGTCTGAATCACCGGACAAACCACAAGCGTCCAATTAAAAAGCTTTATAAACAGAGGAGATCAGAGCGAAGACTTTCAGCTGGTAGCGTGTCGTCAGCGCTCGCAGCGGAGTGAGTGAGTGAAACAGCTGCCGAGCTCCTCTGCAGACCTTTAACTGAGCAGCCTCTGCCATAAAACCTGATTTTACTGCTCTGAACCGAATCCAGCAGCACGAGGCCGCAGGTTCAGAAAGGCCACGAGACCTCACGACCCCCCCCCGCCCGCCTCGCCACGGCTCAGCCACAACACTGCACTGCGGCCGCACGCGTTAGAGCTCCCCATCAACACCTCCGTGATGATTAACGACGAATAAAATTAAAAGTGGAAACTACACGCACGTTTGGACGAGGGTGAAACAGATTTTATAGATTCTTCAAACCTTTTCTCACAGTTACAAACGTGTAGCTGGACGGTTTACTGTCAGAGCCGTTAGTGTCACTGCTCATTAATCTGACGTCTATAAAGTGTAAGAAAATAGTGAAACATGTCTTGTTCTGTCTGACAAACAGACCAAAATACAAATAAATTAAAATTTACAGTCATGAGACGCAGAAAAGCTTCATATCTTTATTTATTTGTGTAAATAAGACCTGGTTTATGTCTGGACAGGATATTAAAGGTTCATCTGTAGTTCTGCAGTGGTCCCAGTAATGTTTACTGGTAGTGTCATATTAAATGGTTAAGCTACGTTTGAGTAAAGAAAAAAAAAAAGTGATAAATGGAAATTAAATAATAAGACAAGTGTAAATTCAGGAGGCTTATCTCCACCTAGTTGTTACAGTCAAAATCAAGCGCACCTTCAGAGCAGCTGCCCCACACTGCACTGATATAACAGCTCTCGTGTTTCACCTCGGTTGACCTACGCTCAACAATGTACCTGAACGCCTCCTGTGGAGTCACGTCCTTGCTGATCTGCTGCTAACGCTACGCTACCGTCTGTGCATGTTTGAGTAAAACGCTCCGTTTCCGTGTCCACTTTTTCTCCGTTTATACTGAGTGTGAGCACCTTTTCTTTTAATATGTTATGATGAAAGTGATGAAGTTTTGTATAGATAGTAACAGCAGTTAAGATTAACAGTGAGAATTGGAGGCAGAGATAATGTGTGGTGTTATCTGTGGAACGTGTCTGGAAAGAAGAAAGTTGTTAACGCCCAACTGTAAGGTAGATAAACTTTCTCTGTAACCCCACATGTGTGTTGCAAGTTTAAAATAAATTAAATTTAAACTTTGATTCTTCAGATCCGGTCTCCAGCATTTAAAAAAGGGTCATTAAGAGAAATTCTTATGACTGGAGTCAGTCGTCAGAGCCCTGAAGCTCCGCCCTACTTCTCCCTACACAGAGCGGAGCAGCTCGTCGGTTTATTCAAAATTTATGATGAAACATATTTTGAGTCCAAATTGCACCAAATTCATCACGGCACTCCCTTTGTTCCCCAGATAAACACCCGCCAAGTGAGGAGTCGATCAGATGAACGGTTCAACAGATACGTGAAGGACATACATACACACACAGATTCCTTCCTTTAGTGGACAGATTATCCGTTACAGCAGCAGTTCTTTGTTTATTTGGGAACTGACACAGGAAGATTCCCATCCTTATGATACAGAGCAACAAATATAAAGATGATTGAAGTTTAATTACAGATTTCTTCTACTAGAAACCAGCCTGATTTCTCCCTCAGATTTATATATATTCTTTATCTTCTTCTTCTATAGACAGTAGATAAAATCCCAGCTGCAGGTCGGCTGCTGGGACAAGCTGCCGGCAGATAAATATCTATATCAGTGCTGTTGATACAAACATGATCCTGCAGGACAGAAGGTCAACGACAGTAGCAACCAGTGCAGCTGGCAGAGACGACGGGGGACTACAGTAACAAACTCCTCCACGACAACAGTTCATAAACTAACCACAGGCAGTGAAAGTCATTCTGGGAAACGTAGGAAATCATCAACGACGGGACGAGAACGACACGCAGTTTGCAGGAAAAGTAAATAAACACTGAATGAGTTTAGTGTTGTTTTAAAAAGTTAAAGATCAGCTCTGTTGTACATTGATCGTGTTTGGACGCCCGCGGTCGTCGGCGCTCGATACGACTCATTTATAAAACATCCACATCACATCCAGCTGCTTCAGCTTATTGATCTGTTGCTCCCAAACAGACAGATGATCAATATCAGCTACTGTACTCTCTGATCACAGCTGCTCTGATAATGACTGAAGGCTGGTTTTTACAAAGAACTTCGACACCGAAACAATAAATCAAGTCGATTCAGTGTTTAAATCATTATCGTGACTGTTTTCTCGATTTATCAAGAAGTTATTTGGTTTCCAAAAATCTCAAAGATGTCTTCAAATGTCTTGTTTTATCCACAAAGATATTCAGTTTACTGTCATAAAAGACTAAAAAAAAACAGAAAACATTCACATTTAAGGAGCTGAAACAAGAGAATTTAATATTTTTATTTATTTCTACGACTCAAAACGATTAATTATTCAAACAGTTGGTGATTTATTTTCTGTCAATAAAATAAAATCGACTATCGTTGCTCTAAAATATTAAAAAGGTTCAGTTCTCTGCTGAAGTTTCAACAGTTCGGATTGTTTCTTAGCGTCATTTCGGCTTTTCAGCTTATTCAAAAATAAATAAATGAACAAATAGATAAATAAAATAATTGCACCTCCCTGTCGCTTTATGAATCTGCTTCAGAGACAAGAGGAAAAGGCAGAGAGACCACTGGGAAATAACGAGGGCTCGATTAAAATAAATACATTTTCTGATTAATTGTAAATTAAAAAAATAAAAAAATTCTTTAAGAATTAATTAATGAAAACTATATTTTGTTCACAGCTCTGGACGAAAACCACAGAAGACCAAAGCTGCTGTTAACCTGAATGATCAGTGAAACGTTCCCAAAGTGAGTTTCTACTGTACATTTATTATAAAACATATTTAAAGATCATGGTCTAGACCTGCTCCATGTAAAAGTGCCTTGAGATGACTGTGCTGTGATTTGGCGCTATATAAATAAAACTGAATTTAATCAAATTTACCACATTAAAAAAAAGGTGACATTTACATTAACTAGTTTGTTATTTTCAAACATATAAAAACAGAATAAAATCAGCAATAAATATAAAAATCTCCAAATTAAAGTGAAATTATTCATCTGTAAATCTACACAGCACAGATCGGCTGTTAATGAGCCTCTATTATTTAACTTAACATTGATATAATAAACCTGAGCGTGTGTGTACATAAAGGCTGTGTGAGTTATATCAGGGGCTGGGAGGCTCCTGGGACTGTGGGGGGGGGGGAGGAGGAGGAGGGAGGAGGCGCTGCGGTCTAAAACGGTTTAGAGTCAAACCGCTCCGGGAGGCGAGTCAGTGATAAAAGATGAACACGTTAATATCACTGATGTCCAGCAGCGGTTCTGTGAGGCTCTGAGATTTATACGTTATATAATTTATTATTCAACAGAACATTTAGTAAATTTTCCATCTGATTCATCAAACGACTGAAATAACATGTAAAACACACGACTTCTGCTGTTAAAAAAGAAACCAGGCGTAAATTATGAAATTTGACGCCTGAAGCAAGATCATGAGAATCTGAGAACATGCTTATACACACGTATGCGCACACACACACACACACACACACACACACACACGCATGCACACACGTAGCAGTTGTGTCACCTTGAGTAAGTCCATCCTGTCAAAAATAGTGACGACTATCAAGAGTCACGTGTACGTACGTGTGTTCACATAACTGACCTTCAAGGTTTCAGGCGGATTCATATCACATCCTCAACACACACACACACACACACACACAGCTATAAGAGAAATAAGAAAGTAAATTATATAAGTAATAATAATAATATCATTCTCTGCACACTCAGTCACTGCATCTATTTATCTGTACTGATAAATAACAGACAGATATATTCAGTGTGTGTAAATGTGACTGTGTGGATGATATTTTTTTAAAGGGGGGGTTCAGTGGGCTCAGATGAGACATGCATGGGGCATTCCTTCAGACTTCAAGCCAAGGTTTGGCTAAGAACAGGAATATCAGGCATGCTGTGCCCACTTAGACGTGTACCAAGGGAGTGTGCAGGGTAAACATGCCAGCTCTCTCAGCGTGGGATTATCAGGAGATGCAGTGGTGAAGCTAGCGTGCACGACAAAAAGCAAAAAAAAGTTTCTTCACTTCTGTGCCGTCTATTCGTCAAAACCCCTGAGCGTGGAGTCGGCGTTGTGTGCCAAACCCTCAGGTTAGCAGGAGGGAAGGGGAGCTGGGACTCCAGAGTGGAGTAAGGTCACAACATCTTGGTCTGACAACCGGTCAGTTCGGCCGTATTCGGACTAAATCAGGCGGTGCGGCTGAGAGAAAAAAAGCCCCACCAGTCCTCCCAGTTCATGTGAAAGGGGGTAGAGTGCTCTCAGGCTGCAGGGGATTTAGCTGCAGTGGAGCTGAACGAAAGAAGAGAGGGAGTGGCGGTAAGGAGAGAGCCAGTCAATCAGATCAAGTCTTATTAGTTGTTTTCTGATTGTTTCACAGTGATTACGTTATAGAGCACATATAAACACACCCACGCCCCCCTCCTCTGCACCCCTCCTCCTCTAATGCACACCTCCATAAAACCCTGCAGCGCTTCACCTCAACACCTGATTGGTCTGAATGTGACCTCATTCTTTCTCTGCAGCTCTGGCAGAACACGCCCAGGTGACAAACAGTCCGCTGTGAAGACAGACAGCCAATAACACGGGGCGGGATCGATTCTTTTCTGCTCTATTCCTTTACAGCTAAAAAGTTCACATCAGGTCCAGCGCTGGTATTTGGACATTTTTTTAGCACACAATCATCCTTGGAGAGGTCAAAGCTTGGCCGCAGAGCGAGCGTGACTGTAGAAACCCTGCAGATTCCTGAAAAGGAAGTCATGAACAGGCACAGCTGGAAACCTCTCTCATCCAAATCAATACCCCGAAGAGGGGCAGACCATCCATGGATGAGGCAAGAGCACAAAGCCTCAGTGTGAAAGGAGATGTCCCACAGTGCCCCCTCCCCTCCCTTCTCCTCTCCTCTCCTCTCCTCTCCTCTCCTGAGGTTTGCAGGGGATAAATGTGAAGCACTTGCCAATCAAAGCTGCTGCTGGCACTGCGAGGATGAATCTACACCAACTGAATGATTCAGGAGAGAAGCTGCTGCAAAAAAAACCTGCTTCCTTCAGTTTCACACATAACGAGACTCAAACCAGGACCGAAATAAAAACTGAAGCAAAGTTCAACATGAAACTGTTCCAATAAGTTTTTCACTGTATAGATTACTGTTACAGTTTCACAGGACCGGCGGGTTTATGGGTAAACTTTTTAATCCTCCCGGTCCAGAAGGTGGCGGTAACACGTATGAAAGTAGTTTCACCAACCGCCATCGAACATCGAAAGAGACGAAGAAAAAGAAGAAGCACTCATAAGGTTGTGAAATGACTCACAGCAGCGATGAGTCTCTCCTCCATCATCTTCATAATAAAGTAATATTGATAATCTTCTGTCCAAAGCTGAAATGCTACATGCTACATGCTATCTGTGGATGTTTCTCACCCCCCATCTGGCAGAAGATTCAGAGTTCCCAGGATGAGGAGGGACATTTATGGAAATCTTTTATTCCACAGGCCGTATGAGCCCTGAACATGTGACTGCACTGCAGAGCCTCTAGGGGGCAGCAGTCCGTGCTGCTCTGTTACCATCTGTTGCCATTTTTGCTTGTTTTATGTTGATCTGACTGTTTGCTGCCTGAAAGGCCGAAGACAATTCATTCTATCCAAATAAACAACGCTCCTCTTCCGGTCTTTCGTCTTTTTGTTTTCCGGTCTAATCGCCGGCCTACGTGATTGGCCACCGCAGCGTGACGTCAGGAGTTGACTCCGGCTCAACTTTTCCGCCGCAGCAGCCGAAATGACTGACTAGTGTTTTCACCGCACCGCCGGATCTGGTGTGAACGCGGCCTAAAGGCATCGGCGATATTGGCGACATGTTTTCTGTCACTGGGACTGACTGTTAATAATTGTGTGAAACCTGCAGTTTCACTTTTTCATGGAACAAAAGCTTCTCGTCAGCAACACATGGAGCTACAGGCCCTTCTGGTCGGATATAAATAGTCGTGTGAAAATGTTCTTTGCAAACAGGAAATAACTTGATTTACATGTTAAAACTGTGTCAGAGGATCCAGTGTCATTTCTACAGCAGAAACCTGAAACGCAGCACAAAGTCATCTTGTTGAATAATTTACAGTTCCTACTTATTTATTTTAAAAGTTATGATCTTCAGCTTTAATAGTACTTTTGTTTACATATTTGTTAATAACAGTCTCAGGTTCAGAGCCTTTGATGTTAGAAGGACAGGTAGTTATAGTAATATTTAATAATTTATTCATTCTTTGTTATGCTCCTTTGTTTGATAAGTAATTTTAATATATAAAAATAAACAGTGGTCCCTGATGTTTGTCGTAATCAGTGCTGGTTTGATAGTGCTGGTAGGTTTAAAGTGGTTCTGTGGGGGGGGGGGGTCCTGCAGTGTCATCTGCTTTTTATTGAGCTGTGTGTCAAAACATGTCAATAAAATTCATTTTAAAAGATACGTTTTGATATTACTGAATCATCAAAGCCTGATAATCGATGGACTTTGTTAAAAACAAAGTGGTGATATTTGCAATTTTGCAACATTTTCACAAAAAAATCCTCCAAAAACAAATTTTCCTGATCAGAAACTCACTAAAAACTATTATTAATAATTTTAAAACATCAATAAAGTGAGAGTTTGTGTTTGAGAGGGTTAATCCATTGATTATCAGTATCAGTAACTGACTGATTGATCGATGGTTGCTGCTGTGATCGTTTCCTCCTCTGAAACGTCTCTCCAGCAGCGAACAGCGGAGCCCTTTCCCAACTTTAATTAATGTATTTATGTGGTGATTAATGATCCTGTTGTGGCGGGTGTGGCGCCGCATGGCGGTGCGTCACAGATGAGTGTGTGGGAAAATGCCGAGATCGGACAGATGTCTGATCAAACAGCTGCTGAAGCCTGCAGAACCGTCCTGACTTCCTGTAAGTGCGAGTCGTGACGGCGAGAACGTGTTCAGCGAGCAGAGCTGCAAACAAAACGCCCTGATTCATTCAAATCAGTTCACGTTGCTACCGAGTCCTGAAATATACAACATGTAAACATTTTCCTGGAAACCAGACTGTGTGTGTGTGTGTGTGTGTGTGTGTGTGTGTGTGTGTGTGTGTGTGTGTGAATGATTGTCACATGCAGATGAAGCAATTTCTCCTTTTAGCTGCAGAGGACTTGGTGATCTCCTCACCCCACACAAACCCTGGTCAGATTACCACAGAGTGAGAGTGTGTGTGTGTGTGTGTGTGTGTGTGTGTGTGTGTGTGTGTGTGTCCAACACTGTGAATGAGACACATGCAGTGTTTTATGTGCTCGTACATTTACAGTTTATTTGGATTCAGATCAACAGTTGCTGCCTCCTATTGGTGAGCTGAAGGAACAACAGCAACTCTCACACAGATATATAAATATATATTTGATTATATTTATTATTTATCTGACGATTATTTTCTCACTTCTTTGTTTTGGCTGTAAAAATGAGATTTAATATCAATTTAGTTGGTTGGATTTCAGAAATTTCATTAATTATTTATTTTTAATCTTTATTTTAAACTTTTTATAATTTCTTTATTGACAGCCATCTTTATTAAGGTCAGATCTGTTTCATGTCTTTGCTTCGTTTCTCAAAGCACTTTGTTTTTAAAAAGGTGCTGTATAAATAAAGATGATAATATTATTATTATTACTGTTGGAAACAGTTTGTAAAGCTGCAGCTGATACGAACGATAATGCAACAATACAATAATAAATAATAATTTTTCAAGCAAATGTACCATATGTGCATGTTTCAGTTTCTCAGATGTGATTTGATGCTTTTTTCTTTGTCATAATCGATAGTTTCTCAAACCAACAGTCCAAATATATTCAGTTTACTAACTTTTTCTTAATTAAACTTTATTTTCTGACAGACAGACATGACAATTAATCATGATAATAATCTGCAGATTAATCAATAATGAAAATAATTTGGGTTATAAATACTTATTTGTAATGAATAGATAAATCTGTAGTAGACCTGGATTAATCATTTTGTCAATAAAATGTCAAAAACAGATGAAAAATGATCAAAATAGAACTGATTGATTGATTGATTGATTGACTGATTAATTGTTGCAGCTCTGATCATGTTCACACTGTGTGATGAAATTTAAAAACTTCTCTTAGAAACTTTAGAAACTTTCTCCACCAACAGATTATTTTCTCTTCAGTCTTAAAATATATTTCCACAACCAGTCTTCCTGGTAATAAATAGAGCTGGCTGTGTGTGTGTGTGTGTGTGTGTGTGTGTGTGTGTGTGTGTGTGTGTGTGTGTGTGTGTGTGTGTGTCACCTCTTGCAGCAGCTCGTTGTCCTCCATGTATTTCTTGGCGGCGTCGCTGGCGCTCTCTGCCTGCTTCTTGAAGGCTTCGTTGGACGCCATCAGCGTTGCCTGCTGGGAGAGCAGGGTGGCGAGACGACGCAGCAGCCTGAGCGCACACACACACACACACACACACACAGAGACACACACACGGAGACACACACACGTCTGTCAGAGTGATAACAGGAACTAAATAATCAGAGTGAAAAACAAAGTGAACTCAGATGTGTGATCTTTATGGTCGTGGTCGCTGCGATGGCGGTGGTATGACGTCATCTGTGACATCATCAGAACTACTGATGATGTCACAGATGTTTTCATTGTAACATGAAACAAACTTCTTAAAAAAAAACAAAACAGCAAATTCAGTCGTAAACTTTGAACAGTTCGACCTCACTGTCGTTTGTATGAAGAACAAATCATTTGAAGGACGAGCTGCTGCTGAAAGCTCCAGAAAACTCTCAGTAAGTGGACTTTTACTGGAGCGCATCACTTTCAGAGCTGCTGCCATTAATAACCATCGACGGAAATCGTTCTGTTGATGTTTTGATGAATTAATAAAATAGTTTTAGTCGGTTTTTAAAAAGCAGAAACAACAAACGTTCGCAGTGTCTGTGAGGATCTGAGGACTTCCTGCGTCGTCATGAACTCTTCAAACTTTTTCACCATTTCCTGACTTTTAATTGACAAAACGATTAATCAAGAATAAAAATAATCATTAGTTGCAGCTTTAAATCATTTCCTTATCGATTAACATGCATATTATTCCCTTTATTAAATCATTTTGTTGATTAAAACGCTGTAAAACAGTGAAAATGTTCGTTATAATTTCAAACGTCTTTGTCCAAAACTCAAAGATAATAACTTTAAAACGATTATGACAAAGAAAAACATCAAATCATCACATTTGAGAACCTGAAAGAAGCTAAATTTGAGGCATTTTTGTCTTAAAAAAATGATTTAATTATCAAAACAGTTGCCTGAATTACTTTTCTGTTAATAATTGTTGCATCTAAAAGGTAAATAATGAAGATTAAAGCTCAGATAACTCAGATAGAAACCAGTTCTTCTCTTCATTCAGTGTTTATTTACCACTCGAGCGGCGCCGCCAGCTGATCTGACTGCTGATTGGTGCTTTAAGTGATCATGATGATAACTGATAATAAGAGCGACTCAATGAAGTAGAGCAACACAAACAACAACAACACCTGAGCCCTCAGATACCAGAGTGTGTGTGTGTGTGTGTGTGTGTGTGTGTGTGTGTGTGTGAAGCCAATCACCTGTCACACACTCTCAACACATCACACACAACCTAATATAGCCGTTCACCAACTGTACACACACACACACACACACACACACACACACACACACTCTCTCTCTATACCGTACATACGTGTAGACACACTCAGTCACCCCTGACATTTCCCGGCTGAGGTGTGTCTGCTATACGTGGCGTTGACAGGCGGTGATGTAACATGCCTCGCAGCGAGGTTGGCAGGGCGGGAGGGGGGGAGGAGGGGAGGGGGAGGAGGGGAGGGGGTACTATAAGGGCAAATGTACAGAATAACTGGCTCCACTCAGAGAGGCGTGTTCATCATCCAGCTGCTGCAGAGTTCAGATGTTTCTCAACAGGCAGGAACCTAAAAACATCAGAACAGGAAGCTGCTGCACAAACCAAGAGAAGAGACTCTTCACTTCTCCTGACTGAGTTTATAAGTTTATACTCAGACGTTACCGTGGAGATTTATTCTGTACCAGCTGTCTGCTGCTATCTGACCAGTCAACTGTCTCTGTGATCAGAAGTTAATGAGATTTGTTTCATGTGTTCTCCTGTAGATGTTTCTCCTCATGTTTGTTGCAGTACATATTCTCACACTGTGGTTGGTGATCAGTCTCATTAACTTCCACTGATCACTTTTAAAGTGTACGACTGTTAACTTGTGAAAATAAAAACTCCTTGAACTGTAATTATGATGTTTCAGTGGAGCGTTGGTATATTTATTATATATAATATTTTATTCATATTGGTATACTAGTGTCTATTACTGAACTGCTTTAGACTCTGTTTAATTACAGCGTTGCCTTTTTTATTTATAAAATGTTTTTCCTCCTCATGAGTTTCAGTTATCAGTTGTTGCTCACTCGGGGAGAAGAACGAGTCTTTTCCATTTCTGCTTCAGTAAATCTGTGATCCACCTTGTGGTCTGTTTAACAATCACTCACACCTCCTCGTCCTGGTTCTGACAAACGTGCGACAGATGAAACCTGGATGGTGATTAGACCAGATCCAGCCTCACTTTCCCCCCAGTTATCCTGGAGTTTCTGAATTCTGCTTTTGTGCAACAGCTCCTCACAGATTCAGCTTCATACTGGAGAGGAGACGTGCTGCTAAGATACCGCCAAAAACTTCACAGCAGCGGCGCCTCACGACTGAAGCCGACCGACAGACACATGCAGCTAGTTTGCAGTTAAATGACGAAGAGTTAAGAGTTCAGTTCTATTACATTTTTCATTTAGCAGACGCTTTTATCCAAAGCGACGTGTTTTATCAGAGAGCCGATACAAACACCAGCAAACATAAAGCTGAAGTTTGAACCCTGATGGGACGCAGACGCCAACAAGGAGACGGTCAGAGAATCCAAGGCGATCATAAACAGATCACTCCTTTAATCAATGAGACTGATGGAGAAGAATTTTGTGCATAAATTAGTTTAAAGAAAGTTCCTCTGAAGTTGATCCAAATGAGTGGAATCCTCCAAAGTTAAAACCTTCTTTTCGTTCTGATCGTTCCTCTGCAGCTCGACACAGAAAAACCTACTGAGCAGCGTGCAGGTTTGAACAAGCTCACCAATCAGCTTTCTGCTCTTTTTCCCTTCACTTCACTTTTTGTTTGATGAACAGACGTTTTGATAAACGACTCTCGGTGGCATTTTGCCAGTTTCATCGGGACAAAAATGTTCTTTTTGTGTTTCTGTGTCGAGCTGCAGTGAAACGATCAGAAACAAGAAGAAGATGTGACTGAAGAGGTTTTAACTTTGGAGGATTTGACTTAAAGACTCAAATTCTAGTTGATCAGCTGACTCCTAACTTTCTCTCCTCACTGTTTATTAATTTAGATTAATTTCTTTCTAGATATTAGAGACGTTACTAGTTTATACAGTAAAGTTTGTGGTTATGAACGTCGCTGATTCTTCTCTACAAACATTATGTTAGTTTAAAACATAAATAAAATCACCTTCTCTCGTCTTATTCTGTTTGAAAAAGTTTGTTTAATATTCGAGAGAGAGAGAGCGTTGCATTCTGGGTATGCCTGTAGCCTTAATGTTGCTATGCTAGCCAGTTTTCTTCCAGTCTGTTTATAGTTTGTCTGTTGGAGTCATTCAGCACGACATGTGTTTAGTTAGTAGCTCAGTTTAAACTTGCACGAGCTCCTCAGAGGATCACGTTACCTTGTTTTTCTCCTGCGGAGGAAATAAATTAACGACGGACGGACGGGTTTCACTTCTCGTCTGCTCGGATTAATACTATCTGAGGGAAACTTTCCAAACAGAACAAGTGTCAAAATGTGTTGTAGCTTCAAAAAATCTTCTTATGAAAACAGCTGCTGGATGAGAGAGCGAGCGAGCGAGGGGAGGAGGGGGGCTAATATTTGGGCCACCATGTAATATTATTCTTTTTTTTTTTTTACAGTAATAAAAGTACCAATCAGAGTAGCGGAGCTGATTATATTCTGGCGATGTTCCTCCCCAGTTTGTCCAGCATCTGCTTGGTGATGCATTCAGGGACCCACAAGAGAATCAGACAGGTTTTATTTTATTTATTTGCGTGTGTGAGCGTTCACAGTGGAGTCGTATTATTATTATTATTATTATTGTTATTAAGACAAAAAGAGGATTTCTGGTCTCAGAGGCGTCTTTAAAAAAGAGCGATGATGATCCTCTCAGATCCAAATATGGCCGTCCGTTACTTCACAGGCCTGAAATAATCCCATCAGCTGCCAAGTGTTTCCACTAACTCGTGCTCCCATATTTTCTCTTCTTGGCCAAGGCTTGGAAAATTCCTGAGTCACAGTCCCCAGATTACAAGAGAGAGGAGAGAGAGGAGAGAGGGAGGGCTCCGTCTAAACGCTGGAGCACTTCCTACTGGATTACTGTGTTGCAGCAGCAGCAGCAGCAGCTGCCGCATCACATGCTGCACTTCTGCTTCTGCTGCTGCTGCTGGTGGCCGGTGAGTCACAGAGCAGCTGCTACACGCTGAACACCAGCCTGAGGGACTGACACGCCGCCGCCAACGCCACCAACGCCACCAACGCCACCAACGCCAACGCCCCCTGCAGGCCGTAAACACAGCCGACAGCGGAGGAGCAGGAACACGTGACTCATTCTGTGTTTACTGAGGATTCAGACGGACTGAATGTCAAAGTCACTGAAGCAGCAGCCGCTTTAATAACCGCCTCCAGTGTTCAGAGTGCAAACTAGACATCCGCTGAATGATCGTGGTCGTTATTGATCGGTGAAGAGGTTTCTCACACTGGAGACGACCCTGAACATCATCGATACGATTTATTATTATTATATTTTTAAAACGCAGCCGTTATTTTAGCTGCTTGTGGGAGCAAAGTTACATTTATGTGTTTAGTTCAGTAAATAAAGTGGAGTCTATTTAATTGTTAAAGTTCAGCTAATAACGGTTTGATTTAATTGATGCGTGACAGTTTGTAAAGTGGATATTTAATTGGGTTACTGTCTCTTTAAGAGATGCAGGCTCCGTGTGTTTTATAATCAGAGTGAACGTCTGGTTTTATAGAATATAAATCATGATATTATAGAGAAGATGCTTCAAACTGAGTGGAATAAATAAGTGTCTCCTCCTCAAACATCAGACTGTTGAAGCACCTGTCAGCCATTTATAAACATCTGTTCTCATCTCACTGCGGCGCCGCCGGAGGTCAAACCAACAAATCAGTCAGTCAGTCACGTTTTGAACGGAGCACCACCGCCACCGCTGCCGCATTAGTCACCTTTAAAACCTTGTCGTCATCATCTTGATCATCCTGCTCATCCTCCTCCTACCTGGCAGAACCTCTGTGTCTGTCTGTCCCTACATTCCTCCACGTACACTCACAGGTCACAGGATGCTGGCGTCCCTCCATCCCAAACATTAACGAGAACAAGTCCGGAGCATTTTTAATACCTCTGTGTGTGTGTGTGTGTGTGTGTGTGTGTGTGTGTGTGTGTGTGTGTGTGTGTGTGTGTCTCTCCTGTGTGGAATAATTTACCACATCAGAGAGACCTTTAAACCTGAAGACTGAAAACATCCCAGTTCAATAATTAAACCCTGAATGTAAAACCTGAACTCTCCTCAACATGTTTTACATTTATTTATCTGTGTTTACACGTCGTTCTACAGTTTATATAAACTTTTAAAAACGTGTCATGTGACCGTCTGTCTGACACCAATCAGAGTTGATCCATGTCTGACCCGCTCAGTAGAGAGGAGGGAGGGCAGCAGCCAATCAGGGGGCCAAAACATATTCACACCTAATAACTGTCCAGTCAGGATCAAGCTGGAGGATTTACACTGTACAGTTTGTCAATGGCAACACACACACACACACACACACACACACACACACACACAGCGACAGGCAGACAGATCTAAATACAGAGGAATTTTACAGTATGGATGGAAAGAATGAGCAGCTGACTCTGTGTGTGTGTGTGTGTGTGTGTGTGTGTGTGTGTGTGTGTGTGTGTGTGTGTGTCATAGTCTACTTATGGGGACAAATTTCAGACATAAGACTCGTTAATTGGAGGGAACGGCTCGTCCAATCAGGGCAAAACGCTGCAGCGAAAGGTTACAGTTAGTGTACGTAACGTCCTCAATAGTGACCAAGATCTGATGTGTGTGTGTGTTCTTGTATTGTTGCATTTGTGGGGACCAGTGTCAGTGTTAAACTACTGTTTTGAGGACATTTCATGGTTCAGAATTTAAACTAAAACATGAAAATTTGATCATGTGACACTAATTTTAGCAAAAAAACTGACCCTTAGGATGAGAGTTGGGGTTTGTCTTATTTATTTATTTATTAATTAATCTATTTGATTTTTTATTTGAATGACAGAGAAAAAAAATGGAGTCATGAAAGTGTGCGGGATAATTTATGATGCTCATTATGTAGAAATGCAGGCAGTAAATGGAGCGAAGAACATTTTGTGACTTTAATCAGCTGCTATTTTAAACTGCAGAGTGTTTAAAGCTTAACACACTCTGTATGTATAGATATATATACGCTCACATACTTAATGTTTCTACGTATGCCAGCGCCACAGTGTTGTTTTGTACACATCGTTTATGTCGGATTCGCCGCGTCACTTCCTGCCTTTTCTCCGTTTCTAAGAGACACGTTGACAGAAACCTCTCGCTGCCGCCTGAAGAAAAGAGCAGCTGATCACTGAGTGTCTGTATTTATTAAACCAAATCTGAAGGTTAATATTTTAGTGCACTGTAACTTTTATTCTCTTATTTTTATCTATTTATTCCATTTTTTAGCTTCTTTTCATTTCTAAATTTAACAATTTTTAATCGTTTTTATGTCTTTTTACTGGTGTTGCTTTTATATTCTGAATCGTGTGTGTGTGTGTGTGTGTGTGTGTGTGTGTGTGTGTATGTATGTGTGTGTGTGTGTGTGTGTGTGTGTGTGTGTGTGTGTGTGTGTGTGTATGTGTGTGTGTGTGTGTGTGTGTGTGTCTCACAGGCACAGCAGCAGGGCGAAGCCGGCGATGTACTCGTTCCTCTGAGCTCTGAACAGCTTCATGTGGATGTGCTCGATGGCCGTCGGGTTGTTGGTCAGATCCACCTTCTCCGTCACGCTGTACTTCCTGACCTCACGAAACGCATCTGCGCGCGCGCACACACGCGCGCGCACACACACACACACACACACACACACACACACACACACACACACACACACACACACACACATTAACAACATCATTCTGTATCAATAAAACCTCCTGAGCTCTGAGCTGTGGAGGACGTTTATTGCTCTGAACGGTGTCGGTGGGCGGAGCTACGGCTTGTTTGTTCTATTTAAATGTATTCAGATCACTGACAGTCTGCTAAAAGCTCAACAAACTTTACTGACGGCTGCTTAACACTCTTATAAACACACACACACACACTGATTCACGCACCGATGAGCAGGAAGACGAGGATCGCCATGGCCACCATGAAGTAGGTGTTTCCATAGAGAGCGATGGTCTGGACCAGACGAGACTTGAAGATTTTGTTCCACCTGCAAGTATAAATAATAAAAAACACATCAGAACACTGAGACAACGTTACAACAACATACAGCAGAGACACAGTAGAAGAAGAAGAAACCAGCACTGAAGACGGTAACCATGGAGCTCTGACGCCATCTAGTGGACACAGAGACACACGGCAGACTCACATGAAACCTTAAAACTAATAAACAGGCAGTGTTTTCTCTTTCTTCCTGTTTTATATCATTTATAAATAAGAATAATTACTAATAAATAAAAATAAAATCCTTCTTGTCTTTGTGGGGAAACTATGGAGGGGATCTGTCACCTTAAAACAGCTGTGAAGTCAGCGTGTCGCCGCTCATGTGATCAAATATTAAGCTTTTTGATTGGCCGTCTCTTGCTGAAATGCACACTGGGAGTCGTAGTTAACTTCTACCTCGAAATATATAGACGTCCTTTGACTTTCTACTAAAGAAGTAGATGTTTTCTGACACAGTTGTTCATCTTTTGTTCTCATGATTCAACCAGGAGAGTTTAATGTTGATGCAAACTGCAGAAGAAGTGAACTGACATCATCTATGAGAGAAACAGAAGCGTCCACATCACTCTACTCATTTAATCACCAACAGATAAAAAGCTGCAGCTGATTTATTCTCTACACTTATTTGTTCTTCTTGCTTCTGCTGATCAGTGTCTTTTCCTCGACTTTCTCTCTTTCTGAATCTCTTCTCAGCAGCACTTCAGCTCAGACACAACACGTATTTTCAGGCTCACAGCAGCTCAGATTTACTGATCCGACAGCGAAGGTGATAAAACTGCAGCTTCTGTGGAGAGTTTAAAGTGCGAGACGCCGCCGGTCTGCAGGACTTCACACACAGAGAGAGAAAACAGGCCTCAGTGTTTTAACACTGACGTCAGATACTCTGCCTTCAGAGCTGCAGCTACACAGACTGATTGATTGATTAGTTGCCTGATCCCAAAGTCCAACATGACGTCTTCAAATGTTTTGTTTTGTCCACAACTCAAACTGTCATACTGTTACTGTCATAAAGACTAAAAGAAACCAGAAAATATTCACATTTAAGAAGCTGGAATCAGAGAATATAGATTTTCTTTCCCCTCTCAAGAAATGACCAGGGCTGTAGTCAACCAAAATTGAACATAATCTTCGACTAAAATTGTACATAATCTTCGACTGATAACGGGTAACGGGACAGAGCGCACAGTGAATTCAGCAGTCTGTATTTCTCTGTTTAGCGTCTTCAGGCTAGGCTAACCCATCGTTGCTAACTTTGGAGCTAACTCCCTTCACTTTTCCAGCACTTGGAGAAACAACAGACGTGACTTTTCATCATTTAACTGACACACTGTAGTCTGTGCTGTACATTTACTGCCAGACTGACAACTTACCGCTAAGCTTTTCCTCTGCTCCGCTCGTATCCACCGTCACTTTCTCTGCGTCCGACTCGCTAGCTAACATGCTACGCAGTGAGTTTCCAAGGCAACGACACAGCGGTTCACTAACGTCTGACTTCAAAACGCTAAATATTTCTGAATGAGTGGATATTTGTTGTTAATTCTGGCATTAAAACATATTTTTTGTCCTGGCGGGTTCTCGTTGATATAATTGTAGGAGAAACACTGATTCAGTAAACGTTAGTAAACGCTTAATAACCGTTGGAACAGTTAAGTTTCCGTTGGGCGAGTCCAAAGTTGTGAAAACAGCGGGGGTGTTTTGAATACACCCCCGCTGTTTTCACAGGTAGTTTGTTAGTCTGTCCCCCCGCTGCAGGAAATAATGGATTAATCCCAGAAAGCTGCTGATGTAGCACTTTTCTCTTTATGAAAGTAACAGGGATTATTCAACCAATCAGAATTTAGTCAAACGAGAGCAGATCGACCAACAGACTACAGCTCTAGAAATTACATCTATCAAAATAGTTGGGAATTAAATCGGTTAATGGTTGCAGATCTTAACAGGATTATGAGCTACACTTCATCTACATCTATTAACCGTTTGCTGCTGAATCAAGCAAAGCTAAAGTTAAATTGATCTGGACAAGCTAACGTCAAACAGCAACATTACAACTAACAGCAACCAAAAACTGATCCTCCTCCTAAAATAAGCAAGCCTTCATTTCCACACAATCATTCAAATCGTTTTAATTTCAGCAGAAAGTCTCATGTCTTCAGTTAGCTGCGGCTGTGAATCAACAGCAGAAAACAAGACGTCTTTATTGAATTAATTAACGCTGACGAATCCTCTCCTCGCGAGTCTCTTCACAGACGTTCAGTCACACAAACGGGCTCAGTGATGAGTGAAGTGGAGCCTCTGTTCAGTTAATCAGAGCTGATCAGTCTGCAGTCAGTCAGGAGGTCTGACGGCTTTTAATCTGATCACATTCACACACACAGCGAGACGCTCTGTGTGTTCCAGTAAACAGACCGCAGAGCGTCGACCAATCAGCTCCAGGCTTCAGGTCAACATACCAGCTGAGGAGGAAGTCTATTAACATAGTGTCTGTGAGACTGTCACAGTGATGCAAATACAGAGAGTCTGTAGGGGACAGGTGTGTGTGTGTAGGGGACAGGTGTGTAAACAACAGGTGTGTGTGTGTAGGGGACAGGTGTGTGTGTGTAGAGGACAGGTGTGTGTGTGTAGGGGACAGGTGTGTGTGTGTAGAGGACAGGTGTGTGTGTGTAGGGGACAGGTGTGTGTGTGTAGGGGACAGGTGTGTGTGTGTAGAGGACAGGTGTGTGTGTGTAGGGGACAGGTGTGTGTGTGTAGAGGACAGGTGTGTGTGTGTAGGGGACAGGTGTGTGTGTGTAGGGGACAGGTGTGTGTGTGTAGGGGACAGGTGTGTGTGTGTAGGGGACAGGTGTGTGTGTGTAGGGGACAGGTGTGTGTGTAGAGGACAGGTGTGTGTGTGTAGAGGACAGGTGTGTGTGTGTAGAGGACAGGTGTGTGTGTAGAGGACAGGTGTGTGTAGAGGACAGGTGTGTGTGTGTAGAGGACAGGTGTGTGTGTGTAGAGGACAGGTGTGTGTGTGTGTAGAGGACAGGTGTGTGTGTGTGTAGAGGGTGTGTGTGTGTAGAGGACAGGTGTGTGTGTAGAGGACAGGTGTGTGTGTGTAGAGGACAGGTGTGTGTGTGTAGGGGACAGGTGAGTGTGTGTAGAGGACAGGTGAGTGTGTGTAGAGGACAGGTGAGTGTGTGTAGAGGACAGGTGTGTGTGTGTAGAGGACAGGTGAGTGTGTGTAGAGGACAGGTGAGTGTGTGTAGGGGACAGGTGTGTGTGTAGAGGACAGGTGTGTGTGTGTAGAGGACAGGTGTGTGTGTAGAGGACAGGTAAGTGTGTGTAGAGGACAGGTGAGTGTGTGTAGAGGACAGGTGTGTGTGTGTAGGGGACAGGTGTGTGTGTGTAGGGGACAGGTGTGTGTGTGTAGAGGACAGGTGAGTGTGTGTAGGGGACAGGTGTGTGTGTGTAGAGGACAGGTGAGTGTGTGTAGGGGACAGGTGTGTGTGTGTAGGGGACAGGTGTGTGTGTGTAGGGGACAGGTGTGTGTGTGTAGGGGACAGGTGTGTGTGTGTAGAGGACAGGTGAGTGTGTGTAGGGGACAGGTGTGTGTGTGTAGAGGACAGGTGAGTGTGTGTAGAGGACAGGTGAGTGTGTGTAGGGGACAGGTGTGTGTGTAGAGGACAGGTGTGTGTGTGTAGAGGACAGGTGTGTGTGTGTAGAGGACAGGTGTGTGTGTGTAGAGGACAGGTGAGTGTGTGTAGAGGACAGGTGAGTGTGTGTAGAGGACAGGTGTGTGTGTAGAGGACAGGTGTGTGTGTGTAGAGGACAGGTGTGTGTAGAGGACAGGTGTGTGTGTGTAGAGGACAGGTGTGTGTAGAGGACAGGTGTGTGTGTGTAGAGGACAGGTGTGTGTGTGTAGAGGACAGGTGTGTGTGTGTGTAGAGGACAGGTGTGTGTGTGTGTAGAGGACAGGTGTGTGTGTGTGTAGAGGGTGTGTGTGTGTAGAGGACAGGTGTGTGTGTAGAGGACAGGTGAGTGTGTGTAGAGGACAGGTGAGTGTGTGTAGAGGACAGGTGTGTGTGTAGAGGACAGGTGTGTGTGTGTAGAGGACAGGTGTGTGTGTGTAGAGGACAGGTGTGTGTGTGTAGAGGACAGGTGTGTGTAGAGGACAGGTGTGTGTAGAGGACAGGTGTGTGTGTGTAGAGGACAGGTGTGTGTAGAGGACAGGTGTGTGTAGAGGACAGGTGTGTGTAGAGGACAGGTGTGTGTAGAGGACAGGTGAGTGTGTGTAGAGGACAGGTGTGTGTAGGGGACAGGTGAGTGTGTGTAGAGGACAGGTGAGTGTGTGTAGGGGACAGGTGTGTGTGTAGAGGACAGGTGTGTGTGTGTAGAGGACAGGTGTGTGTGTGTGTAGAGGACAGGTGTGTGTGTGTAGAGGACAGGTGTGTGTGTGTAGAGGACAGGTGTGTGTAGAGGACAGGTAGGTGTGTGTAGAGGACAGGTAGGTGTGTGTAGAGGACAGGTGTGTGTGTGTAGAGGACAGGTGTGTGTGTGTAGAGGACAGGTGTGTGTAGAGGACAGGTGTGTGTGTAGAGGACAGGTGTGTGTGTGTAGAGGACAGGTGTGTGTAGAGGACAGGTGTGTGTAGAGGACAGGTGTGTGTGTAGAGGACAGGTGTGTGTAGAGGACAGGTGTGTGTAGGGGACAGGTGTGTGTGTAGAGGACAGGTGTGTGTAGAGGACAGGTGTGTGTAGAGGACAGGTGTGTGTAGAGGACAGGTGTGTGTAGGGGACAGGTGTGTGTGTAGAGGACAGGTGTGTGTAGAGGACAGGTGTGTGTAGAGGACAGGTAAATACCTGACAGGTGTTTACTGACCTCTTAGGTGAGATGAAGGGGATGCAGAGCAGCAGAACAAAGAAGACCTCCACATACAGGAAGGTGGCCACGGCCGTCCACTGCAGACTCATCCTCACACCTGAACACAAACACGGTAAATAAATAAATAAATAAATAAATAAATAAATAAATAAATAAATAAATAAATAAACAAACAAACAAGACAGTCCAATAAAAATAGAAAAGAAAATATTCATGTGGATTTTACTTTACAAACAATAATAATAATTCTTTCAGATTAAAGTTATTATTTGATTATGAGAATAGTTGCAGATTAGTTTCCTCTCCATTGTTGTTGTAGTTCAAACAGTAAATAATCAGAATATTTTCATGTTTTGATATAAAAACGTTGAAGTGTGAAGCAGCTTTAACACGTTTTCAGCGTTTAGAAACGTTTCTGTTTGTTCTGAAGTGAGATTTAACATTTAACATCTGAGCGTCACGCAGGAAATAAAAAGCAAAGTGAGTTACAGAGAAGCTGAGAGGATGATGAGAGGCAGCGTGCGTCCAGTTTACATCTGCTGAAAATAAGATCAATATAAATAAAAACACACTGAGAGCAGCTGAATCACCAGAAACCAGAACAGAGGAAGCTCACAGATACGTGTGAAGCCTCGTTTCATCAGAGTCAGACGCTCCACAGTTTATATTTATCCTTCCATTAAAAGCTGAAGTTTCATCGTTTACATCAAAAACTTTCACAGAATCTGCTGCAGATAATAAAATCTTACTCGGTTGGATCAGATCAGATTTGTTCTTCAGGAGGTCGTTGAACAGAAACGATGTAGTGATGCTGTTATTTACTAAAGACAACAACAACAACAACAACAACAGAACTTTATATCAACCATAAACGAAGCAGACGGAGGTTTATCGAGTCACTTCAGGCAGAGCTGCAAGAACGCCGGTCGTCATTTGCTGCAGCGGGAAAGTCGAGTCAGAGTCGACTTCAGGAGAAACGCACTGTGACGTCACTGCGGCTGAAGGCGGCAGCCAATCACAGCCGAGATCAGACTAACCTCTGCCATGAGGGAGGGCGAACACGTCACGAGGACGTTTCTCTTCGCTTGATAACGTTAAAAGTAAAAGTTAAGACTTCGCCGTCGGCTTCACGACTCATTTAAAAAAAAAAAAGAGAGCAGCTGTGGTCGAGTGAGGGAGCGCTGGTAGCGAGAAAGCCGGCGAATTAGATCGTTATTATCGTTATTTTCTGATTGTTTGACAGCGATTACAAATAAACACGCTCACACCCCTCCTCCCCACCTCCCGGCACACCTCCGCTCCTCCCTGCAGCTTCAAATCTGAGCTGCAACTAACGATTATTCTCTAATTATGGTTTAATCTGGCAGGTAAATAAAACATCATCCGTTTATAAACAGGAAGCTCCAGCTGACGTCATTAAAACATCTTTTTTTGTCTGAATCACAGTTAAAAACCCAAAATATTTCATTCTATATGACGTAAAACAATGAAAAGCAGCAAACTGTCAACAATGCAGCTTAATTTTCCTTCAACTAGCCGACTGATCGCTGCTGCTCTGATTAAAATAATCTGCAATAATCTGTAATAATCTGCTAGTCCTCGTTAAACTATTGTGAAACTATTGACCTCTGACCTCAGACATAAACCTCACCGTTATATATTAAATATATTATATAACAAAGAGTTCAAAGAGACGCCTGCAGAACTAAAGAACGACTGTTATAGATTATATAACAGTTTATTATTAGTTCATCTGGATTATCTTGATTTAATCGTTTAATCTATAAAATAAAACACAACAGAAGATGAAAAGTTTGATTGTTCTGCTTAAAAAAAAGTGACTGAAACAGTTATAAAATAGTTAATTGATTAATCGTTGCAGCTCCACAAACAGCATGTGAGTGTTTTTAACGACAGGAAGTAGAGCTGCGGCGCCGAGTCGATCAATGCAGAAGATTCATCGACAACTACTCTGATAATCAATCGTTTTATCAGATATTGAGTTTCCAGCTGCTTTGCTTTATAATCACTGAGTGAATCTCTGTGTGTCGTTAAAGTCCAAACGTTCAACTGAGATAAAAAAAACAGCTGATCGATCAATTCTGGAAATTATCCTGAACAACAGAAACTACATGATCTATAGAGTGTGTGTGTGTGTGTGTGTGTGAGTGTGTGTGTGTGAGTGTGTGTGTTAGTGTGTGTGTGTGTGAGTGTATATATGTGTGTGTGTTAGTGAGTGTGTAGTATGCGAGTGTGTGAAGGGGGCATGTGTTAGTGACTGTGTGTGTGTGTGTGTGTTAGTGTGTGTGTGAGTGAGTGAGTGAGTGAGTGTGTGTGTGTGTGGAGGGGGCGTGTGTGTGTGTGTGTGTGTGTGTGTGTGAGTGTGTGTGTGTGTGTGAGTGTGTGTGTGGAGGGGGCGTGTGTGTGTGTGTGTGTGTGTGTGTGTGTGTTAGTGTGTGTGTGTGTGTTAGTGTGTGTGTGTGTGTGTGTGTTAGTGTGTGTGTGTGTTAGTGTGTGTGTGTTAGTGTGTGTGTGTGTGGAGGGGGCGTGTGTGTGTGTGAGTGTGTGTTAGTGTGTGTTAGTGTGTGTGTGTGGAGGGGGAGTGGCAGCTCAGAGCAGCTGTGTCATGCAATGCTGCAACAAAGCTGCAACTCTTGCAAACCAACAGTGACGCTGAAGAAACATCAGATCATCATCATCATCTTCATCATCATCATCAGATGATCCCGCTGGACTTTTAACATTTAACCCACATTTTAATTTTAAACACAGAGAGTCAGCAGATAAAGTGCGACATGTTTCTCTCTTCTTCTCCTCTGCAGGAAGACAAACTGATCTTTCGCTTTAAAAGTAAAAACACATCTGGACTCTTTGAGACAAACAGACTGAACTCAGCTGCAGACAAACTGCTGCAACACAACAGCAAACCTTCAGTAAACACCGACTATTTACTGGCAATGACACGCACTTTTTAAAAAAAAAGCTTAAATAAGTTGGTTATATTGTATTTTAGGCACCTTAAAAAAAGGTTTTAGGCTCTTTAAGTTTAATTTCGTCTACGTGCTGGAATGAAAACAACCTCGTTTGGAGCAATCCTTTACAATACGTGGGTCCCGTCTATTTGTCGGATTGTGACGAGCATGATGCGAAGCTGAAGTTAGCTTCTGATTCAGGGTGAAGTTCAACGTTAAGAGAAAGATAAAAACACGAATTTATATATGAAATGCTTTTACTTAGACTTGTCATATCTAAAGTAGATTAACAAGGAGACTCTGGAGATTAAATAAAACTCTAAATATGGTGTTTTTACCCCTAAATCTGTTGTTCCAATGAGGTCTGGATGGAGAAGTATCAGTGAAAACGCCCCTTTCTTCAGGTTTCACTGTGTTTTAATGAGTCTCTGGGGTTTCCTGGATAATGTAGTCCAGATGTGACAAGTCTTAGTGTAGTTTTAGGTTTTATATTGGGAGAAAAAAAAAACAGTGAAATCGCCCTTTTCTTGTTTCATAAGCAAAATAAAGCTTTAACCAATCTGACAGTGGGTTTAAACAGCGTTAAAATTTTTTGTTATGATGTATAACACTTTTTGACAAGACTAAAAAAGGTGAAAATACGGAGAATCAGCCGCTAAATATCATTATTTATGTCATTTTTAAATTAATTTTTCCTTCACCTACGAACCAGAAGCTAACTTCAGCATGGTGTTAGCCAGCTAGCATGTTGGCTCCGTCTATTTGCTGGGAACGTGTCTGTTTTGACTCAACACAAACTGTTTCTCCGTAGTTTAAAGTTGTTTAGTTGTATTCGCTGTTTGAATATTCGTCACCGCTGCTTGTTAATAAAACAAGAAGATGATTTCGCGCCAGACTCTTTAACTGTCAGTTAAAGTTGGTTAGCAGTTAGCAGCTGTTAGCTTCAGGAGTCTGTTGTACATTAAGAAACTAGAGAATTAAAAGCATCCAGCGGCTCAGACTCACCTCAGAAGATCCAGACACAAACCCGGAGAAAGCTCGTCCACACGCCGCTGATCAGCTCAGCTTTCAAACGTCTGCTGGGCAGGTGAGCTAGCCTGTTAGCCTAGCTTCGCTTTAAAAACACTTCCGGCGTTTAATGCCAGCTCATCCAGATCCCGACACGTGATTGGTTGTTCCGCAAAAGGGGGGCGGGGCTGAGAGTTGACAGCGCGTTACATCACAATACTGTTTGTTAACAAACATTTCAGCAACATAAAGGAATTCAAGCTTTAAAATAAGCTTTTTATTCAGAGGATTTTTCAACTTAACTCCTTATTTTCTTTATTTATACACACACACACACACACACACACACACACATATATATTTATATATATATATTAACAATGCAGCAGTTTGAGGTTCATTGTGAATGACAAGTTCAGTATTATTATAATCATTTATTTATTTGATTTTTATTAATCTAAAGAGCACTGCCCTATAAATACACGCAAGAAAAATAATAATAAATAATAATACATAAATAAATAAATACAAAAGTATAAGAAGTATAAGTATAACAGAAAAAATACAAGACAAACAAATAAATACAGGAAAAATAAATTAATAAATACAAGAAAAATAACAAACAAATACAACAAAGAATAAATACGAGTTAATATATATAAATCAATAAAATACAAATAGATCAAATAACACAAAAGAAGAAGAAACATTTCGTGGGGAGTTACACAATACATAGTTTTGTCTTTTCACATCATCAAGCTTTTTCTTTTTTTTTTTTTTTTACAGATTCTCAAATCATTTCAGAAGCTGAAACCGTTGGACAAACATTTAATTATCTATATTTAATTAATAAATATATAAATGTACTATTATTTCACATAATCAATTGTTTTACATATATGACAAGACTCCTAAAAAACAATCCTGAAAAAGAGTTTTTGAATAATTTGCTGCCACGACACTGTGTGTGTTTTTATTAATATATTTATTAATTTACTGTGTTTCCTTTGTGTCTTTAATTGTGATGTTCATCCATCCATCTGTTTTATCTACACTCAGGGCTGGATTACTGCCAGGTTTCCTCCACATCATCTGGATCAATATAATCTAATTGATCTCATATTAATTCTAAACGAGCAGCCGTGAAGTCTGAACTGGTCCTCCATCCTCCATCTGCTGGTTCTGGTCCTGAAGAGTCTCAGAGACTCCTTCTGAAGACTTTCATAGTTTGAGTTTCTGTTGACACTAACCCTAACCCTAACCTTTCCTTTACCTCGTCCCTAATCCTAACCTTCACTCCTCCTTTACCCTAACCTTTCCCTCCTTCTACCTCAACCCTACCTCTACCTGAACCCTCACCCACCTTCATCTTTACCCCAATCCTAACCTAACCTTACCTGAACCTTACCCACACTCACTTCTATCCCTATTCTACCCCTAACCCTCACCTTTACCCCTTCCTTACGCTAACCTCCACCCTCCTTATATCAACCGCTCCACACAATACATAGACACGTTTTTGCTTTTACTCACATTAGTGACCTTACCTTATTTTAACTTACCTGCTTTTATCAAATGGTCCTGATGCCCGAGTGGAACGGCCGACTCCTCTGCTCCTTGGTCCTTACATCCATCTCCCCCATGCACTTTAAACCTCACCTAAGGCCTGCTTATGGAGAAAGAACCACCTGCTACCGCTGGCCATCGGGGGAATGTGGGGGATCCCTCACCTTGAGGTTTAACATCATGACTTAAAAGCAGACAAACCCGGCTCCTGTGCATGGGGGAAGCTCAACTTCAGATCAGATAGCCACCATCGACCATTTCTCTCTTCCCACTATCCGTCTGTAGGCCAGTGCAAAATAATCAAAACAAGAACCATGAACCCCTACCCCAACCCTAACTGAACCTAACCCCAACCCTAACCTACTCTAACCCTAACCTTTCCTTTACCCAAACCCTGTTGTACAGTTGTTGTTTTTTAAAATCAAACTGCAGACAGAAACCTGAGGGACGGGTCGTATTATTCCATCATAGCAGGACTGTAAAGCTGCAACCAGCTGTTACTTTATTAATAATCTACTGATCGATCAGTGTTGAAAATGTTGATCATTATTCCCAGAAGTCCGAATGAACACATTCAGATGATTTATTTAGTCTGAGCAACAGTCAGAAACACAAAGATGTTGAGTTTACTATCATAGAAAACTGGAAAACCAGCAAATATTCACGTGTGTGAAGCTTCTAGCAAAGAACATTTGGCTTCTTTTTTTAAATATACGGAGTCTGAGAGGAGTCATGGAGAAAAAAAAACAAACAAACTTGTGACATGTGATACAAAATTTGTGCTTTCAGTTGAAGAAATGAGTCTCACGTGCTGTGGCTCACTTAGATTTAATAAGGTTTTATTTTGATGTTGGACTGAGATATGTGGATGTTCTTCAGGTTCTGTGTTATCTCTGAGACTCAGATCGTATCAAACAGGTTTTTACTCACGCTGACAATAACTCACATTACATTCATGTCTTCAAACTGTCTTTAAACTTTCTGCTGGTTGAATGCGTTCGGTCCACTCTACAAGAAGAGAAAAGGCAAAACTAATGACAACAGATTTGTATTTTTTTCTCTGTAACTCCTCCTGAGCCCCATAAAAACAGCGTCAGTTATTCACCAATCATCAAAATAGTTTAAGTTATTTCCTGTCAATCAACAAGCCAATTAATCATCTAATCATTTTACCTCTAGAGTACTAACGGGGATCAATAACAAGCTGTTAACCCAGCCATGATGACACCTGCTCTCCTGGCTGCAGTTCCTCTCCTGACCAGCAGAGGGAGACACTGTCTGCAGGAACCGTCTCTGAGCTTCCCGCAGCAGCTCTCTGGGGTTACTGGTCGGTCTGGTTCTGTTGCCACGGTAAATTATTGAAGACGAACAGGCAGATTAGAGGATAGATGACGCTTTATTGATCCGTGAGGGCGATTGGTCGTCATATTATAGCAGACAACACGAGTTAAAAATAAAAGAACATGTAAACTCTAAATACAGTCATCATCTGGAGACATATGGAGACGTTACATTTTGGGCTTGTACTTCTTTTTGTTTGGTTTGACTAAGACCTGTTTGACTTTGTTGTGCTATCTAGTGGCAGCAAAACCACAGCACACCAATCAATGTATAAACAAGATGGCGGACATCACGGCCAAGTCACTCAACAGCTGATCCCGAGACAAAAATGTCCCGAGACATAAAACCTCATCAGATTTTATGTTTGGAACTTGTTTATTTATGCTCGGTAACGTTTGTAGTTTAATATGACGTACAAATTTGACTATTTTTTAGCGATAGCAACAAGCTACGACGCTGCTAATTAGGAAGTACTCGTACGAGGACATCGGGACTTTATTATTGTTCTTTCACAGTTAAGTTGTTAAAGTAAGGAAACATAACCTGGGAAGATTTCTGATCCACAGGAAGCTCCATAAACCATAAACCATGCTGATGTGTTGGCGTCCTTCCTCTGCCCTTCGCCAGCTGTTCCTGCTGTTTGTTTCTGCTTGTTTATTGTTGTTGTTGCTGTTCTCCTTCACTATGTCCCCTCCTCCTTCCCCACCTTCTTCTCTCTCTCTCAACCCAACCGGTGGAGGCAGATGGCCGCCCACCCAGAGTCGGGGTCTGCTTTAGGTTTCTTCCCGTTAAAGGGGAGTTTTTCCTTTCCGCTGTCGCCAAGTGCTGCTCATGGGGGGAACTGTTGGGTTTCTCTGTAAATTAAAGAGCGTGGTCTAGACCTGCTCCATGTAAAAGTGCCCTGAGATGACTTTGTGTTGTGATTTGGTGCTATATAAATAAAATTGAAATGAAGATTTGAGAAGAAACCATCAGTATAAATAGTTCTTGCTGATGGTAGAAATCAATCTACACTGATGTTTATTTCTATTATTATTTTATTATTTATATGAAATATAAAAAGCATATTTCTCTGAATGCTGAATACTAGGAGACACTCTGAGGTGAAAGATTTGTCTTATGATGATGCTGAAGATCCTGGTTTGGAATAAAATAAGTGATGTAGATTATATTCCAGCTGATTCAGCAGAATCTGATCAGCAGAGCAGTGATAGCAGTGACTGGGTTTGGGATCCTTCATCTGGCTAAAACTCTGTCAACAAACTCTATCTGATAATAAACAGCTTTATACTTTGTTCCAACCTGGTGATTTTCACATGTGATGTGTTACTATTGCAAACTGAACACATCTGTTTTGCAGGATAGAGCAACATGTGTGACAGGTATACACATATAGATGAAATGGAGAAAGGGAAATTCATACAGAGTTAAAAAATGAACAAATGTTGCACTGAAATGTTCAGGAATGGAAATGAACAGTTTTACATTAAAATAAACTGATTGTCCCCATTTGAGGGCATCATTCTTTTAAAAAAAAAACTACTTCCTGTTCAAAGACAATGCTTCGTTTTTATACTTGTCAGGTCCTGCTGATCCCAAATATCAAGGAGAAATTAAAAATGCATACCAAACAAAAGCTCAGGATTTTAATATCAGGTTTTTCTATTTCTTGCCTTTTTTCTCTCTGTACAATATAACAAAAGACAAAAGCACTTTGACCGCCAAAAAAATGCACATCAAAGCTTTTTCAACCATGATATGTAGTTTTCAACTATACGTCTTCTGTGTTTGCTCAGTTTTCATCACTTGGTCACGTGATTACAGGTGGTTTAAATGTGAAGACTGTCCTCTGAAGAAAAACGACACAAGTCATAATGTCAGTCGCCCAAAAACAACCGATAGTTTGAGTGACAGCTGCCATCGGACAGATTTACTCATTCAGAGGAGATGCTGTTTTTTAAAATGTGTAACTACTATTGTCCCCTAACCTTTAACCCCGTGGTTATTATCAGAGTGGTGACGACAAAGGATATCTAACTTTAAGGAAGTAGTGACTTTAATCCACACATACATATTTTTTAGAGTTTTTTTGTCTCCCGACTGTCTTTCTGACTTCCCTACCTCGAGTTAAGATTTCTGGGACGACTTCGCCTCCTTCAAAGGAGCATGAAGAGGGAAAAAAGCCTGAAGCAACACTTAAAGTATAAAGAAAAACTTTGTTCCAGCTTCTGGCCTTCGTCTGGGTTTAAATAAAGCACATTACAAACAACCTTGTGTTCTTTGAAATGTGTTATATGCAAACCCCCATTTTTAAAACCTCATTTGACTTTTCTACTCTAAAACACTGGTTCCCACTGAAGATGTAAAAAACAAACAAACAAAAAAACATTTATGGTATAAATGTTACATTATTTTCTACCGAGCCCCTAAAGTCCTAAAAGATGGTAATTTTTATCTTATGCATGTACGATAATTATCTTGAGGGAACAGGTTAATATCTGTACAGTAAAGGCATGATACTAGAGCTGCAGTCTGCTGGTCAATATGCTCTCGTCTGACTAAATCCTCATTGGTTGAATAATCTCTGTGTTACTTTCATAAGGAGAAAAGTGCTACATCAGCAGCTTTCCAGGATTAATCCATTATTTCCTGCAGCGGGGGGGACAGACTAACAAACTACCTGTGAAAACAGCGGGGGTGTATTCAAAACACCCCCGCTGTTTTCACAACTTTGGACTCTTCCAAACTAACGGAGACTTCTGGGTCTAACTGTTCTCAACGGTTACTGAATCAGTGTTTCTCCTACAATTATATCAACGAGAACCCGCCAGGACAAAAATATGTTTTAATGCCAGAATTAACAACAAATATCCACTCATTCATAAATATTTAGCGTTTGGAAGTCAGACGTTAGTGAACCTCTGTGTCGTTGCCTTGGAAACGAGCGTAACTCTGTTCAGTAATACGTCATTGCGTAGCATGTTTGCGTAGCGAGTTGGACGCAGAGAAAGTGACGGTGGATACGAGCGGAGCAGAGGAAAAGGTTAGCGGTAAGTTGTCAGTCTGGCAGTAAATGTACAGCACAGACTACAGTGTGTCAGTTAAATGATGAAAAGTCACGTCTGTTGTTTCTCCAAGTGCTGGAAAAGTGAAGGGAGTTAGCTCCAAAGTTAGCAACGATGGGTTAGCCTAGCCTGAAGACGCTAAACAGAGAAACTCTGTCCTGTTACCAAGACTTTCTTTGGTTGACTACAGCCCTATATGATAGACTTATGCTTTAAAGACCACAGGGGTAAGACAGCTGTGTTCATAGCTTTTAATATTTTGTTGATTTCTCATGTATGTTAGAAACAGGGCAGTATAATTTGAATAGTCAATTTGCTGTTTTTTACAGAGCCACTAAAGTCCCATAAGGTTTTTTTTATCTTGTGCACACAAGCTTAAAAAAATACCACCTTCTGGGACTTTAGTGGCTCTGTAATTTCCTAAAGCAGCTGGCCACTGCGGTTGACATTTCCTGCATTAAGTTGTACATAAGCATCAACTGTTGGTTTGAGTTAATTGTAAATATGTGCGTGTCTGATAAACAGAAAAGTGGTTTCCTGTTGTCGATATCAGTTTCTCCTCAGTACATCAGACCGCTCTGGAGCTGCTGGAAGGTTAAAGTATTTTTCTTATCTCTCCTTTTGATGAAGCAGTTTCCTCCTGCTTCTAGTCTTTGGATCTTCTTTAAAGGAAAAGTCTGGTGTTTCTCTATATTTTTTATTTTAGTCAACAAATCTCATGTGTGGACTCAAACAAACAGTGTGTTAGTCCGCCTGTCAATACTTTCAGAGCTCATTGGTTCCTGCTGAATGTTTCATTTTTTTAAAGGCTCCTGAAACAACCGGTTGCTGCAGTTTTAGCAAACAAAGAGGTTGAAATGGTGCATTTATTGGGGGACTATTTTCAGTGGTGGATGAATCTACATTTGGATAAACGGAGGAGTGAGATACACCAGGCTTTAGATACACAAACAATACTCGTTAGTAGATCAGTTCATGTTGGTTTGTTAAAAGGAAGAAAAATATATAAAATCACCAGATGTTTTTTGTTTTTTTAAACACACAGCAGTACCAGCGATGACCTGCAGGAGGCAGCAGAGAGCAGATCAATAGATCTCTCTCTGTAGACAGCACCAGACCCCATAAAGACAGAAAAACAAGACCACACACACACACACACACACATTCACACACTTCTAATAAAAACGTCAACGCTCATAAAGACTTTTTATCTCTCTGCCTCTGTTTTTATGTTTTCTTCGCCCCCCAGTTCTCTTCTTCCCTCACTCTTCTTCTTCTTCTTCCTTCTCCCCCTCCCACCTCCTCCTCCTCCTCCTCCTCCTTCTCCCCTCCCCGTCGCCCTATATCACACATTAAACCTTGTTAAAAGGTTTTCTCCGGTCGCCAGGCGGAGCAGAGTCAGACACAGGCAACGAGACACCCGATTGGCTGACGGCATTTTATGAGGAAGCCAATGGAAATCTGGATAAAAGTGCAATTTTTTAAAAGCAGGCGAGGCGAGCGGCGGCCGGGCGCGATGGAGAGATGAATTAGTCATTATGGAGCACACACACACACACACACACACACACACACACACACACTGCATGGTGGTGTGAGAGGTCATGCCAGTGAGTACTGTAAGTAGTACAACTGTAAGTGTGTGTGTGTGTGTGTGTGTGTGTGTGTGTAGTACAGTCACCACATCATTTCATCCCTCTTCAAGTCTAAGTACAGTTGAAAGTGTGTGTTTGAAGTGATGTGCTGTTCCTGTGTGAGTTAAGCTTTCAGTGAAATAATGAAATATGGATATGATGTCTATAATAATTGATCAAAACATGCAGTTTTTCAACCAGCAGAGCAGCTCTTAAAGTGTTGTTTTTGTCTGCTACACTAACATGTCTGCTCTGTTTTCTCCTTTGTGGGAGAAATTTATGATGGTTTCACGTAGTTTTACATTAATTTGATTAAATACTGCTCTGTTATCTGTCTACATAGCTGGTGTCTTTATTTTTCTTTCCCTTTTCTTTTTCTCTCTCTTTACAATATAACATAACAAAAGACATAAGAACATAAGACAAGACAGTCGGACGGCATCAGAACATACACACACTAAGAAAGGGAAGCTGTGGGAGGTTAAGCTGTGATGTTTGTGAGGTGTTGTGTGTGTGGGGAGAGAATTACAACAAGGAAAAGAGCAAAAAAAAAAAAAAAGACAAACAAGAGAGAGGCAAGAAAAGAATAGTAGCAATAATTATGTTAACAATACTAATAATTATAACAATGAATATGGGATTAGAGATGATTGCAGTTAATCAAATCTGGAATAAAGCAGAGCAGACGGTTGCACTGAGCCTGATTGCATCCTGCTACACAAGAGCCACAGAGTCTGAACAACAGCCCACATTAGCTTCCTGCTAAAGTCTTTCTTATTATCTAACTTACAGACATGAACACAGGTTTTGTGCTGCAGCTTGTTGTGAACGAGCTGCCAAACAAACGTTCACCGGGGAAAAGTGCACCGCTAATGTCAGTTAGCAGCTAGATTGCAAAATTAGCTGCTCAGCTGCGGCACATTAAACAGCCTGTAAACATTCCTGTGAAAGGCACTTCAGACACGTTAGATGCTGGTTTGGTTGTTTATCTTCAAAATCCCCGTTAGCGACACGCTGTCTGTCCATGACTACAGCAGTTTGTTTACTTTGTCTCTGTTCTGCTGTCAATCAAACACAGACACGTCACCTCCAGCTGCTGTCAATCAAACACAGACACCAACATCCCCCTCTAGCTTCTGTCAATCAAACACAGACACGCCCCTCCATCTGCTGTCAATCAAACACAGACACCGACACGCCCCTCCAGCTGCTGTCAATCAAACACAGACACGCCCCTCCATCTGCTGTCAATCAAACACAGACACCGACACGCCCCTCCAGCTGCTGTCAATCAAACACAGACACCAACATGCCCCTCCAGCTGCTGTCAATCAAACACAGACACCGACACGCCACCTCCAGCTGCTGTCAATCAAACACAGACACAGACACGTCACCTCCAGCTGATGTCAATCAAACACAGACACCGACACGCCCTTCAGCTGCTGTCAATCAAACACAGACACCGACACGCCACCTCCAGCTGCTGTCAATCAAACACAGACACAGACACGCCCTTCAGCTGCTGTCAATCAAACACAGACACCGACACACCCTTCAGCTGCCGTCAATCAAACACAGACACGTCACCTCCATCTGCTGTCAATCAAACACAGACACGCCCCTCCAGCTGCTGTCAATCAAACACAGACACCGACACACCACCTCCAGCTGCTGCCAATCAAACACAGACACCGACACGCCTCTCCAGCTTCTGTCAATCAAACACAGACACCGACACGCCCCTTCAACTGCTGTCAATCAAACACAGACACCGACACGCCTCTCCAGCTTCTGTCAATCAAACACAGACACCGACACGCCCCTTCAACTGCTGTCAATCAAACACAGACACCGACACGCCTCCTCAGCTGCTGTCAATCAAACACAGACACCGACACGCCCTTCCAGCTGCTGTCAATCAAACACAGACACCGACACGCCCTTCCAGCTGCTGTCAATCAAACACAGACACACCACCTCCAGCTGCTGCCAATCAAACACAGACACCGACACGCCTCTCCAGCTTCTGTCAATCAAACACAGACACTGACACGCCCCTCCAGATGCTGTCAATCAAACACAGACACCAACACGCCCCTCCAGCTGCTGTCAATCAAACACAGACACCGACACAAAGTTGATCATGGATTTTGTTTTGTTTGGACAGAGGCAGACAGCTGTTTCCTCTATCTGCCTGTACGAAAGTCATATACCAATAAAGTTTGATTGATTGATTAGTTATTTCCAGTCTTTATGCTAAGCTATGCTAACCAGCTAATGGCTTAATGGACAGATGAGAGTGAAATCAATCTGAACTCTCTGAGTATTTCTCAGATTTTTGAATAAATTTACAAGTGCAGAATTTTATGCAGTTTGCTTTTAATGCAACTAAATTAAAGAAGTTCCTGGATTATATATTTTTTCCATTTCAGACACGCGGTGATCTTTCCTGTAGCTTCACCCTCAGGACGAACTTTACACTTTTAGCTCCACTGGTGGTAAAACTCTAAACACATAAAAGCTAAATAATCAGTATGTTATGTGTTCATATTGTGTCTGTAATGACCTCTGCGGTCCTGTAGGGGGCGCTAACAGCCCTGCAGTCTGTTGCGACTGTTGTTTCATGGATTCTGTTTGATAAACTGACACCATCATCACGGATGAAGCAGAGCCGGCCGACTCTGATCCTCTGAAGGCTTTCAGACTCTCTTTGTTGTCACACATCATTTTTTTATTTTTTTTTTTGGAACAGTTGGATGTTAAACTGTAACTGACGGCTACGTTCTGTTTTTCTTTTTACTGTCTTCTTTTTCAGACTCATCGATTAGCTCTAACATTAAACCGGAGACGACCGGACCCCCCGAGAGAGAGAGAGAGAGAGAGAGAGAGAGAGAGAGAGAGAGAGTGTGTGTTGTTATCAGCGCTGTGCAGCCCCCCTGATCCTGGCAGAGCTGAGTCGGTTCATGCAGGGGGTAATGTGTCCTTCTGCTGGAGTGTGTGTGTGTGCATGTGTGTTTGAGTCATGGTGCATGGATAAAACGATTAGGGAAATACAGCCATGAGGAGGAAGAATGGACTTGAATGGAGAAGAGAACGATGGAGGGTGTGAGGAGAGGAAAAGAAAAGAAAAGAAAGACGAGGAAAGGAGGAGATTTTGAAAATTTGTGTAGTATAAAGGAGGAGGAAAGAAGGAGGAGAAAGGTCCTGAGATTAGGAGACAGGAAAGGAGATGAAAGAAATAAAGAAAAGAACAGGAAGGAAAGGAAACAAGGAGACGAGGAGAGAGCAAAAGAACAGAAAGGAAGACGAACAGAAGGGAAGAGGAAATGAGGAGAAAAGAAAAGAAAGGAAAGGAAGTAAAGGAAAGACAAAAAAGGAAACTAGGAGGAGAGGAGATGAGAGGAAAGAAAAGGAGGTGAGTAGTGAGGAAGCAAGGAGAGAGGAGAGGTGAGGAAAGGAAAGATAGGAAAGGAAAGGAAAGGAAAGGAAACATAGGAAAGGAAAGAAAGGAAAGGAAAGGAAAGGAAGGAAAAGAAAGGAAGGAAGGGAAAGATAGGAAAGGAAAGGAAAGGAAAGGAGGAAAAGACAGCAGACACGGAGAGAGAAAAGGAAAGCAAGGAAGATACACAAAAAGGACACAAGAGAAGAGGAAATTAGGAGACAGGAAAGGAAAGAAAGAAAGGTGAAAAAGAGAGTAGAGGAAACTACAGGAGAGGAGACAAGAGAGTAAAAGAAAGGAAAAGAAAGGAAAGGAAGTAGAGAACAGGAGGAGAGGAGAAGAATCAGACGTCCTGATCATCTGTTCCATCATATTATTACCAGTATTTAATCCCAGATTGGTGGATTGTGATTGGTCCTGGCTGTTGCTGCTGCAGGTAACCAACAGAAACTGGAAAGCTGTTGTTGGAAATGACTTCCTGCTCAGAGAGAAAGAAAAGAGGACAGAAAATGACGGCTGTTCTCTGAACGCAGCCTGTAATCTGCTTTCACAGGAAGTCAGAGCAGAGCGTTCGCCTCAAGACGGAACAAATATCTCCGTAACACCCGGTCAGACTGTCATTAACTCTTTCCAAATTGTTTTAACTTGTGTATTCTGTTTTCTTGTTTTGTATTTGATGTTTTTATTTATATAATGTGTTTTTTTGTTTGTTTATATCCTGTTAAACTGCTGCACAAACAGTCAAATACACTAATAACTGAATCACTGACTTAAACACACAACATGTGCTCGGCGTCTCAATCAAAACAATAACAACAGACGGAGTGTGATGACGGTGTGAAGCAGCAAGGGATGATGGGAGTTGTTGTCTTGTGGATGTTTTTACCCGCAGAGGTCTCCTCCTCTCCAGAATAAACGTACACGCAGATTAAAATAATTAAAAATACTAATTAAAGCAGTTTCATCTAAAAAATCAGTGTTTCTCCACCATGTTGGGCGAGCAGCGGACTTCCTGGAGGGGCTGTTAGCCAAGCTGCTGCTAACGTTTGCCCAGTTTATTTCTCTGATAACTTAAGATCCAGACGTCCAATGACTAAAATCCTTCTTGCGGCTAAAAGATCAAGTTAAAAACCAGCTAAATTTATCATGAAAATGTGGCTTCAAACTGAATAAAAGTCCATTTCTAACAGTTTGTGTGGAACAAGCACAACAAAGCCCATGTATTATCTTGTATGTGTGTAAGTTACTCTTTGCTAGACGCCATTGTAGCGGACAAACACGGCGCTGACGCATGCATCTTGTGCATCTCGTTTGTTTAATCTGGACAAAAAAAGCTTTAAAGTGGTGAATTCTCTGCTGCCAAAACCAAAAACTATTGATCAGATGCAGCTCTCTCAGATGGGAGGGGTTGGACTTCAGAGTTGAGGCCAGAGAAGCACAGCTGATCTCTGACAAACTGCAGTTAATAAATCTGAATAAAGAATAAATGATGTAGATAAAAATCATTTTATTTATATATGTGTGTGTTCAGGTTTTAAATATGAAGTTCAATCATCAATGAACTTTTCTCTAAAATGAGCAGAGGGACTTTGTCGTTGTGTTGTTGTGGCTCCTTGGTAGAGGAGGTATGACGCCATTGACAGGCCACCAAATGAAACGGTCCGTTACTTTGATTAAAATGACAGATTTCTCTGGGTTTGAAAACTGTTGGAAACATTTGGGATAATGTAAGAACACAACTCAACAACATATAGAACATAGGTCTAGTTTTACACATTTTAATGAGGAATTATTACAGATTAGAGCTTTAAACTGATATTATACATCAGTTTGTTGTGGCCGCTACACTATAAGACCTACTTCTACTGCACATGTGTGAAACATGTTTGACAGGTCAGAGGTTATTATCAACCAATCCACCTGTCACATCTGTATAATCCTGCTTCCTCTGCTGTTAAACTGGAGCATAAAGAGTTAATCTATGTCTCACACACACACACAGAGTCTCATATTCATAACTGAGACCATCAAAGACTCCTCTTCATCCCGTAATCCCTCAATAAGGCAAATCCGTCTCTGTCTTCTCTCTATCGTTCCCTCTTCTATCGTCTCTCTTCTCCTGTTTCCTCATTTCCATTTTTCATCATTCACTCCTTCACATATAGATCTTTTTTTTTTTATTCACATGATCTCTCTCTCTCTCTCCATCTCCATGTATGACAGCTGACAGCAAACAGACACAGCCAGCAGATTGTCTCGCTCTCAGTGGTTCTGTTCTGGTTCACTCTCGTTTTCAGAGAAGAAGCCTCTGTACACTAACAGCAAACAGACACAACTAGCTGGTGAACATAGTGGAGCGTTTAGCAGCTGAAGAGCAAAAACAAGCTAAAAGAGAGAGAATATCGGACAGAAACACGACTCCACATGAATGATAATGTTGCTCTATAACTGCTGGATGTAAAAATAAGCAACTTAAAAGCTTAAAAGGTGATGATGTGTTGGTCAAAGGTAGAAAACCTGAGGTTAACATGTGTGAAAATGTTCTCTGAAAGTCAAAAAGCAGCTGCCGTGAACACTTATTTCCCATCAAACTGACGTCAGATTGTTCACACATGACCGTAAACAGCCGTCGGTCACTACTGAAGTTGTTCCATGTGTTTCTGTCATTGTCCACTCTTAAAACGTTTTCGGATCTGATTCATTAAAATGTTTGAATTGTATAGTAGCAGCGCTTTTAATGTCTTATTGTCTTGGTGTTTTTTTAATTTTATTTTATATCCTGCCTTACAAAAATAATTTCCTCTTGAGGGAGCAATAAAGATCTGAACTGTTAAAGGAGACGTTCACAGTGTTTCAAGTGTTTCGTTAAACCAGCAGATCTCCTTCAAATGTGCTTTTAAATGTAAAGTGACGGAGGTTAAAATCCACAGTGTGTCCACACAGTCATTTAAAGTGTGTGTGAAGCTTCTGTTCAGCTTCATCAGTCAGAGTTAGTCACATCAAGTGGATATCTGACACATTTACAGTCTTTTTAGCATCAAATTCTCCTCTTTGTGTTTCCCTGTTGAGCTGCAGGTGGAAGTATAGAAACAAAAAGAGGGACTTTGCCACTAAAAAGACTGTAACGTTGAAAGATATCTACTGGATTTGACTCATTTGGACGCTGAAGCTTCATATTAGCTTCACATAAACTTTATGAAGGGATCTTCTGATGGTCAGGATGAACAGGAGGAATGATTACAGCAAGAAAAAACATGTTTAATGTTCATTTGAGCTCCTGACTGTTGGTTTAAAACGCTTAAAAACTGTGAACTTGTCCTTTAATGCTCCAGCAACAGCGAGGTTTAGCTTCAGGATTCTTCATGTAGCTCCCAACAACAACTATAGATCATTTCTCGTTGACGATCACACACATTTAATTTAAAACAAACCGTATTTTCTGTCAATACTTACAACAGAAAAGCACAAACAAAGTGAATTATATAAACATATGAACGTACTGTTAGTAGCATCCCTGATTATTCTTTCAGAAAAATATTCAAAAATTAATTTTTTGTCAAATTGACAAGTTTAGGTCGTCATTAAAATCATCAGGATGGATGATTATGGCAAGAAAAACTTGATTCAGTGCTCGTTTGGACACTTTACTGTTGTTTTAAGACACACTTGGAAATTGTGAACTTGTTCCTTAAGGGAAGAAATAAAGAAGAAACAGGGAAGGAAACTGTATGACATTCATAAGAGGCCAACATAACAGTTAGTTCAATGATGATATTAATCTGCTGGCACAGATTTCCTAGTCAGTATTTTTGAGCCCTGCAGCGCTCCGAGTGAGACGATGAATTCATCTTTCTGAGCTTCACGTCCTGAAACGACTCCTCATGTTATCAGGATTTGATTCATTTGTCCAATAAAAATGTAGAATTCTGTATCAGTAAATTAGCCTCTTAACGCTCGTCCGTCATGAGCTCGAAACGTTCTGCGTCTGCAGCCGGGGAGCGACTTGAATGAACCGGCCGCCATCTTGGATGTCATGCTGTCTCTTTAAAGCTCTAATCTGTAATTATTCCTCATTAAAATGTGTAAAAACAACTAGACCTATGTTCTATATGTTGTTGAGTTGTGTTCTTACATTATCCCAAATGTTTCCAACAGTTTTCAAACCCAGAGAAATCTGTCATTTTAATCAAAGTAACGGACCGTTTCATTTGGTGGCCTGTCAATGCCGTCATACCTCCTCTACCAAAGAGCCGCAACAACACAACGACAAAGTCCCTCTGCTCATTTTAGAAAAAAGTTCATTGATGATTTAACTTAACATTTAAAACCTGAACGTACATATATATAAAATGATTTTTATCTACATCATCTTTATTGACATTTGGTGACTGCAGTTTGTCAGAGATCAGCTGTGCTTCTCTGGCCTCAACTCTGAAGTCCAACCCCTCCCATGTGAGAGAGCTGGATCTGATTAATAGTTTTCGGTTTTTGGTTTTGGCAGCAGAGAATTCACCACTTTAAAGCTTTTTTTTGTCCAGATTAAACAAATGAGATGTAACATGATAATCAGTGCAGGCTAGCTGTTTCCCTCTGTTCCCAGTCTTTATGCTAAGCTAAGCTAACTGGCTGCTGTCTGCGAGTGAAGAATCAGTCTGAACAACGAGAAGATTTCACAACATGTTGAACTATTATTTTATTATTCCACATGTGTAAAAACAACTAGACCTAGAGGAGGAGACCTCTGCGGGTAAAAACATCTTGAACCATCAACACTGGAGTAATCCTATCCCACTGAAACTGTTTGTTTAACAACCAAGACAACAACTCCCATCATCCCTTGCTGCTTCACACTGTCATCACACTCCGTCTGTTTGTTATTGTTTTGTTTGAGACGCCGAGTGGCTGAAATTACATGTTGTGTCTTTAAGAAGGCTCCTAAAGATAATCTCAACAACAATAAAAGCTTGTTGAAGAGTTTTAATGTGAAGGAGCAGCAGGAAATGTTGAGTTAGCATTCGGAGGGGTGTGAACAGGAAACAGGATTACACGCCACACCATTTCCTGTCAATCTCCTGTGTGTGTACATTCTACACAGATTAGTCCTTCAACACATTACAGGTCTTTTCTGTGTTTTTATTTGTGTACAAATAAGTAAAACAAAACAAACTAAACTAAAGTTGTGTTTAAGAAAAGAAATAAACATTCTCTTGAGATGTAATATATTTAACTTCACATACATAATAAATAAAAGAAAAGAAGACAAAGCTAATGTTGTATTTCTTCAGAGATAAATGGGTTTAATTTATGTTGTGGAGGGAAACCGTGTGCTGATGCAGGAGCCGCTGATATGAAACATTAAGGCCGGTCAGACAGATGTTTTTCTAAGTGGCTCCTTTTTGCTGTAAAATAAATATGAATCCTGCGTCTGTCTGAAGTAACCAGATGATTTAAAAACGTCCGACCAGACTTCATTTATTAAACATGACTCCCGGCGTCACGTGACCGGCTGCCACCCAATCATTAATGATGCAAAAGCTCGACCTGCTCGGCTGTTGCCGGGGCGGTTTGACCCCTCGGTGGCTGGAGGAGGAGAGCAGCTCATATTTTCTCAAAATAATATCAATTAAAGTATAAATAACATTTTCTGCCAGAGTCTGTGGGAGGTTGTTTTTTTTTTCCTTTCAAAAATATATTTCAAAGAATCACTGACCTCAGCAGCAGCAACAGAGAGCTGCTGAGAAATATATGACTGCTGGCAGAAATGGATGATTTCAATTACATTATTATCTTCTGTAATTTAATGAAGACGGAGTAAAGTCATTGGTTAACTGACTTACAGTTCACCTGTTCTCTGCAAACACGATTAGACCGAAGTCTGGTTTTGATCCGCAGCAGCAGAGCATGAAGATCCGTCTGCTCGTCTGCTTCAGACCGAGACGAAATATCCTCAAAGATCTCCTTCCTGCGCCTCAGAGGACGAACCCATCAGGTGTTAACGAGTACGTAATCTCTCCTCTAGCGCCACCTGTAGGATAAATTTAACAAGAATCACCCACACAGCGACTGAAACTACGCTTGCAGGATTTTAAACTGTCTGTGATGTTTAAGCAGCAACTTAACAGCCGATTTTAGTTCAAACACGTCAACGTCATGCATGAAAAAAAACACATTGAGATCTAAAAAACAGGAAAAGGCTGAGAGCTGCTGTTATAATAAACTCTACAGACTGAGAATAGAGTCACCTCATGGTGAAATAAAGTATCTGTGCTTATCATTCACTCACTGATAAAAGTGGAGTCACTGTTTATATAGTTTGTAATGAAAATAGTCAAATATTAACAGGAAATGAATGTGCTTCAAATCCAAACTTCACTGATTTTCCATCTCAACATGTGTTTCCAGGTGTTTTCTGGGTAAAAAGTTGTTGTTTTTTTTACTCTTTTGTGTCTCCAGAAGCAGCTGAGTGTAAAATCTGATAAACTGCCTCAGGTGATGTCATGTGAGTCAGCGTCGGTTCATGCTGAAGCCTCCGGGAACAGCGCCGAGCGGTGAAGCTAAGTGGATGTAGCGGCCAAACCGTGTAATGATGATGTCACATGATGCTGTCAGGCCAAAAAAGACTTTTTCCTCACAGACTCACATCATGAAAGAGACGTCTGTAAATCAGCGGATGACGAATATATAACGATAACCAAATGACGAATTTGATCCGTTCGGTCCGATCACATTTCAAAAGTCTAAAGAGCCGAATGATTGAATTGTTTTATCCACATAAAATAAACAGGAAGTCACCAGTGCGCTCGCTCTGCAGGCTCAATGATTTTTGGTTTCATGAGCTGATGACCAGCTTTTATAGGAACAAACGAGGCGCCGCCTCCGACGCCGCATCCGGTTCTCTTTACACATCCGTGAGATCATCAGACCTCCGTAGCTGCTCGTCTCTGCTCAACGCCGTGACATCACCACGCAGGATTTAATAATGAAATACTCAATACTACTTACAGAACTGCACTGTGAGGAAATAACAAGCTTTTCCCTTTTATTATCAATCGCAGATTATTTACAATTTTAGTCGACCAAGATTTTCTTTGGTTGACTCTGCTGGAGGCTAGCAGCTCCAGGCTACATTAGCCGCTACTAGCATAGCACACCGCAATCTCAGACAGAACTATCAGCAGTCGAGGTGCATCGTGGGTAATGTAGGCGGCAGTTTTAGACAATGAAGAAGAAAGCAAAAATACAAACAATAAAGACCCCTCCAGACATTTTAAAAATAATATTTACATTTTCCTTCAAGTAAAGATCCAGAATCTCTGAATCTGTAAATATTGGACACAAGTTTCCACATCACACCTGTGTAAGCTGCATACTGGTACAACTACGACTAGTTCCAGTTTTGACGTCACAAATCCTGCTGGTAGGTTCACATGTTGAACTGAGACTTTAAGGTGAGAACAGAGAAGCTTTCCTCCCAAAATCTGCACAAACGTCATTCTGCTCAGAGAAGAAGAACAAACATCCAGCTGAAAGGAGAAAAGCTGCACACATGTGAAAACACAAACGTCTTGTTAGTAGCTGCGTTTCTTACACTCCTGTAATATCATCATTTAAAAAAAAAGGGTGTAAATGGATGCAGCAGAAGCAGAAACATCATCTTGTGTTATATGAGGGGTTTGAGGTAATTCAGCAGCAGTCTGTTATAGAGTTTGTCCACCAGAGAGCACTGACAGGTTGATTTTTATACTGTAAAATGCCTCAAACATATCTATCACTCCTCTCTGACACACAAATGAAAGGGATCCTTATAATAACAAAGTGTTTTCAGATATTCCCCTCTTTAGTTATTTCAAACTCTCAAATATCCTTTAATCTAGAATCATATTTAACAGTAAATATTATATCAGCTCTCAAAGGTTTTTAGGTCAGAAACTTGGAAAATAAAGACCACAGTCCTCACGGAGATCCGATCGGGTATTAAAATGGTGTTCAGACAGATTTGATTAAAGCAGGTTTGAATGATTAAAAAGCAGATTTGGTCCAAAATGTATCGTTTCATATTATGATGGAAACCTTTTAAAACAGATTTCCAGATGTGTTTGAAGAAGGTTTGAAACACTCTGAGTGGAAATGATGACATGTATTAATGATGAGAGAGGCTGAGAGTGGACACACACACACACACACACACACACACACACACACACACGCTGTAATAGAATATTCTATGTTGGTACAGGGACTGCCTCCAACAGTAATATCTACAGTATGACCTCATCACCGCTCTGTATCACTGCACGATGATGTCACCTCTCAAACACGACCTCTTCAGTCAGAAACAACATGAAGTCGACCGTAAGCAGAGATGAAGTACTCACATCCTTTACTGCAGTAAAAGTACATCAGTATTATGAGCTTGATGTAGTTAAAGTATTGCAGTAAAAGTAGTGGTTTGGTCCCTCTGACTGATATATTATTATATATGGCATCATTAGATTATTAATACTGAAGCATCAGTGTTAGAGCAGCATTTTACTGTTGTAGCTGCTGGAGGTGGAGCTAGTTTACACTACTTTATATACAGTTAGCTAGTTTAGTCCACTGGTTCTAGTGGCTCATTGATGAGGACATAGTTTGACTACAAATTACATTTTATCTACATAATTTATTCTTTATTGACATTTGGTGACTGCAGTTTGTCAGAGATCAGCTGTGCTTCTCTGGCCTCAGCTCTGAAGTCCAACCCCTCCCATCTGAGAGAGCTGGATCTGAGTGGAAACAAGCTGCAGGATTCAGGAGTGAAGCTGCTGTGTACATGTTACTGTTGTAGCTGCTGGAGGTGCAGCTAGTTTACACTACTTTATATACAGTTAGCTAGTTTAGTCCACTGGTTCCCAACCTAGGGGTCGGGGCCCCTTCAAAGGGTCAGCAGATAAATCTGAGGGGTCGTGAGATGATTAAAAGTTCTGGTAAACAAATCTGTTTTCAGTTTTTGGACTTTTTCTCTAATCTTTGATTTTTGCTGAAATGTGACGTTTCTGAAGGTCTTATCAGTCTGCAGCAGCTGCTCCTCTGAATCCTGCAGGTTGTTGTTATTCAGCTGCTGAGATCTACCTTCTACTCACTGTTACTGTTTAAAGAGGAAAGAAGAAGAAACAACATTCTGATATCTTTGATTTTTGTTGAAATATTGGATCATTTGAACATTTATTGAAATGAAAGCATGTGAGAAGTTTAGAGGGAAAAATCACTATTTGGTGGAGCTGTTAACAACTCATAGACATGTGAAATGTGACCCCGACTACACACTGCTTTTTGTAAGACGTCAAAAGACAAAAAGGTTGGAAACCACTGGTTTCATCTTTAACTATGTGTTGTATTTTAAAAGCTTGTTATATTATCCATTGTGTCAAATCTGCATCTGAAAAGTAACTAAAGCTGTCACATCACATGGAAATACTCAAGTAAACTGTACTTAAGTACAGTAGTTGAATAAATATCCTTAGTTAGCAGCATCACTGGGTTCTGAGTTGTGTCAGGTGTTTAGACTTCAGTATACTTGCTTGGTTTAGTTTAAAAATGAAACTACATATTTGTGAGGCGTTTTTAGAGAGGAGGAGGAACGTGTTAATGAACACACTGTTGCTTTTGATCTTTTAATTTGATGTGTTTATAAAAAGGAAAACTACAGAACAACACCAGACGGATCCTTTAAAAAAAAAAAAAAAAAAATTCTCTCGTATAAATGAACATCAGCCAAAACGTCCTCACAATGTTGGTCTGAAACTGACTCACAAACACAAACAAAGTGTCGGCAGCCAAACTCCAGAAACACAGTGAAACAGTTTTGTCTGGTGGTGTTTGAACACAGATTAATCAGCAGGAGGTTTAGTTCTCTGTCTGTACTCCAGTGGGCCTGTTGTCACGAAATTAATGAGACTTTATGGGCAGCAGTCCCAGAGCTAAAGCACCCACGCACACACACACACACACACACACACACACACACACACTCTGTGCTAATAAAACTACAGCTCACTGATGCTGAAAACGTGATGTGATTGACGGACAAACTGACAAAAATCTGTTCTATTTACCGACAAACATCCATTTATTTCTAATAATGATTTGGACCTGGCAGTTTGTGACACAAAGCTTATGTGTGGGGAAAATTAAATGTATGAAACCACACGACATATCCTAGTATCTCCAGCTTGTACATATTCTGTTAAAACCACCGGTTCTTGGATCACAAACGGGGGGAGTGAATATCGGAATATCTGCACATCTGAAAGCCTGACAGGTGTGTTGGAGGGCAGCACAGTTCCTCCTTTATTTAACCAGGTTGGTTAAATAAAGATAAAAAATAAATAAATAAAACCAAGGAAAAAGATAAATGTTGTATCTGGCGTGCCTTTCAGGGGTCACAGGCGTGACTCAGCAGATTTTGTTGCTGTTTCCCATGTTTCCAGTCTTCATATTAAACTATTTAACAAGCAGACATGAGAGCTAATAAAGTTATTTTCCAAAATGTTAAACTATATTTTTAACACTAAGGATGTGCCTGAATACAAATATGTGATTCTGCAAAGCACAAATAGCAGGTTTCATACAAATATTTAAAAAAAATATATGTATTTGGGAAGAAAAAAGCTCCAAAACATGTCGGTTGCATCGCTATCTCAGTATCTCTCCTCTGTTCCGCTGTGACGTCTATCAGCAGGTCTCAACGAGGGGAGTCACATCCACCTGCTACATGACGCACATTCCCTTATTTGGACATCACCCCTGGCTGTTTCTGTGTTATAAAGTGCATAAATAGGTAGAGGTCTGTCTGCAATGAGGTGATGAGTAAAGTTTTAGCTCAGTCGTCTATGATATCTGGGAGACTCTGATTATACTTACTCACTTATTGTAACACTTTCATTTTCTAAAATTAAAGTGTAATAAAACAAAAACAGTATTTTTAAGCCTCTTTCCACTTTTATACGGATACAAATAATTTTGCTGCCTCAACAAATACAGATACAAATACAAATACTGGGTTTTATGTATGTCCCTGTTTAACACAAAGATATGAGACTGATATTGATCTTCTCGTCTCGCTCTTAGAAAGAAAGAAGAAATAAATGTTTTTTTAAGGATTGGTTAAAGCAAACTGGTGACAGTGAGGGTCCCAACAAAACAAAACAAAACAAAACATGTCAAATACCAGCGTGCAGGTTGGTTACATCACTATCTCAGTGTCTCTCCTCTGCTCCGCTGTGACGTCTATCAGCAGGTCTCAATGAGGGGAGTCACATCCACCTGCTACATGATGCACATTTCCTTATTTAGACATCACTCCCAGAGTTGGGCGTGTTCCCCAGAGATACTGACACACACAAAGTGCTCCCAAAGGGACTCTCCATTAACCTGTTGTTCCCCTTCTACTTTCCACAAAGTTAGGGTGTAATAAAATAGGCAATAAATGAAAAGTGCAAAGCAGTAATCACCTTTGAAGTTCTTCCCTACATGCTGTCTCTGTGTTATATGGGTGTTGTTATGACCCTTCATTTCTGCCCACAGTGATTTACCTGGCCACTTCCTGCAGGAGCTGGCAGTCAGGGAGGGTCGTTAAGGTAATGTCAGGACACCTGGATCGGCCTCCACCAAGGCTATAAATACCACTCTGATCAATTCTCTCTCTCTCTCTCTTAGGATCCACATCTGGTGTTTTTCTTTTGCATTCAACAGAAGCATATACACATCTCACTCATCCACACATTACATTCATGGCTGATGCAGTTACTCTCCTCACCTCATGCCTTTTGTATATAGTTATCAGTGTTTAGAGGGATTAGCAGGAAGCTACACATTTCTCTGTTTTCTATTTATCTGTTTAGCATCGCTAAGCTAGGCTAACCCATTGTTGCTAACTTTGGAGCTAACCTTCACTTTTCCAGCAGTTGAGGGAAACAACAGACGTGACTTTTCATGGTGTTGACAAGCTGCAGCGTTTATTAACTGACACACTGTAGTCTGTACTGTACATTTACTGCCAGACTGACAACTTACTGCTGCTGCTAACCGTTTCCTCTGCTCCGTTATTTCAGACTCTCTCTCTCTCTTACGCTACCTGCAGTTTCCATGGCAACGACACAAACGTTAACTCACGTTTCGAGACAGCGCTGCTCAGCGGCTCCCAAACGCTATTGATTTAAGAATGAATGAATATTTGGCGTTATTTTTTGACATTTAACAATTATTTTTGGCCTGGTGGTACTATTATAGGGGAAACACTGGTTAGTTTCAAATAAAACAAACGATTGGCAGCTGAACCTGACTCACTTCTCCCTCTTTGTGACATTCATGGAGCCGATTTGTGACAGTGTATAAACAGGTAGAGGTCTGTCTGCAATGAGGCGATGAGTAAATCACTTTAATTTTCCAAAATTAAAAGCAAAATAAAAACAAAAACAGGATTTTTTTTAGCCTCTTTCCACTTTTATACAAATACAAATAATTTTGCTGCCTCAACAAATACAGATACAAATACATAATATATATAATAAGATATGGGACTGATATTGATCTTCTCGTCTCGCTCTTTGACATAAAGAGAAAAAAATGTTTTTAATGTTTGGTTGAAGCAAATTAATGACAGTGAGAGTCCCAACAGCTTCAGTAATATAATACATACAGTGTTCGTGTTTGTAATAAGCTTCTCTGTGTCACATCTTTGTCTGCAAACAGTCAATATATAGATAATAACTTATACATGATGTCATTATGAATGTATTTCTAACATAATTTATACCACACACACACACTGCTGACTCAGCCTCAGTCATTCTGTCCCATGCGGTTGCCGTGGTGACCGCATCATGTGATCAATAGCAACGCTGAAGCAGATCAATTAAATCCTCGTCTGTTCTGGTTAATTGATTGATTAGAAGCTCTAATGGATGCCGTCCTTAATGAGCCATTAGCTAATTGGCTGGAGCGCCGTGATAGGACGGAGCAGCGCCCGTGTGTGTGTGTGTGTGTTTGACTGAAACGATGTGAGACAGTGTGTTTCCTCCGCTCTCATTCATACAGATGACATTAATATTCAGTTAATCGATGAGCAGGAGGAGAAATTAGAAAATGGGGGAGAGAGAGGAGGAGCGGTTACCGGCATCAGACGGAAAAATAATCTCTACCGACGTCTGACGGAAAATCACAAGTTCACTGTTTGATAATCGTCATCTCCAGAGGACGGATCCTCCAGCGCCACCATCAGGACAAAACCTCCATCTGAACCCAGAACTGTCAAACTTTGATGGACAGATTATCTTTGAAAGATCTAATCCTGGATTATCTCCTTGATGAACTCTGGATTAGAGTGTTTACATCCTGGATTCACCATCAATTAGAGCATCTGAAGTCTGAATGTGTCCTGGATTACAGAGTTTATGTCTTTTTTTGAGGGTTTAGGAGTATTTAAATCCTAGATTAGAGTATTTATTTTATAAATTACATCTGGACTACAGAATACATGCACTTAATCTTAATCCTGGATTAGAATATGTAGAATAATTAGTCCTGGATTAGAGTATTTGGGTCACAGATTTATCTCTCGTTTGAGTTATTATTTCTTAGATTAGAATAATAAAATCCTGGATTAGAGTAATCCTGGATTAATTAATGACCCTTTTATTCCAATCCAGGATTATTATTCTGTAGTACAGGAGTAATTTAGAAAATAAATACTCTAATCCAGGAGCTAATCTATAATTTAATGACACTACTTTAGAAGAAATGTATATGTCAAATACTGTAATCCAGGATTAATCTGTGATTTATAATATTCATGGTCTACATGTATCATTAGAATTACAGAGTTTAGGTCCTGGATTATATCTCTGTAATCCAGGACAAATTAAAAAATCAAATACTCTAATTAATAATTAATCCAAATTATAAACATTGATTAATTTTGGATTAGGGTATGTAGGTCACATATTCATCTATTTATCTAAACTATGTCTAGATTAGGATAATTAAATCCTGGATTAGAGTATTTATGATGTTGTAGGTCACAGATTTATTTTGGGTTTTATGCCCTAAATTGTTTTTGGATTAGAAAAACTGAATCCTGGATTAGCTCTGGATTAGAGTGTTTAGAGTTTGGATTAGATCATTTTAATTCTGGATTAGTCCAGGATTACAGAATTCAGATTCCGGTCTAGTCTGGGATTAGAATAATTTAGATTTAAATTAATTTAGGATTAGAGTACATGTTACTAATTAATCCTGTATTTGACCTGGATTATAGTATTTAGACTGTGGATTACTGTTGGATTAGAGTCTTTAGGGTGCAGATTAGTCCTGGATTAGAGTCTGTAGGCCCTACATTAACCCCAGATTTTAAATACAATATTTAAATCCCGGGTTATTCCTGGATTTAAACCTTAAAGTAGAACTAGATTAGATCATTTAGGGTTGTGCTTTAGTCCCAGATCAAAGTATTTAGACTCTGGATTAATACGGATTAATGCATCAGTGTTTGAAAGGGAACAATGTGATGATCACAGCCTCACTCTCCAGGGATTAGTCTGTACCTAAATGTTGTTCCTCTGGTGGTTTTAAAATTACCACATGGGTTTGTGTGAGTTTAGGTCTGGTGTATTCTCTGGACAGATGACATTATTCCATCGCTACCGTTGCCAGTTTCCATTACAGACCTCAACTGAGAATAGACCATTCCAATGGGACATGTCTACTACCTGGAAACCAGGCCAAGGATGGCTAGTGTCCCTATTTTTTTCCTCTTTAGAGATAAGTGTATTATGACCTAAATATCTTCAATAATGAACAACAAGTCTCAGTCTGGTCTAATCTCTGGAGAGTCCATGCTATTACCTACAGTGAAGTGCAGATAATAGTCTGGTCCGCAGGGACGTGTCAGCATGTTTTGCTTAAATAAGAATCTAAATCTGTAAATAATAATTTAAAAGTCATTAAATGAGGATGACAATAATTATTAAGATTGACATTTTTTGCAGCGGAGCAGCTTCCCGCAGTGCCGTGTTTGGTCTAATCTCTGGAGAGTGTGCTGTTAATTTTCTCCTGAGGGGTTGTGGGTATTTTCATCTCACTAACAAACACTCAGAGCCTCATTAACTGCAGCTCAGAAAGAGATAGAGAGAGAGAGAGAGAGAGCGGAGGTGCGGTGCAGGCTAATCCCTGGACAGGCTCTCTTTGTTCCTGTGTGGGCGTCAGGACTTCAATCAGTCTGCTTCAACTGTTGAAATATTTCCAACTCCAGTGAGCGATGTGACGCTGCCACTGTTTCACTCAGTCGCCAGTAAAGTTTGTGTCGCAGTCGGAGCGACTGAAAACCAGCCGAACCGAACTCTTTGTGAAACAGGAAGTGCTTCTTTGAGACGGTTGGAACGGCGTCCGTGTGGATCGACTCAGCGGGAACCGAAGCCAGAGACTCTGCCAATCAGGATATTATCATCATTACTCCTTCTATTCATTCCTTTATTGATAAATCCGGCTATTCATTTCTCCATTGTGCTTTCTAAATTACAGAAAATGAGTTTTCTATGGTGTTTTTTTTTTTTATTGGGAAACTTGCAACTCTTTGTTTAGTAAAATAAAACCAGATATTGATTTTGTAAATATGGATGTTGCACAAAGACCGAGTTGTCTGCTCACATATGAAACTAATAAATTAGCTAAAAGCTCTTTTATGGAGATAATCTGTAGATATATAACAGTTCTTTATGTGAACAGTTCAATTTAGGATTTCTGTTTCTTTTCTTTTTCCACGTTTTCCTGCGCTCGTGTTACCAGATGTGTGTTTTATAAAAACAGCGGCGTCTCGTAATCCCACGTGGGATTACGCGGGTCAGATGTTTGACATGACACAGAAATAAAAATAAAAACTTAAAACTCTCTTTTCCTCTGTTTTTGATATTTCCATCACTGCTGAAGGACTGCTTCAAACATCTCGCAGGATAATAGAGCTGGACGGTCGCCAGCGGTCGTATCCGTTGCACATGTTGTAAACTCTTGCCTGTCAGAGGAGCAATAATAAAACAGGACAAAGCCAAAATGGAAAAAGAGGAAGAAAAGAGCAGTTTAATAAAACCTTTAGTGAGTTGGATGCTACGGAGGCCAGTTCCTCTGGATCTTTCCTCTAATTTCAACTGAAATACTGTAAAAAGTTAAAGATCTTTTAAATCAAGCTTCATTATACTCCTCATACTGTCCAAAGATGACAAAAAACAATCTTCAAGCAAGAAAACCATTAAAGATGTTAATAAAACTACTTAAAGAGAAACACAAGCTTACTGTTTATTGAATTAAAGGCTAATTAATTACATATAAAAAGAAAAAAATCCATTATTACCTGAAAATATCTTAAACTTGTTTAAAATAAGAGAAAGTTGATACGACTTGAGATGAATTTGTATGTTTAAAAAACAAGAATTGTTGCTTAAGTTTATCTTCTTTTATATTTCCTTACAACATAAAGAATATTTGCTGTGACTGTCAGACATGATCAATGTGTGACAAATGAAATCTTCATGTGTCTTTAACTACGTGATCAAACAGCCAGTAAAGGCCAGCCCACTTTGTGTTGAGTCTAGAAGGACTCTTTAGTAGAGCTGCAGTCTGCTGGTCGATATGCTCTCGTCAGATTAAATTCTCATTGGTTGAATAATCTCTGTGTTACTTTCATAAGGAGAAAAGTGCTACATAAGCAGCTTTCCGGGATTAATCCATTATTTCCTGCAGCGGGAGGGACAGACTAACAAACTACCTGTGAAAACAGCGGGGGTGTATTCAAAACACCCCCGCTGTTTTCACAACTTTGGACTCTTCCAAACTAACGGAGACTTCTGGGTCTAACTGTTCTCAACGGTTACTGAACGTTTACTGAATCAGTGTTTCTCCTACAATTATATCAACCAGAACCCGCCAGGACAAAAAATATGTTTTAATGCCAGAATTAACAACAAATATCCACTCATTCAGAAATATTTAGTGTTTGGGAGTCTGTGCGAGTGAACCTTTGTGTCGATGCCTGGGAAACAAGCGTAACTCTGCATCGCGTAGCATGTTAGCGTAGCGAGTCGGACGCAGAGAAAGTGACGGTGGATACGAGTGGAGCAGAGGAAAAGGTTAGCGGTAAGTTGTCAGTCTGGCAGTAAATGTACAGCACAGACTACAGTGTGTCAGTTAAATGATGAAAAGTCACGTCTGTTGTTTCTCCAAGTGCTGGAAAAGTGAAGGGAGTTAGCTCCAAAGTTAGCAACGATGGGTTCAATCAGACGGTTTCTATGCTAACTTTTGCCTCTCAGGCTACAAACAGGCTGCCTTCACGAACTCTATTCAAGCTTGCTTTTAAAACCGGAGACACATTAACGTGACTTTAATGCGTTGCACCAGTTTCTGAGGAATTTGCACGACGTGTGAAACGTGTGTGAAAGTAGAACTGAACCTTCGAGAATGACTGTACAAAACAACCACCTGAAACTCTGAGGCCACGCAGGAGCTGTGTTCATGCGTCTGGCAGAAATCCCCCGATAACAATCTCAAAAATGAATAAAAGTGAATAAGAGGAAGTTCAGAAAGTTCTCTATGTACTCAGACGTTCGTTTCTTTGTGTGCAAAGTCACATCAGCATGAAATGTGTTGGATGTTTTGTAGATAGAAGCTATGTGGAAATATTAAAATGAGGATGTTAAAAGTTAAAACCTAAAGACGTGAAAAGTGTGAAGGAGAGGATCGTGGATTCTTTGGGAGAGGAAGACGAGACCTTTTCCTTGTGTGAGACGTCTTGGAGACTCTCTTTAATCACTTGCTTTGTAAAACCAAATAAAACTGGTTTGTATTTTTATAAACTGACTCGTGCTCATCTCTGAGGCTCTCTGCTGTTCCTCTCCTGTTGGGAAACGGCTGAAATGAATTAGATTATAAAATTTATCGACTTCTTCCTCATTTTGTTTTTGTCTTTACCTCTGTCCCAGCTCTTTGGATTTACCTTTTTTTATGTTTTATTTTTCTCCCCTTCTTTACCTTCCTCTTATAAAGAAGAAGAAGAAATAAAATATGGATTTATGGAATTACTTTAAGTAGATTCTCAAATATGGTTATGGTTAAGCGAGCGAGAGAGAGAGAGCATCTGAAACAACGGCTAATGCTAACGGAGCTAACGGCAACGGTTAGCAGCAGCAGCAGCAGTAAGTTGTCAGTCTGGCAGTAAATGTACAGTACAGACTACAGTGTGTCAGTTAATAAACGCTGCAGCTTGTCAACACCATGAAAAGTCACGTCTGTTGTTTCCCTCAACTGCTGGAAAAGTGAAGGTTAGCTCCAAAGTTAGCAACAATGGGTTAGCCTAGCTTAGCGATGCTAAACAGATAAATAGAAAACGGAGAAATGTTTAGCTGCCTGATAATGCCCCCCCCTTCCTCAGAGAGGTTTCCCTAAAACATCAAATCAAATCAAATAAGCTTTATTGGCACGACAGATCAGAAACTTATAACGCCAAAGCATAACATTACAGTCAGCTGGAGTCTCCGGGAGAAGAGAAGATCTCCTTCCTGCTGAAGAACTACAGCGTCCGGTGTGATTAGTGACCCAACTTGTAAAAACCTCAAGATGGAAAATTCCATAACAGAAACCGAGGTCAGAGGTCGAGGACAGACGCCTGTCGTTGCCTTATCCACCCCGGCGGGGGTGAAGTTCAGACCTGCAGCCTGTTCAGACGTCTTCTAATAAACCTTTCTCTTTCTCTCTTCCTTCCAGACCTCCACCAGCCTGATGGGTTAGACTTATACTTCACTCATCCACACACAGCATCCATTTAACTGACTAACATTATTGTAATTTATATTAAGTTAACAATAAATCTCATTTAAAAGCTTTATTCTCTGTCTTCCTGCTGTTTGCAGCCTGCAGACAAAACTCAGGGCTGAAAAAACGTTTTCTTACTTTTCTGCATGTTTTTCCAAGTAAAAGCAGATTTTTTTTAATATTCTACTAAAAAGACTCGGTCACTCAGTGAGGTAGTGAAGCTCTGAGCTCTTTCTATCAGCTGTACTATTAATAACTATATTATTCATCTCCACAGATGTTCAAATCTCGCGTGCGTCTTTTAAACGTATTAACTTTGCTCTGAAGGCCTCCAGTTGCACTCTGAGCTCTCCGGTTTCACTGTCGGACAAACTGTGTGTGTAGCTGCTGGAAAAATCATCTTTTTTTTTCTTTTTTTCGTGTGTGTGTGTCTTATAAACTGAACATAAATTTTCTTTATGATGTGAAGCAGCGGGAGAGAAAATTAAAAAGCCTGAGAGAGAGAAACAGTCTGTTAATCACACAGAGAGACTGAAACCAGGAACGCTTTTTATCAAGCTGACACACTGAGGAAATCCCCTAAACACACACACACACACACACACACACACACACGCAGGCTTACTTCTGTCATTTTGTTGTATTTACAGAGACTTACATTCATTTCCTGGAAACTAAACCGAACCCTAACCATAACCACCGACCCCAAAATCAGCATTTTACCGATCGGAGACACGACTTTTTTGTTCCCGATCGCACGAACCGTCGCCAAATAAACGCTGTTAGGTCTGGTTTGTGTCCCCGAATAGTGAGCTAAGGCAAACACACACACACACTATGCACACACACACACACACACACACACACACGCAGGAGTTTCTGTAGTGGTTCTTTAATACGTCTCTTCTTTAATCAGATCTCTGCGCCGGCTTCCTGTCTGTCAAAGAATCGACTTTAAATGACTGCTGTTGGTTTATAAATACATCTCTGATCTGCTGCTGCGACACGGAGCGTCCTCTCTCTGGTCTGGATCAGGTCTGGATCAGGTCTGGGTCAGGTCTGGGTCAGGTCTGGATCAGGTCTGGGATCAGGTCTGGATCAGGTCTGGATCAGGTCTGGGTCAGGTCTGGATCAGGTCTGGATCAGGTCTGGATCAGGTCTGGGATCAGGTCTGGATCAGGTCTGGGTCAGGTCTGGATCAGGTCTGGGTCAGGTCTGGATCAGGTCTGGGATCAGGTCTGGGATCAGGTCTGGATCAGGTCTGGGGTCAGGTCTGGGATCAGGTCTAGATCAGGTCTGGATCAGGTCTGGGTCAGGTCTGGATCAGGTCTGGGATCAGGTCTGGATCAGGTCTGGGATCAGGTCTGGGTCAGGTCTGGATCAGGTCTGGGTCAGGTCTGGGTCAGGTCTGGGTCAGGTCTGGGATCGGGTCTGGATCGGGTCTGGATCAGGTCTGGGATCAGGTCTAGATCAGGTCTGGGATCAGGTCTGGATCAGGTCTGGGTCAGGTCTGGGTCAGGTCTGGGATCGGGTCTGGAATCGGGTCTGGATCGGGTCTGGAATCGGGTCTGGATCGGGTCTGGGATCAGGTCTAGATCAGGTCTGGATTATTAAACCAAACTGAAGGTTCATATTTTACTTTATTTTATTTTTATTTTACTGCTCTGTAACTTTTATTCTCTTGTTTTTTTCCCTTTTTGCTTCTTTTTCCCTCCAAATTTAACACGTTTTAACTGTTTTTTGTTTAATTGTTTTTATACGTCTTGTTACTCCTGCTGCTCTCAAACTCTTTAAAACGAGCTGCATCTCTTTCATGTGGCTGTGACGGCTGCTGTCCGACCCGTCTACAGATTAACTGTCGCTGCTGCGGAGACGTGTTCATATTCTTCTTTATAAAGGCACCTGGGAGAGAGGAGCACCTGTGTCTGATGCTGCTACAAATAAAATACGAAACTCTCCACTTCAGTGTGAAACTGCAGCGCTGAAGCATCCAATCAATAACTGATATCCAATAAGGGGGCGTGTCTTCTCTTATGTTTCCTCACTCATCGCTCCTCGGGGCAGAAGAAGAGACTCGGGACGCCTGTGAAGATGGCGCTTCAGGAACTACTTCCTGTTCAGGCGAGGAGGAGCGAGGAGCGAGGAGACACTGACTCCTCTCACAGCAGCCAGCAGCTGCAGGTGTTTTTGTTCTGTTTCATTCTAGTTTTGTTTTTACTTCACGTCACCTTCCAACTTCGTTATCTACACACACACTTACACTGACTGATGTTACTGACTGAACACGCTCCTTATTTACAACTCATAGTTTCAGTTTACTTTATAATAAATATCTTCACTTTATTACCGTCAGTTGTGTCCTGAGTTATAACAGTGGATTTCATGATGTATGATGTTTCTGCTCTCCATACACAGCACTGTATAAAGTGTTTTATCATTACTATTACTATAATTATTAAGTGTTTTTAATGTATTCCATATCTAACATGGAGCGAACATGGTGTCACCCATTTCCTCGTCACATGACCATATGTCCAACCCATCTTTGTAGGCGTCCGATTGGCTGATATGTGTCTGATGTACAGTTTATATATGTATCTATAAACTTATTCTGTTTAAATGTTGTCTGTAAAGTGTTTTATGACCTTGAAGCCGAAACGTCTCAGTCAACTAATAAAGTTGTTCTCTGAAGTTCTCATCTCTCTTAACACACACACACACACACACACACACACTGATAACAGTATTCCTGAGAGAAACAGTGTGTGTTATCTGTCTGAAGTCGTCTCTCTAAAACACACACACACACACACACACACACACACACACACACACACACACCTCCTGTCTGTCTGTTTGGTGTTTTTCTTCTCTTCCTCTAAAATGTTCTGCTAATGGGATCAACCATCATTTATTAATAACACACACACACACACAGACAGACACACACACACAGACACACACACACACACACACACACACACACACACAGACACACACACACACACACACACACACTGACCACTCCCTAAAACACTGACTGAGTTTTTCTCTGAAACATCTGTTGAAAAACTCTTTGTTTTCCAGTTTCATAGAAGAAGAAGAAGAAGAAGAAGAAGAAGGAGGATTAAACTGATATGTCAGGTGACGATGACCTCTGACCTCCTGAACCAAACAGTTTACTTTACATGTTCTAAGACAGCAAACAGTAAAAAAAAAAAAAAGGTTTAAACGTCGTTATTAATGTTGAAAATAGTTTTTATCAAACATTACATCATCATTCATCATAAAGCATCAGGTCTCTATCAAGGGCCAATTTGTATAACACCATTATTATTATTATTATTATTATTATTATTATTATTATTATTATTATTGTTATTGTGGAAGCATGATGACCAGTTTCATTGTAATTTGTTTGCTTGATGATATAAAAGTAAATAAATGCAGATAACAGCATTTGTAAACTTTTTAAAACATTTTTTAGGGTTGAACCTCTGAATTGTGTCGATAATAAAGTCAAGTCTTAATGCAGTCGATGATTTTTTCAATAAAATGTGTGAATTTATTGTCCTGCTAGCGACTGAGCTAGTTAGCTAATGCGCTAACTGACTGCTAGCTAGCTTGTTAGCTCAGAGGGCTTTATTTTTCTTCTACAATAACTTCTTATTGACTAAAATTATGTCAACAGTGAACAGTGAGCAAAATGTCAGGAGAAAGTCAACAGAGACAAAATCTATTGTGGAGTTTATTGTGACTGACGGGTTAGTGAGTTAGCGGTTAGCCCTGCGAGCGGTCGCTACGTCTCCAAGCTTTCTGCTCCGTGGACCAGAAAACGCTTTAAACTGTTTTAATCACAACATGAAGTTCATTCACAGACGTCCGCAGATTGTTATGAGAAGAATCTGATGTTTGTCGGACACACACGTCAAAATAAAAACAGTCCAGTTTGGTCGAACCATCAGTGTAAATAACACAACTTATGTTTTAGCTCTAAAGAAGCGACAGCCCTGAAAAACAATCATTTATTTTATTTTACAGTTGCTTATTTCCTGTATTGATTAGAAGGGCTTTTATTTTGAAAACTACACTAACATCCCCTGAAGAGGCACAAAGTTAGTATTCAGTGTAATACTGTAATATTAACGTTTGGTTTGTGTCTTAAAGTTATTTTGAACTACAGTAACATTTTATTACTGTTCGTTTAATTAATTGAGTTAGCGTTAGCTTAATGCTAGCTAGTCTTTCAGTGGGATGAACTACAATAAGTTCCTTACCTTGTTTCTGCACACATTCTTCTATAAACTGAAGATAACATTGTTATTTAATCTTCTATAATAATCAGCAACGCCTCATTTCTGCTGAAAGGAAGAAGAAGAAGAAGAAGAAGAAGAGAAGAAGAAGAAGAAGAAGAAGAAGAGAAGAAGAAGAAGAGGCCGCAGAGCCTGACGAGCTTCTTTCTTAAATTTCATCATCAGGTCGGCCAATAAGACTCGTTTACTGCTTCGCCGCTTTACGGTTCAGCGTCTCTCTGAACTGAAGATGTGATTAAAAGCTGCTGCTGTGATGAACAGAAACAGAGCTGAGCTGCTGACTAACAGACGCGCTCGTCATTAATCACGTTATAAAGCTGTTTGAAAGGAAGGACGGAGCCCGGCGGAGCGGTGACCTCACTCATTAAGACTTAATGAGCCGATCTGATCAGCACATTTAATATGATCAATGACAGCTCCATCCTGCTCTGGACGGCGTGATGGAGAGAAGAAGAGATGATGCGTCGGTCTTTAGACTCTAGATAAAGAAAACTTATCGAGGTATGAATTATATCTGTGTTACAGTAAAGAGGAATGATCACAGCGAGGAAAACCTTCACTGTTCATAAGAAAAACTGCGATTCTGTCCTTTAATCAGTGAAGCTTCAGTTCACTGTTCGCTCCGTTAGTTTCTGTTGCTGCTGTAGACTGATTAAAGAAGTGGGCGGACGATTTGAAGCCTTGAGTTCGCGTTTTGGCCGTCGCCATCTTGGTTTTTTGGAGCCGGAAGTCGCACATTTCTGTCCTCTTTTCTAAGCAAACAAATGATTCAAAGGCAAATCTGATGGTCAGACTGGTGAGGACGAGTCAGACCGATGCGTTACGTCCAAACATGTTTAGTCCAGTTGCCTTTGAATCATTTGTTTGCCTAGAAATAACTACGACCTGGACAAATGACAATGTTTATAGACTTCTGTGCTCACACTTTAACACGCTGAGTGCATAAATATGTTCACACTGTCACCAGAACAAAATGTTTCAGCAAAGCACAGAAATGTGGAATATCTACGTTTCAACATGAGTGATTTGTAGCGTATTAACGTTTCTACCCGTTGAATAAAGATGTTTTATGGTGTGACGACGCTGTGGTTCAGGTCTGGTTAGGTTTAGGCACAAAGACCACCTGGTTAGAGTTAAAATAAAAATAAAATAATGGCTGACGTCTCGCTAAAAACACTCAGTTTTGTTGGTTGAAACAGGAAGTTGTATTCGAGCTGGTCTCTGCTGACTTCCAACTTCCTGGCAACAAACTCACTAACCGTCCACCGACCCTCCTTTTAATAAACTCATATTGATCGCATGTGAACTACGTCACTTTAGAAATGTTGAGATGATACGTATTTCACGTGTTGAAATGTTTCTGTGGTTTTGCAGAAACGTTCAACGCCAACATTTTATTCCAGGCTGCATTAAGAAGGACGTAAAACTGCACTGCGAGTACCTGGATGTTGCACTCAACACGGTGAGAAAGTTGAGTCTGGAAGTACAGAAACTTCTCACCCTCAATGGTCGCCATTTTGGCTACGTAGCTGAAGGGGGGGACCACTTTTCAAACTGGAAATGCCGGCCGAGGACGAACATCGTCACATTATACATGTGTTTTTTAGCACTAAGCACCACTATACTGCTGTTGGATATATGTTTATTGGGTTTATTTAGCAGTCTGTAATGATTTGGTAGCACAAACGATAACACGAATGCTAACGCTAGCTAATGCTAATTTGCACTGCCCTGCCAGAACTCACACACCTCACCAGTTAGTATTTAGTGCACACAGCGTACCAGAGGAAAGAGAACTAACAGAAGTGTGTGATCATGTTCAGATGATCGGTGGAGCTAACGAACCTAGCTACTAGCTAGCTTTATCAGTAAGGTGCATCCGTAATTCATGTTAACTGTGATATTAAATGGAAGATGAGATTGAGACCATAAACTCATCAGTAAAGTGTTCACTGAGGTAATAAATCAAATGAGAAGTCGGCTCATTTTCTCGTAGACTTCCATACGATCAGATTCCTTTTGGCAGCCAGCGGCGTCGCCCCCTGCTGGTCATCAGAGAGAACGCAGGTTTAAATCACTGATCAGACGTGGAGCTTCCTGTCAGTCTGTTTATTGATAACAGCTGCAGATTTACCTTCAAATAAGATGCATCTTTGATTTCAGACTGAAGCAGATTCTCACTTTCAGCTGATGATTTTGCAGAACTGAAACTCTAACTGCAGTAGTAGAGGAACTATAACAGCATGAAATAGAAATAATCAAAGTTAAGTACATGTGGCTGAAAACTGTTCTTAATAACAGTAAATGTACTTCAGTGAAATCTGTCTGTCAGTGTGCTGCTTTTAAATTAAACCTGAGGCAGGTGAGCGGTCCGTTTCTGTTTCTCTGATCAACACGTCTCGTTCCAGGAAGAAAAATTACTCTTAATTATCAAAAGTGACAACCGAACATTAAAAAATCCATTTAATCACATGATGTGACAGAATTTAACTGCACGAGACGATAATTTGATCCGAAAGTCTCCCGACTCCCACAAACATCAGCAGGAAAAAAAAAATAAAATAAAAACACGCTGACTGACGAAATTATTACAGAGACCACCTACACGTGTGTGTGTGTGTGTGTGTGTGTGTGTGTGTGTGGGAGACTCAGTGTGAAGCTACGAGCAGCAGCAGAAACCAGAGGAAACTCATGACTCATCGCTTTTTACCGTTTATGATTAACGGTTAATTTGGGAGAGTGGCTCCATATATATATATATATATATGTGTGTGTGTGTGTGTGTGTGTGTGTGTGTGTGTGTGACACCTGTAGATGCTGACTGGGCAGCTGGTTAACTGGCAGCACAGTCTGACTCAGGCCTTTAAACACACACACACACACACACACACACAGCTGTAATCAAATCAAAGCTTTAATCTTTAACGAAGCTAATTTGTCTTCCGCTGCAGCTCATCATGTTAACGAGCTTCACGTCCAATCAGCAGCCAACCAGCTTTTTTTTTAGCTCCGCCCACTTCCTGCTGAGACGCTGGACGGATGGTTTGTGACGTCGTGATGATTGACAGCTGATCGATACGTGAATGAACCGATCAATGTGACGTTTAAACTGACAGGTGGATTTAGTGATTTAAAGCAGGTAAACTCTTCTCTAACTGGTATCAGCAGGTAAAACTATTAATACCAACCAGTAAAAATATTATATTATATATTATATTATTAAAGTTCTGCATTCAAAGTGACAGACTGAGTTTTTAACTGTTTAATCTGTAATAATTCATCATTAATTTGTTATATTTTTTGAGTAAAATCTGAATCCACAAACATTTATCAGCTTCTGAACTACAAACATACCGTATGTCGTATATTTTTGTTGATAATAAACTTTCCTTTGTCTCCAAAATGACGATTGTGACCGAAACTCAGCTGTCTTCAGGATAAACCGTTGTCTCGTCTCTTCTTCCTGTTTCAGTCTCGTTGGAGAAAAACCGAAGAGTCCCAAAGAGTCAACTCGGACCTGATCAGCTGCTGTTCTTCTTCTCACAGAGAAAACCCTCAAATTCTCTTCAATAATGCTGTTTTTTTCTTTTCTTTATGTTTTGTTTTTTTACTTTTAAGGAGTCTGTTGTAACATCTGAGCAGAAACTACAGAATGAATATGAACTGTCGCTGTTGAATAAATCAATAAAATAAATAAATAAACAGCCATTTCATTAACAAATATACATTTTAGCTCCACAGTTAGAAAAAAACATCTTTGATTAAATCTTGAGAATAAAATTTAAATGTTTTGAAAACGTGTTTGTGAAAAAAAGCATTTTTTTTTTAGAACATAAAGTCTGAATATTTGAAGAGTAAAGTTGTAGTATTTTTAAAATAATGTGACATTACAAGAAGAAAAAAGACAATATTTTGAGATAAAAGTTATAATATTAGTATATATATGTTATATTTTGAGAACGTAGTGGTATTTTGATGTCAAGTCATAATATTATAAATACTCTTCATTTCAAGATTGTAGATGTAATAACGTCAGAAAAGTAATAATACACGACAAAAGTTGGAATATTTAGTCGACATTCAGAGAAAAAGTCACAAAATCAGAATATTACATTGTGAGAAAAATGTGATATTTCAAGCAAAAAGTTTAGAAATAAAATGTTAACATTTTGGAGAAAAAAGTCATAAGATCAACAAAAAAATACAATATTTAAATATATATACTTAATATATATTAAAGTCCTAATATTTCAAGATTAAAGTAAAAAGCAATTTTATAATAATAATACAAGAAAAAAAGATATATTTAGAAAATTAAGATACAAAAGATACAAAAAAAGTCTGTATTTTGATACTTTGATTAGATTTATTTGATCAGATTAATGAACGTGTGTTTTGATATTAAATCATAATTTTACAAGAAAAGTTGAAGTCAAGATCACAACAACAAAAAAAGAAATTAAAATCTTAATATTTCACATTTCAAGTAAAAAGTTTTTTTATAATTATTGTAAAATGAGAAAAAGTTGTAGTTTTTAGAAAATTAAGACACAAGAAAAAGTGTATTTTGATACTTTATGGTTAGATTTGCTCGATCAGATTATTGAACGTGTTTTATAATTTCCTGTATGTAAAATATTATATTATTATATTTACTATTTTTCAGTAAATGATTTTTCAACCATTTTTCCAAAACCCTTGAAAATATTCCTCAACGAACGCACAAATTTCCTCTTTGTTATATTAAACATTAACATTACATATTAATATTACATAAATATTACAGTAACCGGCTGTTTTATGTAATTACAGAGATTATTTTAACACACATATATGTGCGAGATGTTTTTAAAGATGTTTAATAAGAAGCAGCGAGCTCAGTTTGTTTTTCTGTCTGTCTCAGGTGTGTTTTAATCAAGTGTATTTCCTGATAATGAAAACCTGTGATAACGCCTCTTTTGTTGCTGCTTTCTGATAAGCGCTTGCAAAGCCTGGATCATTGTTCTCCATTAATTAGTCTGTCCCCCTGCCAACGTTTGATGGCTGACGGCGGAGCGGCGGGAGACCGAAGGTAAAGTCACCTTAACGAACGAGCAGAGAAATGGTCTGATGTCTTTAAAAACAGCTTTAAAAAGGTGTTTTAAATAATATTAAATGAGATATTTTACAGTAAATTCTAACTTGGTTATGTGATAAACTACTAGAACACAATAAAAACACAATAGAAGTCCAACTTTTCCATTACACTTTAGTGAAATCACACAAATATACAAACTCAGCAGAAGGCAATGGCAATGGTATAAAAACTGACACAGGCTATTACATGAAGAAGATTCATCATCATCATCATCATCATCATCATTACATTTTTAACTCAGCAAAAATAAAAAATAAAAACAAGGCAATGGCAAATGGTATCAAAAAATGGGCCCTGACTACATCCTGGAAAGCGCTGCATCAAGGCGATGTGTGTTTTCAGCGTTTTCAGTGAAAAAGTTTTTCCAGGCAGCGTGAATGAGCGGCGGCGGCAGCGGTGGTGGCGAGGTGAGGAGCGACGAGAGGGCGGCCCGATCGGGAAGCTTCGTCGGCGGACGGACACGGGAGGAAACGAGTGCTGTGATGTCACTAAAATATCAGCAGTAGTTGATCGTTTAGACATTCATTGTCATCTGGGAACCAATTTCACTCAGTCAGATAAACAGCATCTAGGAAGTTTAAATAAGTTTATATAAGAGCCTAAAAGGAGCCCGAGGCGTCAAGGATTCCCGCAGTGGCAGACATGTTTGTTTTTCCAGCAGACTACAGATCCCAGAAAGCATTGCTGCAATAAACATCCAATCAGAGAGATTCAGATTCTGCTGATGTGCCACTAAAGTCTCATGTTGTTACTGTAATTAACAGTTTCTGATGAGTAAATATCGTTCATGTAAACGTCCGACATGAACGTCTGATGTGTTTGATTTGATGCTAAAAATACAGAAGTGCCTGAAAAACTCAACAACAGAAGTTTATCAATGAACTTAACCCTCTTTAGCGGGAATCTTTTCATCCTGTACGACATGGACGCAGCGTAAAAGTTAAGAAACTTCTGGATCAATTCAGCAGTTTTGGTTCAATCAGATTTCTTGTTGGTGGAAGTATTTTTTTTGGGAACCAGCAACGACATCGAGAGGTTTCATCTTCTAAACGAACAAAGCTTGGAGCTTCAGCCAAGACCTGATCCAGGACCAGAGAGGCCTGGGTCCGAGTTACATCCAGTCTAACCGGGTTAAGAACGTCCTCTTGGTTGTTCTCAGGTCTGTACACCAGAGGATCCAAGAAAACTCTGTCGTCATCATCTGGTCTGGCTGTCCTCAACTTCCTTGTTAGTTTCCAATAAATTAATTTCGGATGCCTGACAAGAAACTAGAAGAAACCATAAGGAACAGGATTGAGGAACCTTTTAGATCTCTTTATCAAACCACATGACATCAGTTTGCGACATCACAGCGAACTCGTCATACTAGTGTTTAAAAACCGCCACCCGGTGAAGCCTCGCGACCCGACACCACCCGAAGCCCCCCCCCCTCCCCCCCCCAGAAGCGCCGCCCCCGAATGAACAATCCCATCCTGAACTAAGACACAAGATCCAGTGTGAGCGGTGCTTCTCAAGCGGCGGCTCGGAGACCCGAACGGGCGAAGGAGGGAGGAGGGAGGGACAACTCGGCGAGCTTTGGGAGGTTTGGCGGGCGGGGTGCGTTTTCTTTCAAAGTCCAGGACGTCGTTCAGGAAAAAGTGCTTACAGATGAATGAAGTTGGTGGATCCTGATCCCGCGGCGGCTGAGAAGCACCGGCTCAGAATAATAATAATTATAATGATAGTAATAATAATTATATTATGGTACAATAAAGACATCTGACTCCCCTGTCGAGCTCAGCGGGGAGTCCAGTGATTCGCTGTTGCTATGGTACAATGAAGCTCGCCGGGGTTCGTCTGTCGGTCGGTCGACCAACCGTCGGAGTCTGCAGAGGTGGGAGGGGCTTAACGAGGACAGCACACAACGAGAGATCAGTGCAACGCCGATTAATTTCCAGTGGGAGGCGATGACACCTGATCCTGAAGATCCTCTGCGCTCCTAACGGGGTACCAGCTCATCGCCCATCAGTGCAACATGGTATAAACGGGAGTTTTAACCGTTTTCCTTCTATTAAAGATGGCAGCTAGTGTTGGTTTTAAATGGGAGATTCCTATAAGTCTAATCTTAAATCCAGTGTGAGAGTATTCCGGTTGCCAGAATCATATAAATTTAACTTCCATTTACTTCCAGTGGGAGATTAGACACTAATTGGGGTGGAAGCTAATCTCCCAGTGGGATAAAATGGAAAAATCTCTCATTGAAAACTCATGAAACTAAAATTGATTTCAAATGCAAGGCTCCTAAAAATCAATAATGATGTCCAGTGAGAGTGTTTCAGTTTCTAGGATGAGATCAATTTAATTTCCATTTATGTCTAATTCCATTTTGCACCAATGGGAGATTTTGCTGCCCTTTGTTTCCCTGCTGATTACAGCATCTGCTCCCGTCTGCGTCGTCTGCGTTAACCCGAACGGTTCATACGATTCAAACGACTCGTCAAGCAGCGAGCGAAGTGAGTCTGACGGATGATTCTAGGCAATCAAATCGATCGATCTGGAATCAGACCAAACAATTTGATGGATCTGAACATTAGACATGGTGGGAAACGACGGACCAGAACCTCCATCCCACCCCCCTTTTTTCTTCCATTTTTAACAAACTTTTAAAAGATATTTCCGCTTCGGTTCTGGTCGACAGACTTTTATGTTGAAAGGTTTTAATGTTGCAAGCAAAAAAAAAAAGAAGACAAAAGTTCTTGCAAAGTTCAAAGAGGCTGAAATGATTTAAAATGAAAATAAAACCAGTTAAACTTGGTGAATAAAACCAAATTAAAAGTTCGAAACAGAACTGAGATTTTACTAATTTTTCAGTTTTTGGCGGTCGTTGGTCGTTTCCCAGCGTGCACATGGATATATAACATGTATGTGTGTGTTAACATGTGTGTGTTAGTGTGTGTGTGTGTAGTCTGATGTTGAGTTCTTCTCTCTTTAATGCTGTACAAACTAATAAAATCGTGTACATCCTCCCACAATAAATATAACTCATTGTAAAAAATAAATTAAAAGGAAAAAAAAAAATCAATAAATATCTCACCACCAGAAAAACTCTGAGCCGTCCATATGTGTGTGTGTGTGTGTGTGTGCGTGTGTGTGTGCAGAAGGATGGACACTGCAGCTAAAAAAACGAGGTATTAATCCGGTTCCTATTTGTTTTGTGACTGTTCCAGGAATTAGACCCGGCCCTCCCACCGGCCTCTTCAGTCTCTGATACCTCCTCATAGCTGTGTGTGTGTGTGTGTGTGTGTGTGTGTGTTTGAAGGATGATATGGATGTTAGTACAGAGTGTGTGTGTGTGAGTGGATCCAAGCCTGAAAAACACACACACACACACACACACACACAGCTCGCTACCACAGTGGAAAACCATCCAGACGTCGATTTGTCCCGGCCGAATATAAACTGTATTATTAAGGTTTCAATTTTCTTTTTCCTCTCCGCCTCCGTCCATTCTGTCCTCCATCTTCCCTCTTTTCTTTCTCAGTGCTCCCAAGGTCTCTATTAGTCCAAGATGATGAGAAAAACCCAACATTTCACTCACTCATGAAATTTAAAAAATCCATTACAGGGAGAAAATTTAAAAATGTATTAAAAAAAAGAAAGAAAAAAAAATACTGCAGCGATGCTTCTGCACCAGAACCAATGAAACACTTGAGCTGCAGTTGTGATACTGAAACAGATACTGATTTATAATGTAATTAAATCAGAAGCTAAGTGAAGATAACGAAGCTGATGAAACGTTCTTTCAAACTAAAAGTCTTTGCTTGTCTGATCTGATGCTTCAATGGTTAAAGTTCAGTTTAAGGAAACAAAAACTAATCGGTTAAACGAAGAGAAAGATGCAGAAGTTTGAAGATTAAAAGAAGCCAAAACGGTTGAAATTCGGTTTCGGTTATCGACTCGAATCTGTCGTCTTGATATTATAATTCATACGGCCACCAGAAGAACTTCCAGGTGGACGTTTTAGGATGTTTTTATGCTTCTGAAAGACTCATTTCAGTACTTCATTTCAGCTTCTACTGATCGAAACTGATGACAGACGAACTGGGAAGCGTGTCAGTATTTATTTTTTTTTGATAGAAGTCAGATTATCTTCAGTTCTGACGTTCGAACATTTCCTTCCGCTGTGATGAATGTTATTATGAGACGCTGAGAGTGAAACGTTGAAGGGGGGTTTCTGTTCCCGCAGTTTTCTCCTCATCTTCAGAGACCTTTCCTTCCTCAGCCGGCCGGTTTGATGAATGACGTTGCCTCCGTCTTTTTCTCCCTGATCAGTATTCTCCCTCCCTCTCTCTCTCTATCCTCCTCCTCTACTCCTGTTCTCAGTATTCCAACAGCGTCTCCTTCCATCCCTCCTCCTCCTCCTCTTCCTCCTCTCTTCACACTTTTAGCATGCAAAAACAGAATCTGACCTGCTCTCTTTTCATCCTGCTCCCTCCTGTGTTCCCTGCATTTGAAGAACATCTGGTTTTTACTCTCTTCTTCTTCACCTCTCTGTACGATTGAACCTCCTCTACATCTCTGCAATCGAACAGTCGTTTCTCTTTTTTTCCCCTTTTCGGCATGCAGAGGGAATTTCCTCCTCTATATTCTCCCTCTCAGCATCCACCTCCTCTTTCCATGCAGAAACAATCACCTCCTCTTCTTCCTCTTCCTCTGCATGCTGACAGAAACTCCTACTTTCATCAATCCGACGAAAAAAAAAAGGTAAATCCCGATCAAAATGGCGACGAGCACGCGCTGAATCTTTTCCTCGATTTATAACGTCTGCTGACTTTGAGTTTAAAGGGCCGATCACAGATTTTTTCCTCTAAAAAAAAGCAAAAAAAAAAACGGGAACAAAGATCCGATCAGAGATTTCAAAAGCGTCGGCGATTGAAGATACCGATCGTGCGATTTAAACGGAGCGACTCTTAAAGAAAAAGATTTTTAATTGAGCTGCAGATACGATCAGCGATTTAACGGTTGAGTTTCCACTGCAGCAGCAGGAAAACACACACACACACACACACACACACACACACACTGGATGAACAGTGGTATTGGTATGGTAGTGGCTTCCCTCCCTGTTCTATAATTAATCATCTAAAAGGCAGTCTTATATCAGGACCCTCTCCCTCCTCCTCCTCCTCCTCCTCCTCCTCCTCACTCGGGTCCTTTTGGCCCCAAAGATTTAAACGACAGTGAAACAACAGCAAGAAAGAAAAAAAGGTGCTTTGTAGCTTTATGGCATTGCAGAGAGCCAGCAGAGAGACGCTTCAGCTGTGGTAGAACATTTTCACACAACACACCAGCCCTTCTCCGTCGTCTAAAAGATCTCTCCAGTGACGTCATTCGATAGAAGATGCGTAAATCTGGACGTACCCAATTAGCAACTGATGTTTTAAAGAGACAGATTCTTATTTTTAAACTGCTGCTGCCTTGAAATTAGGGTTTGGACACGTGTTTTATTATGTTATTGTCATTTACCTGAATAACTGAGTCCACATGCATGTTTTGCCAATTTATGCACAGATATTTCACATCCATTATTTATTTTTTTTCTGCCATGTGATTCCCAACGAAACAGAAATATTTCATCCATCAGGTTTTAAGATTTCCCTTCCCTTACAGGCAGCCATTAATGTCACTTTATCTGGATGAAAATCAACCAGCAGACAGGTGATCCATCACAGTTTATGGCCAACGTGATCAGCAGAAACTAAAAGATCAGATTTCAACAATGTTACACCTGAATGTGCTAAAAGTGAAAATGTTCTACCACAGGATAAAGGTGTGTGGGGGAGTGAGGTGTGCAGCGTTGCCTGCATTTAACCATCATTTATACAGAGAATTAGAGTGTTTTCACACCAGCTCAGCGTCTCGACTTGGACTTACAGTTGGTCTGAACTCAGGTACAGATGTAGGCAGGCTGGACCATCCAGGTGGTTCAGTTTTTTTTTAGAAATGTGCACCCAGTTGTTAGCTGCAGGATTGAGACTGAACTGGCAGAGTGAAAGCACACTCATTCGTCTTTGAGATGGAGCGAGAGCACAACAAAAGCTCATAAAAACAAAAGCTCCATCCATAGCTAGACATGCAACAACTAATCCCCCCAGAACACCCCCCAAACCTCCTCCAACACACTTCAGTCCTCTTCTGTTCAACATCCCGTTTGTTTTTCCTCCCTTGACACACACGGAGCTGACGTTCAGCTCGTTCAGTCCGGTTAAGTCGGTCCAGTTCAGTCCGGTCCGGTTTGACGGTGTGAGGATGGTGTTGGTTTAGTCTTGGTCTGAACCGTCACTCCGGTTCCTGGCTCCCTCTCTTCTCTCCAGACTCTGATGTAGCGTAACGTTCAGCTTTATACAAGTTCAGCTCCTTAAAATCCATACTGTCAAATCCACAAAGTTCTTATTACATGTTAACATTTCAATATTTCTTTTTTTTTTTTTTTACTTTCTTTTTGTATTCTTTTTTAACTTTTATACTTTATCATCATTATTATTATTATCTTTCTTTTTTTGTTGTTTACAATTATGGCCACAAGTCTTAAGAGTTCTTGAGTCCGGTCCGGTTAAAATCCATTCCGGGTTGTTTTTGATCCGGGTTTGGTCCAAGGCCGGTCCAGTTCTGACGTGATCCGGTCCGGTCTTTACATGGCACTGGGCTTGTAGCTCTGCACAGTATTTTCCCCTGGGCACGGTTAGCATGGCGCTGTAAAGCATGGCTGTATGTGGGTGAATGTGCAAGGTCCGACGATAAAGCCATCTGCACCAACCAGAGTTTACCGACTGGTGCTGAATCCAGAACCCGATTCCGGGTTGGTCTGGTCCTGAAAAATGCCGGTCAGTCCACTTTCAGAAGTTCGTTTAAAACTTCCAGAACAAATTGCCAGTCAACCTGCTTATATACAGACCTTGTCTGTGTGCCTGTGCTGGAATGTATTCAAAACGTAATTCTGTATTCGTTTCTATTAATTTCTACTTAATTATTCACAATTCTGGCGAATTCCACAGTCTTGATTGGTCGGGCAGTACATTACTAAAGAGTCTTCCTGGCCAATAGGAAGGCCAGAGGCCAGCATGACTGACCAATGACAGAGCAGGGTGGAGGTGGAAGGGGAGAAAGAAAATGGGGCTTAAGAAGAAATAAGGGAGGATTGAAGGGAAATGGGAGGATAGAGGAGGAGATGAAATGAAGGGACGGGTAAAGAAAACGTAGGAGGTGAAATTCTGATGAGTTGAGGATGGAAGGAAAGGAAAAGAGGATGGAGGGACGAGAGGACAGGTTCATGGACACAGGTACTGGTCGGTCGGTAGGCATCGGGCTCAGTGTGCTGTGGTACAGAGTGATTGTCCAGAGAAAAACATCGAGTGGTTATTTCAACAGCAACTTAGAAACTTCTAGATCAAGACGAGGCTTAGCTGAACAGTCCAAGGTCAAGTCAAATTGTCTCGGCTCAAAGAATCACTTCTTTTTTTTTTCCTTCCTTCCTTCAGAGGATGAATTCAACATCTTTCCAGACTGAGGACTGATTTCAAGGTCAAATCAAGTCGTCCTTTTATTTGGACATCAGTTTATTTGCTTCCTTCTCCTTCGTTAAAGCTTTAAACCTTCTGAATCATTTGCAAACAAGTTCAAGTTTGGGTCAGATATTCCAAATAAGGACTTGACTTTAACCGCTTCCTCCTCCTTAAATCTTGACCTGAACTTCCGACGGTGAATCCTTAAACCATCCAGACAAGGCAAAGGATTTCAAGATGAGGACAAACAGTCCAGAGTGACGACATCATTGAAGAGGCGCTAAACTTCTGCAGTAAACCTTGATGTGACCTTTTGATATTAAGCCCGGATTCATCCAGACTAAAATGAGGCTTTCAGGGTAAGGTCACATCTGGTTGTGAATTCAACGTGACCAACTGATCATCAGCTTATATTCTTGATCCTTTAGACCAGAAGAAGCATTTCCAGGTGAAGTCTGTCGCTTTGACAAACACTTGACTTGACCTTTAGCTCTTCAACCTAGCATCTAGTAAGATCCGAACCAGGCTCAGAATCCCGAGGTCAGGTTGATTAGTCCTCACGCAACATCTTTTGTTTGGTGAAACCTGACTCAGTCTTCCGACACGCATCCTTGTTTCCAGATCTTTCCGCGGCCATGTCCCCCTCGTTTTGATCCCTGCTTAAGTGAATTTAAATCCAAATCCAAACCGACAGATGCATTGAGAAGGTTTGTTTTTTTTGCCCCCAAAATGACTCCTTTCCAGTTTGAAGTCACGTTGTAAATGTATCCAAATCGGTTTGGAAACTGATTTTCTGCCCCAAAACCCACCAAACGGAGGTAGTTGGGGTCCCAGCCAGCCAGTTAGTCAGTCTTCAAGTCAATCAATCAATCAATTGACAAATAAATGACTGGATAGATTGATTGCTAAAGGGCCGGAGCTGTGGCTGTCAGTTCGGTCCAACACGGAGCAGTTCGGCTGACTGTTCAACAGTTCAGAAAAACAAAATGCCCTCGCTTCCCCCTCCCCCATTCTTCTTCCCATCCCCCCCATCCATCTATCAGTCCATCAGTCCATCCGTTCTTCTCCTCCTCTCAGCTGCTTCCAGACATCAGGTTGATGGCTTGCTCCAGTTTGTGCCTCAGTTTGTGTTTGCGACAGTACCCGTCCCGGTCCAACGCCGTCAGGATCTGCAGAGACGCGGGACAGATGTAAGTAACGGCGCACATGATCACAGGAAAACAACGGCACAATTTCACTTTATTCCATAATAAACAGTATAAAATGTAGTTCACAGTCGGCTCCTGCTGTCTGTTTCACTACGGTTTAAAAATGAAAGAAAAGACTTGATTAGAACAAGCCCATTTTATATGTTTGCCCTGAGGATAGACCTCTGGGGGTCATGAATGTTCTCTGGAACTGTGAAGGTCATGTGCTCATTAGAGTTTGGCATTTTTAGATACTAGACCCTAACCTCTGGCTCTAAGGATGGAAATGTCTTGATAAATACTATGAGTGCATGGCAATGACATTTTGCTCAGACATTCATGGTTCCCTACAGTAAGTACCCGAACGACTTTGGTTATCCTCTGACTTTTCATTTATCACCATCATTAAGGTTGACCTTTGAGGTTTTTCTGGAAATGCCTTTGTGGAAGAGGGTCAGCTAGGGTTGCGACTAATGATTATTTTCATTATCAATTAATCTGTCAGTTATTTTTTTCTATTAATTGATTAGTTGTTTGGTCTATAAAATGTCAGAAAACAGTGAAACAGCCCACGGTGACATCTTTAACGTCTTCTTTCGTCCCGACCAACAGTCTAAAACCCAAAGATATTCAGTTTACTGATCAGGCTGCCTCCCTGTGGAATCCTCCAGGCAGGTCCAACTAAGGATATACTGGAGATTGTAAATCCCATCTGGCCTGGGAACACCTTGGGATCCCACAGGAGGAGCTGGAGGACGTTGCTATGGAAAGGGATTCCCTGACTACCTTGCTTCACCTGGCTGAACAGACATCTTGCTTTGGACCAACTGATGGCAGGACATCATCCATTTAAATGAGCTCTCAGAAAACTGAAACAAACTCTACCATTATACACATTTTTAAATAACCTATGTGTGTGCTGACTGCAGGCAGCCTGCAGCCAGGCTATAGAGCAGGGTGGGAAATTAATGGGGCCTCTGGGCAAAATGCCCCTATAAAATGTAAATTTACCCTTGGAATTGGGATGACGGGGCTTTTAAACGCCCTCGTAAAACAGACTTTTTTGCAAAGCATGTCAGGATTTTGCTCTGTATTCAAAGTGCGACTGAGGCTTTCGTACCTGCACCTCCTCCTCCTCCCAATCCAGCGTTGTGAGACTGTGAGGTCGCTTAGACAGCTACTAATGCTAACGTTACCAACATGGAGCGTTTATTTGATACAATGCAAACCTGCCACACTTGGAGCTGAGTCACAATCATCAGGTAAGATGATGGAGCAGCACTCCAGAACAACGAATGAGCTGAAGACGAGGGCATGAAGCGACTATCTAACACACACCAGTGTCAAACCCAAAAGCAAACCAGCAGTGATGTCATTAAAACCCCTCTCACCTCTTCCTTGTACTTGTTGATGTAGAAGTAGAGCTCACTGAGTGCGCTCAGTGTGTTGAACTCGTTGCCATGGAGACGGGACTGCTCCACCAGGTAGGCGTCCATGTCCTGATCGCTGATGCTGGGCATCTTTGCGATATCCCTGTAGTACCTGCAGGACACACACACACACAGCGTAAAACGTTCAGATCTTCCTCGTTGCATCAACAAGCTAATGTTCCTTTAAGGTTAATTAAACAAGATGATTATAAGTCTCAGATATTTATTGTGTAATTTCTTTTTTTGCTGTCGCTCTAACAGGAAATCACCTTATTAGTCCTCAGTGCTATTTAAGATGATTTATTAAAGGATTTAAAGTCCTCGCCACCCTTCTCCAGTTGTTGTTAGATTATCTGTAACTCTGAGAGCCTCTAAGCTCTTTTACTTTATTTCTTATTCTTCACACAACTTCTGTCACTTTTCATGTGAAGTGCAACATCATGAATGTATTCAGGGGGAGACTGTGAAAGCGTGCTCCTTTATCCAGATTTGTACTATTCAAGAGGTGTGTTGTCTCTGTCGATGATGGCAGCCAGCGTGAACACTCTTTCACTTTAAACGTGATGGGATGACAGTTTGTTTCAGACATTTTAAACCCTTGAAGTTGCTTTAAGACAGACAGTGAGTGATGGCGTTTTGGTGAAGGTTATCATATTTTATCATAAACTTACATATCTGAATAAAGTTTGTAGCTTAAAAATGGAGGAAATAGTTGGTAATATAACAACAACTATGACTTACTAGTCATTCAGTTTGATGTTGATGATGTTTTCACTAGCAGTTGGTTGAATTAGAATACAGTGTGTAGAGTAACTTAAAAGTTAGCTATCTCTTAACAGATAATTAGCAAGTTAGCTACCACTTAATTTAGCTCCTGCTGTTGTGTATCGCATTACCTACTTGTACTAATTAGCAGGTTAGCTAAGAGGTTAGCTATGTCTCCACCAAACTGTAGTTCTGTTACCACTAGTTAGTCCAGCTCTTGTAGTTGTGTATTACAGTATGTTAGCTGGTTAGCATGTTAGCTACCTCTCCACCCAGCTCTTGTAGTTGTGTATTACAGTACGTTAACTGGTTAGCACGTTAGCTACCTCTCCACCCAGCTCTAGTAGTTATTTATTCCAGTATGTTAACTGGTTAGCACGTTAGCTACCTCTCCATCCAGCTCTTGTAGTTATTTATTACAGTATGTTAACTGGTTAGCATGTTAGCTACCTCTCCATCCATCTCTTGTAGTTATTTATTCCAGTATGTTAACTGGTTAGCATGTTAGCTACCTCTCCACCCAGCTCTTGTAGTTATTTATTCCAATATGTTAACTGGTTAGCACGTTAGCTACCTCTCCACCCAGCTCTTGTAGTTATTTATTACAGTATGTTAACTGGTTAGCATGTTAGCTACCTCTCCACCCAGCTCTTGTAGTTATTTATTACAGTATGTTAACTGGTTAGCACGTTAGCTACCTTTCCACCCAGCTCTTGTAGTTATTTATTCCAGTATGTTAACTGGTTAGCATGTTAGCTACCTCTCCACCCAGCTCTTGTAGTTGGGGATGTCTTTAGCGTAGAGCAGCTTGTTGGACGGAGAGTCTTTTCCGAGTCGGTGTTCGGACGTCGAGCAGGAGTCCATGAAGGTCTGAGCGACGACCGACAGACAGGCGTCGGTGATGCTGCTCTTGTGGATGTCGAACACAAACTGAGGATTCTTTATGACGTTAACCCAGAACCTGAGAGGGAGGCTGGACACACGGAGAGGAGAGAACAGTTAAATCCTCAGACTGTTTAACACCTGACTCATGAGGTTTGTTTTTCTTTTTTCCTCAAAAAACAAAGAAAATACACATGAAAAGAAGAAAAAAAAGAAAAACCTACAAGAAAAAAAAGGAAATTCTCTCATATTTCATTTCTATCTGTGTCATAAATCTCTAATCTTCTGGTTAACAGTAATTTAGTTAACAAATTGATCCATTCAGTGAAAGTGGGAGACTTTCCAACGCCTCAGGGTAAGTCTCAATGATTTATGACGACTTAACGATTGAAACGCTCCCTTATCAATTATTTTAAATCCTGTTTTTTTTTCTAATTCAGGAGACAAAGACATGAATCGCTTCTTGTATTTAGCAGTGAGTTGATGCCTCTCTGGCAAAAATCTGCTATTATACAACTATTCTGAAGTTTTTTCTTATAATAACTTTTAAATTTGTCTCCAAATGTCTTTACTGTCCGATTTAAATTATTCTATTAGAAGGAAAGCATCTGTCTCATGAGTTAAATCTTGTTTTTCTCTCACCAGTTGCTCTTCCAGGTGTGTCGGACGTCCGGGTCGCTGATCTGCCGTTTGTCGGCCTGCTCGTCCAGGAAGTCGAACATGTATTTGATAGCCAATGGGAGCGCGGAGCCGCGGTGGGCGGTGCTAAACACCGTCTCGAACAGGTCGTCCACAAACTTCTGCAGCGTTCCCTGGAGACGGGAACAAAAAGGACGGGTATGAAAAATCACTTCAGAGTAAAACTAAAAATATTCTGTTGGAGGAAGAAACACAAAAGCTACAAAATAAAGCACTACACAATATAAAAGACTGTGTTTACACTCACATGATTTAATGTCTGGGGTCAATTTAAATACTATTTAAATACCGTATTTTCCACACTATAGGGCGCACTGGATTAACAGGTGCACTATTTTCGACTATAAGGTGCATTAAGATAAACGAAACAGTCAGATAAGTCATCCAAACTTTATTAAACGCATCACAATAACTCCTGACCTTGTTCAGTTCTAACACCTAAAAAATATAATAGTCAAATGTAATTGTCAAAAATAACATCAAATATTCATTCATTCTTAAATCAGTAGCGTTTGGGAGCCGTTGAGCAGCGCTGTCTAGAAACGTCAGTTAACGGTTGTGTCGTTGCCATGGAAACTGCAGGTAGCGTCACCCCTTTATCAGTGAGTGGTGAAGCGAGAGAGAGAGAGCGTCTGAAATAACGGTTAATGCTAACGGAGCAGAGGAAACGGTTAGCAGCAGCAGTAAGTTGTCAGTCTGGCAGTAAATGTACAGTACAGACTACAGTGTGTCAGTTAATAAACGCTGCAGTTTGTCAACACCATGAAAAGTCACGTCTGTTGTTTCCCTCAACTGCTGGAAAAGTGAAGGTTAGCTCCAAAGTTAGCAACAACGGGTTAGCCTAGCTTAGCGATGCTAAAGAGATAAATAGAAAACAGAGAAATGTGTAGCTGCCATTTTGACAGAGCGCCGTGTAACACACAAAATCACTTCGAGGTCAGTAAACACAACCAGCATTAATACATATATAAAGGTGCATTGTCGTTTTTTGAGAAAATTAAAGGCTTTTAAGTGCACCTTAGTCATCATTACACTGACAGCAGCCAAAATAATCTGCTTCCAAAACTCGATGCTCACCACACAAAACAACATCACAGATTTTTATTTTAATGGTTTACTCTGTGTGTGTGTGTGTGTGTGTGTGTGTGTGTGTGTGTGTGTGTGTGTTACCTTGGTAGCCAGCAGTCTGGTCAGGTAGATTTCAGAAACCATCTTGCTGCCTCTGTCTCCTTCTCTCTGGTCGCTGTGCTCGTGATTCTTCACCAGATGCCAAAGTTTAGTTCCTGAAAACACACACACGAGACACAAACTCACACAGAGCAGGACACACCAAGTATACTAGCACTGATCAATACTACCAATAATACTGATCAATACTATCACTAATACTGCTGCTGCTGGTTGCCGTACCCGTCTCCTGGTCCGGTGTGATCATCGGCGCTCTGGATCTCAGGCTGTCGGGACTGCTGGACGTTCGAAGTAACGACTCTGAAAACACAAAAAGAAGTGAGCGATCAATAACTGTCATGGTGAGGTAAGGGTTAACGTGTGTGTGTGTGTGTGTGTGTGTGTGTGTGTGTGTGTTACCGTATCTGCTCAGCGATCTGGTGAAGGTGAAGGAGTTGGCGATGTTGTAGGCAGAAACCTGCTTCTGGACCAGCGCCACCAAGGAGCCGTCTGTTACCTTAGCAACAACAACACACAGAGCAGCCACACAACACATCAATCAATCGGGCTAATCACTCCATCAATCAGCTGACTAATTATCCATTCAGCCAGCAAACTGAGTCAATTCTTATCCCGTTCCTCCATCTCGATACACTCCACATGTGTCACTGCAGGAGCTGATGGAGAACCAGAAGCTGCGGAACAAAACGTCTCATTTAACGGGAGAAAATGTGGAGTTTTATTCTATTTATTTATTTATTTATTTATTTTAAATCAGCATCTGGACTTTCGATAAAAAATCAATAAACAACGATCCTGTCGGGCAGCGGGAGGCACGAACGACCAATCACAGCGCGAGCAGGATGTGACTCTGCTGCTCCGTCTGCTGGAGTGAAACACACCTGTAAACCTGGAACCTGCTTAACGAAGGTTTAATAAACACGTGTACGGATGCAGCTATAGATTAGTTTCATTATTGATTAACTGAGAGAAAAACTGAGGAAGTTGTGAAGCTTCTTTTATAATTGATTGTTCAGGTAATTAGTATTTAATTGGAGGCTACAGGTGTAATCACAGGTTGAACTTTGAAGTCTGTGTTTTCAATTTATTCCATCAAACCTGTTTGTTTTTTTAATTATTAATGAGATCAATTAATCTACAGTCCACCATGAAAACACTACAATCATTGAAACATAACACAACGTTGAATCATTTAACACTTTAGTGATACTGTACTCAGTTTTTGCTGATATCTGATATGCCGATATATGCAGATATTATTTTGCAGCTGGCTGAGGAGACGATTCTGCTGCAGCACAGACTGAACTCAGTCTGATCAATCAATAAATGAAGGAAGAGTTCAGGAGCTCAGCATTAAAACTTTAATGAAGTGGAGCAGCAGAGTTTTCACTGAGTTTATCAGACAGTATTAATGTGGAGGATTTAATCTCTGCTCCTCACTCCGGAGCAGAAGGTGGCGCTAATGCACCTAAAACGCTGGTTATAAACCACACAGAGTGGTACTTCCTGTCAGCTGAAGTGTTTCCTGTCTGTGCAGCCGAACACAGCAGCTCCTCCGTGGACTGTTTCACCCTGACGGCTCCGGTGTTTCCTCCACAGGCTCCACTTCACTCAGCTGCTTCTTCACACTTTAACCTGAATAACAAACCGGGGCTCGCTGCTCCAGTTGGATCCACACAGAGAGCCGAGGCTAACGTTAGCTGAGAGGCTAACGCTCCGTTAGCCTCTCAGCTAACGCAGCACTGAGGTTTGTTATTCAGGTTAAAGTGGGAAGAAGCAGCAGGTCTGACGGAGGAAACACCGGGACTGACAGGGAGAAGGAAACATATCAGCTGCTCATAATCAGCAGAAAATGTTCTTTTATAACGTGCCGATAATATCGTGCATCCCTACAATACACACACACATATAAATATATATATAGTGTGTGTGTGTGTGTGTGTGTGTGTGTGTACCTGGTAGTGTGCCAGTGTGTTCAGTCTCTTCCAGTCGCTCTCTATCTTGGTGGTCACGTCTTCGTCCTGCAGGATGATCCTGGTGAGTCGACCCTGACGCCACTCTGACAACACACACACACACACACACACACACACACACACACACACACACACACAGTTACAGTCTGATCGCACAACGTTTGTCTCGCTGCTGGTTTTTCATCGAGGAGCTGAAGATGGAGGATTTTTACTCTTAAAAAAGGACGAATTCACAGTTTTCAAGTGTTTTAAACCAACAGTCAGGAGCTCAAATAAACATTTAAACCTGTTTTTTCTTGCTGTAATTATTCCTCCTGTTCATACTGACCATCAGAAGATCCCTTCATAAAGTTTATGTGAAGCTAATATGAAGCTTCAACGTCCAAATGAGTCAAATCCAGTAGATATCTTTCAGCGTTACAGCCTTTTTAGTGGCAAAGTCCCTCTTTTTGTTTCTATACTTCCACCTGCAGCTCAACAGGGAAACACAAAGAGGAGAATTTGATGCTAAAAAGACTGTAAATGTGTCAGATATCCACTTGATATGACTAAACTCAGACTGATGAAGCTGAATAGAAGCTTCACACACACTTTAAATGACAGGAGGAACGATTACAGCCAGTTTTTTATGTTGTTTCAGAGACTTCTGCTCACGAACAACAAGAAAAACAGCAGAGTATCTTCTTCTTCTTCTTCATCTTTTCAGTGGATAAAGCTGCCAAAACCACTATTTCATGATTGAGATACGGTCTGCCAACATTAATAGCGCAGCTTGATCGGCTGTATCGACGTTTAAAAAACGATCGATCGCAGAGAAAGTTAAGAGACGGGGAAGATCCTCTTAAGTGCGGACGGCTGATCTGAAACACCCGGCTGCTGTTTTAAGATTCACACATTGTTTTATTTTTAATAAATAAATAAAGAAAGTAAAAAGGCTGAAGTCTGAATCTGAGAGACAGAGCTGCCTTTACGAGGTTTTAAACGTGGACGTTCAGAGTTCAGAGCTGAAACTGGCAGCCGCAGCGAGTTTATTCATTTGCTAATGAGCACATAATGTTCAGCCGCCGCCGCCGCCGACTGCGGGCGATGACGGTTCACCTCCCGCCTCACCAGACGCTTTCTATTCATGTTCAGTTTATAATTATTAAACGGTGAGTCGCTCTGCTAACGAGTCAGTGATGGATCCGATTCCACGTCAGTGAGTCACAAACACGCCGTCCTGCTGCCACAAACACTCACGTGTGTCCATCCGCCGCTGAAAATAGTCCCCAACAGTAGTTTGTTAAAAAAACAGAAACTATTGAGCCTTTGTAAAATATGAAGCTAAATATTTATGATGTTTTTAAAGAGTGGAGACGAGAGGGAAGAACTTTAAATCTACTCCTAACAAACATCATCTGCAGTAAAGTTAAAGTTTTCCATGTTTAATCAACTTCAGGTTGTTTATGAGTCGTTATTTAATGATTATCTCATTGTTTAAGAACAGTCACAGCTGTTGCGGCTCTCTGCCGTACAGTCGTGTGTTACGGTGCAGCGTTTTCATGACGGAGTGAGACCTCTGTCTTCTGTTTTGTGCAGTCCGGTGCCGGTTCCCGCCGTGCCGCAGGTGGCAGCGGAGCCTCGTCCCTCCTCTCCGTCTCGGCCAGGCGTCGTGTGTTTCTCCGTGTTTAGAGACGTGTGATTTGAGACTAAACAAGTCGGATATCGTCTCTGTGTAGCCGGGTTAGCCTCGCAGGTCGCTAAGTTCACTTTATAAATAACCACGGAGCACTGATGGAGCAGCAGGAGTGAAACGCCCTGCGATCGCTCACTGTTTGTGTGACTGCAGGTTTAGTGAATGTCTTCTGTTTGATGAAGGATTAGTTAGAAACTGTTTGTGTTGTTTTGTTTATTTTGGGCTGAACAGTCCGGTCACATTGTTCTTTGTGATGAAGCAATAAGTAGTTTTATTTTTGCACTCATGCCGTAACGACCCTGAACATCATCAGCTTCACATTCCCGGTTTATCAGGTCTGATATCAGCTGATTGATGTTATGAGCTGTTTAACCTTTTATTTTATTTTAAAGCATCTTGTAACTCTGCTTTTGAACTTTATAAATAAAGTTTAAATAAATTAAATCAAATTAAATAAAAAGGTCCAAGAATTCAATTCTCAGTAAT
>CM055841.1:36494315-36513293 GCA_029490765.1 Euthynnus affinis | reverse complement strand
ACCCTCATCCCATCATCCCTACATCCCTACCCTCATCCCTTCATCCCTCATCCTTTCATCCCTACCCTCATCCCTTCATCCCTCATCCTTTCATCCCTACCCTCATCCCTTCATCCCTCATCCCTTCATCCCTCATCCCTTCATCCCTACCCTCATCCCTTCATCCCTACATCCCTACCCTCATCCCATCATCCCTACATCCCTACCCTCATCCCTTCATCCCTCATCCTTTCATCCCTACCCTCATCCCTTCATCTTTCTCCCTACCCTCATCCCTTCATCCCTCATCCTTTCATCCCTACCCTCATCCCTTCATCCCTCATCCTTTCATCCCTACCCTCATCCCTTCATCCCTTCATCCCTACCCTCATCCCTTCATCCCTTCATCCCTCATCCTTTCATCCCTACCCTCATCCCTTCATCCCTTCAATCCCTACCCTCATCCCTTCATCCCTTCATCCCCTACCCTCATCCCTTCATCCCTCATCCCTTCATCCCTCATCCCTACCCTCACCCCTCACCCCTCATCCCTTCATCCCTTCATTCCTCATCCCTACACCCCCTAATCTCATCCCTTCAATCCGGTGCATACCTTCTCACACGTCTAACTCTAGGTCCACCGATCAGAGTCTAAACCCCCACACTGAGTCTCCCTCCGCCTGATCACCAGTCCATCCTCCAGAGACGAGCCTAACAGATGACATCTTCCTGCTGCCTTCACCCACATCCATGCATCTATCCTCAACATTCAACACCTGCTCACTTCCATTAAATCTTTAAACTACACATTGTTGTAGAAGGAAACTATAGCAACGAACTTCCTGTCCCACCAATATGACACTTTATTTTGCTCTTTTTTTGTTTGCTAACTGAAGTGAAACTCCCTCTTCCTTCATCCCTAACATCCTCCCATCCCCTCTCTCTCCCGTCTTACCTGAAAGGACGTATCCTACGTTGTCTTTCTCGCTGCAGCGGATGAGGAAAGCTCCCTCGTCATTTTCCTGGTCCATCAGGTGACTTTGCGCCTCAAAACGGTTCATCGTCCCGAAATACCATCTGGACCCAGACAGAAAGACAATAAATTAAAGTAAATATTAGGAAATGATTGCAGTGGTTTCAAACTTCAAGTCACAGAGTCTTAATGTCAACTACAGAGCAGTAACTCAGCTGATTTTTAGCGGGTTTTTTGTACTTGTTATAATGTTTTATGTCTTTTTTTTTTTGGACTTATAATGAGCCTGGTAAGTTTCGTTGTTGTCCCAGATTTGACACAGTTTATTAGCTGTCATTTCATTTCACAACCTCTTAATTTTACAACCGCTTCAGTATAAAGTCAAGAGGTTGTTTATATGTAGCACGACAAGCTAGCGAGAAGCTGTAAACGTGCTGCAGTGAAGCAAATAGCAACAACAAGGCAATTCAAATGTTTTACAGAGACCATAAAAGACGACGAGACAGAATATAAAAGCAACACAAGTAGAAAAAAACCCGTTTAAATACAATTGAAACATGTTAAATTTGGAAATAAAAAGAAGCTAAGACAGATAAAACTGAGGAATAAAAGCTACAGTTCAGTGTAAAATATTAACCTTCAAATTTAGTTTAATAAAAATGCAAACAGAAAGTCTGCAGCTGTGATTTAAAAAAAAAGAAAAGAAAAAGAGAGTCGCAGCAGACCTGCAGTTTTCTGAGAGTTTGTTCCAACATAATGTGAAGCATAAAAACTAAACGCTGACTCTACATGTTTAGGTTTTCACTCTGTGGACAGAAAAAAAACATAGAAACTACTCAACAGAAACTGGAAAAAAAAAAATGGGGAAACAAACTAATGTAATCACACTGTTCATTATGAAAGAGCACGTCACACACCCGCTGCAGCCTCGAGGACTCACTGACGTTTTAATAGTTTTTTTTTTTGAGCAACAATTGCAGCGTGCATGGATCCTCGCACATTATTTAATTGTTGGTTTGTTGGTCTTTATGTGAGATTTGTTGGAAAAAAAGTGAAGAATTTGCTGCTTTTATGAGCTTAAATGGCAACGAACTGAATATCTTTCATGTTTTAATCAGAATAAACAAGGAATATTTTCACTATTTTGGCTATAATAGACCAAAAAATGAATATATTAATCAACAAAATAATTAGCAGATTAATGAGTTGCCTTAAGTGGAAACCAAACAAAGCATGTGACTCTTAACTAAGCTGAACTGTGATCGCTGCTAATCCTACCGCAGCTGAGGTGATTAACCGGCTGCCAAATGATGCGGAAAATAACAATAATACAAGTGAAATTAAAAAAAAAAAAAAAAACAGTATCCAACTCTATGAATCGTCCCAGCTGTCCAGCACCTGTTGACATGTGGGAACGACCACAGCGTTACACACTTCTCACTCTGTTGAAGCAATAAACAGAGAAAGAGAGAGAGAGAGACAAAACAAGAAGTGGTGAGGCTGACTGTCCCGGTGCTGCTTGCATCTCCGTTTTTCATCATTGCTGTGATGAACACACACACACATACACACACAGGACTGACATTATGAAAGCTGTTTTTCAGTTTCACTTGCAACATAGAGGCTCAAAGGCTGCGGTCTTGTGTCTGAGTGTTTTTTCGATTGTTGTTGATGGGAGCATGTGTCTTAGCTGATTGATCCTTGGATCGTTTTTTTTTCTCTCCCCCCTGCTCCTGTTCAATCATTTAATATATTTTGTGTTGTTTGTTATAAATTATAGCTCGTATTTCGTGTAAAACCAGCTCTTTGTCGTGCCTCAGTGAGTGTTGAATAGCTGCAGAGGAGGATGGCAGGTTATGGAAAAGTCCTAGTGTGTTTTTTTTTTAAATTAAAAACACTCAACATGAACACATTTAATTAGCGGAGAGGATGAGCTGAGTGATGACCAACATATTATTTTGGTTTTTATATATATATAAAAAGCTTCTGCCAGTATGACCAATCCAATTCAGTTTTACAGAGGTGATTGGAAAATCATCAAATTTTGAGCTGCTGACAGGATAAAATCTGGCCATTTTCTTTATTTTTCTTACCGTCAACAAACCTTATGCACAGAGCCGAACCAACAGTGAATCAATCCAACTTCCAAGTATTGTGTGTGTGCGTGTCTGAAGCCCGATATATCTGATTCATCTGCATCATAGACCTCCGTTAATGTCCAAAAAACTATTAAAAACACATCAGTGAGTCACGCCGCTCTGCACTGGGCGACGTCTTCCTTCATTATGAAGGATTTTTGTCACGTTAGTTTGAATAGAAACGGCTCGAAAGTCTAATAACAGCGATCATGTCTTCATCATCAGTGTTTCCTCTTTTTCTTCATATCATGACCTCCTGACTTCATACTGCGTTTGGGAATTTCTAAAAGAACTGAAAAACAGAGTTAAGGATGTGATATGTAGCATAACAAGGTAGTGAAGCTGTGATCAGGACCGCATGAGGACTGATCTGGAATTTGTCAAGTGGTTTCTAAAGAAAACTTTAAAAAAAACAAACTGTGGCTTATTGACATTTTAATAGTTTTCAGACAACGACGGAGGCTTGGGATACAGACACAATACATTACACATGAGATTTGTTGACTATTAGAAGAATATAGTCAATAGAAACAGTGTGAGTTATGAGAAAAAGGCTATAAAACATAAAAAACCAATAAAACTGTGGATATTGTGACAAATCACGTCTCTGCGATACAGTTTGATCAAACCAGGCCGATAAACAAGCTGATAATAAACATTAAAAATGATGATTATGACAGGTGTGCATCAGACGGATCCACAAACGCAGGAAGTCGCGGGTGTAATGGTTGTTTATTACGGTAAATATCGTCATTTGACGCGACGTTTAAAATGTGAAAAATGCGGATAGTTGAGTCTGAACAGATTACAAGTCAGACGGGTGGCAGGCACCGCGCTTCCTGTTAAATGTGACTTTTTTTTTTCCCTCCATGTTTGACCTGATAATATGAAGTCATGGTTACTGAACTGCAGGTGAGTCGAGCTGCATGAGGTGTGTTAAAGAGCACGTGTTGACGACAAAGGTTTCAAAAGAAATGAAAAAAGGACTTGGATTATCATCACATTTACACATAATAGGCTAAAAAAAATCATGTTTTTTAGGCTTCTAACATTGTAAACAACTGGTTGAGGTTGAAGCTGGCTGAGGTTATGATAGTTTGTGCCTCCTAAGAACTCTTTAAAATATCTTTTTTTATGACATTAGGGGGAAAAGTACAAAGTTTGAGCCCAAGAAGGCTGTTTATCAGATACAGCAGCTCTGACCTCTGCTCGAAATATCGTCCTTTTCTCATGTGATACAAAGTCCTTGACTGGGAAGCTGGAACCACATGTACAGGTCTGGACAGGAACTGGATAAGAAAGGTGTGTGTGTGTTTTGTGATTGCTATAATAAAAGCTAAATAGGGAAATTACATGTTAGATAAAGATAGATAAGCGTATCTGTGTGGATTTGTAGGTAAAACGCAGATTAAAGCACAACACATGTATAAATTCATCCAATCTGTGACAAACCTGCTATTGTGTAGAAGTTTATAATGATACATTTGTAGAAAAATAGTGAAAAAAAATGCAAGTTTATATATTGAAATTACTGAAAAACATAAAGATGTTGAGTTTACTGTCATGGGAAAAATGGGAAAAACCACGTTTAAGAAGCTGCTGATGAATTTTTGCTTCACAATTAATCAATTATCGAACTTGTTGCCATTTAAGTTTTGTTCAGGCTGTCAGAGAGGGCTGGACACTTACTGTCAAGTCCAGACCAGGTGTCTCCTTCACTTATTAACACCTCGTTTAATTGATATTTTCCTTAATTACTATCAATTTGACCCCAAAAGCCAAAAAACATCCGCCTGATTTACTGTTAGGATTCAATAACCAAACTTACTGTAACTGTTTGGATAGTTTCTTACAGTGATTATTAATAAAAAACAAACCACCACTCACGGTTCCATCTCCAGGGACTCAGCCTTCACCAGGTAGTTACCGGGCACGATCCCGTTACCGAGTACGCGCCCGTTCTTGTCGATCTTCCGTGCGCTCCACCATCCTCCCTCGCTAGAGGTAACACTGAACAAATCCCCCTCCTCGAAAGAAAGCTCATCTGGATGCCGGGATTCAAACGCCCACAGGGCCGTGTAGATAGCACCGCTTTCCTGCGGCGGCGGCTTCGGCGGCTGCACCGGCACCGGGGCCGGGTCAGCGCTGCCGCCGCTGCCGCCGTCTGTCCGCTCTCCTCCGTCACGAGAAGCCTTTTTGTCGCTGAAAATCCTCTGCCATAGTGCGTCCAGACATGGGCATGTTCTCCTCAGACACTCATCCATAGATGACCATGAACGGTCCCCTCCAAAGAGCCGCCTTGCCCCACTTCTCAGCCTGTGCGCGCGTCAGCACGAGCCAACCGACTGCACCTGTCGGACAGGTAGAGAGAGGATGAGCCGCTAGGAATTCCCGGAATGTCTTCCTAGAGAAGTGGTCTGTGCAGGAGTCAGTCCTGCTGAGGAGTAATCCGCTCAGAGGACTGACAGCAACTTCCTCATGTCAGGCAATAATAGCTTAAAATGCGTGCGTGAACCCCGCCTATGATCTGACAGATGCGTCATAAATCTCCCGCTCATGTGTCTGCTGTCACAAGTTTAGGTGTTTGTTCGACATAGATTAAGGTAGAAAAGGTAGCAGATATCAATACGTGTGTTTATTTACTACTTTTTTTTGTTTTTTTGCAGTGGAAAGAAACTTAAAGTCTCTCTCAACTGAAAAATCTGTTTTTCTTCTTCTTCCTTCAGTTGGATGTTTGAGCTTCACTGATGTTTGTTTTCACATTTATCTGCTGAAGGAGGAACGTTTCTTTAAAATCCGAGTGAAAGGTGTGAAGCTATCAGCAGGATTTGTGACTTCATAAACTGTTTACAAGTCGGTATGCAGGAGAATGAACTTTACAGTGAAGGAGGAGACATCTGGTGTCCATCAGTTAACAGTGAGGGAGATGAGTAATGTCTTTTACAGGGTTTTTCACCAGGTACCTGAACATTTATTAGTGGCAAAACCAATTTACTTATTATAATCTACTTGAGTATTTGTGCTTTTAAAACTATATTGTACTCTTTAGTCCACTAAATTTGTTTCACAGCTTCTTCTCTGATCAGTATTTTATACATAAAACATATAATCACTTTTTAAAATCTGCATTTTTATAGATTAGAGTTGCTAAAACTATAAATTGTTAAAATTAGGACGTTGAAACATTAAAATGCTGCTTACATGAGCATGTTGATGAATCTATTAATATTGTATGATAAATATATCACTTTAAATGGAGCCATTTTGCTTCCTTTACTTGTTTAAATTCACTTAATAAAGATTTTTAATGCAGAACTTTAACTTTTAATCAACTATTTTTACATTTAAGTAAAAGATCTCAGTTTTGTTTTCAGGGTTGCTGTTGTTGCAAATGAAAATCACTTCAATTTAAATGAACGCTGCCGGGTTCCTCACTTTTCTAATAACCTATCAGGGCTTTAATTGTGCTAAAAAGTCGTTAATGAAGAGTTGTAATCATGTTAATCGATGGATTTCAGATCTTCTGCAGCCCTTTTTTTTTTAAAAAAGTTGTCAAAACCTGACAACTGTCAACCCGAACATTGTTTTTATTATAATAGCTTTAAACTGATTTATAAAGAGAAATAGTAAATTATTTAATAAGCCCATTAGTGAAAATGTATAAAGGTTGGTGGACTCAGGTCTCTTTAATCAGAGTGTGTTTCCCAGACTGATGGAATAACATGTGTTTGATAGATTTCTGTAAATGAAAATACAACTATAACAGCCTTTATGCTTTTTCAATATATATAAAAACAAATGCATGTGTTACACCACAGTCTAGGGGAAACCTGGACATAACATGTTAAGAGCCAACAACCATGAAAGTTCACTAAAGCAGTTTATTTTTTATAACTTCAGAGATGAGCAATGCCTAAAACAACAAACAAAAGTAAACTAAACTTCCCTATCAAAATAAAAGACTCCTAATCCAAAAACAGGAGAAAAAAAATGTACACAAATGAAAAAGGGGCTTCTCACTCCGACTAATTAACTGCTGTTTAGTGTTGTGCAACTATCTACAATTAATGCTACAAGCTTAACAGACTTAAAGATCTTGGTTCTGTATCACTAGGTTGCTCCTTTACAGAATCACACACACACTAACTGCTGATAAGGTGGGCCGCCATTGTTGATCTAAATCATATGGGTCAGCCAATCAGTAGTCAGCTGTCCCGGCAACCAGGCCAATCAGGGTGCACCACCTGCATACAATCAGCCATTCACACAACTGGAAGGTGAAGGAGGGAGAGAGACTACCAAAATGTAAACAAATGACCCGAAGGAGCAAAACAAAACAATAATGACCACACAAAAACTCTGTTATTACTGGAGTCTAGGGCTGTAGTCTGCTAAGGAGAAAAATGCTACATCAGCAGCTTTCTAGGATTAATCCATTATTTCCTGCAGCGGGAGGGGCAGACTAACAAACTACCTGTGGTGTATTCAAAACACCCCCGCTGTTTTCACAACTTTGGACTCGCCCAAACTCGGACTTCTGGCTCTTAACTGTTTCTCCTACAATTATATCAACAAGAACCCCCACCAGGCGCAAATATCCACTCATTCAGAAATATTTAGCGTTTGGGAGTCTGTGCAGCGCGTGAGTCAACGGCTGTGTCGTTGCCTGGGAAACAAGCAACTCTGTTAAGTTACACGGCATCGCGTAGCTTGTTTGCTTAGCAAGTTGGACACAGAGAAAGTGACGGCGGATACGAGCTGAGCAGAGGAAAAGTTTAGCGGTAAGTTGTCAGTCTGGCAGTAAATGTACAGCACAGACTACAGTGTGTCAGTTAAATGCTAAAAAGTCACGTCTGTTGTTTCTCCAAGTGCTGGAAAAGTGAAGGGAGTTAGCTCCAAAGTTAGCAACGATGGGTTAGCCTAGCCTGAAGACGCTTAACAGAGAAATACATATTGCAGAATTCACTTTGCTTATTATTAGATTATTTACAATGTTAGTCCACCGAGATTTTCTTTGGTTGACTACAGCTCTACTGGAGTCAGAAGAATTTTAGGCCCTAAAAACTGGATCACAGGACAGATTGAGAAGCTTTAACCTGAATATATTGAGTGTGATACCATACACACTAGCATCCTGTTTATGATTATCACAGTTATGTTTGCTCTAAACATCTTATACACATCATTTACTCAAATTATGTTGTAATAAAACACCTGATAAAGGATGTAATGATGACGTACATGCTGAAAAAGCGAGTGGGGTCTGCTTCTGATAACGCAGATGACACATTTTTATCGTCTGTTGTCACCGAACATTAGCCGGAAGAAGCTAAATCCAGCAGAGTTGTGATCGCAGCAGCGTCTAATCAGCCAGAAACTAAAACAGAAAGAAAGTCACTTCTCTTCCGATCGAGTTTCCTCAACTGTTGGGGTTTCAAACATTCAAAGAATTCCTTTATTTTTTTTTTTTTTGACTCATGAGTGTGTCATCTTCTCTGTTTGTCTGCTGAGGGCTTTGCGTGCAAAACTCGCGGAACAAAACCGACCGACCACAGAAAGATCCCTGAACATTCAGAGGAAAAAAAAAAAGAGATGATTGCAGCAGTTTCTGCTTCTAAGATGCTCACCACATCAATCACAGGGACATTTGAGGTTTATGAGTCATTGTTTAATAATAATAATAAAAAAAAGCAGTTAGATGAATTATTTGCAGAAGATCCGTTTACTGGAATTTGTCCGGTCGTTTATCAGTGAGAATGACAAATATAGTTGAAAGCTCTGGCAGACTTTTGTGTAATTTAGTAGAGGGGATCTGATGCAACTTGTCAACTAGTTGCATGCATGATTTATACTTTCAGCATCTCACTCAAAGACACTTGTTGATGGATTTATCTGTTTTACATGATGGTGAATTTACTGCCCAAACATTGCTGCTCGTCTCACTTTCAACAATCTAACAAGTGGCATCAATAATAAGACTAAGACTAAAAGTTTGCACATATATTTTGAGAATTATCATTAATAATCCTGTTCTTCTTCTGTCCAAATGCAAAAACATTTGCATTTTAGCAGCAATTGTCTTTGTTATTCCTGCTGATTCCTGCTTGTTTTCCTCAGGTCTGTTCTTAGAAAGTCTGACATAAAAGAAAAGTAATAATCCATAAACGACATTGTGAAAAGGAAATGTCGATTATAGGCTTTCTTGTAGTTTTTAATATTGTCCCTAAATCCCCCAACAGAGCCTATTACTGGTAAACAACAAGAGAAGTTTTGAATCTCTGGATTGGAAATTGTATTTTAGGTTGTTTTTTTAGTAAAAAGGAAAGTAATTTTATAATAACAAGCCTGCAAAACCACTGAAAACCACCGCCTATTTGTATTGTTTGGCATTTTCATTTCCCTGAAAATTTTCTGGGATTTTTTTATTTTTTTTATTCCTGAGTCACTAACATGATCACTCAGTCATCCGGTAGTGATGCAACTGTGTATAAATAGAAAATTAATTAGGTGTTTTCTTTGAAAAGTGCACATAAAAATATTCCTTTGTCATTCAGTGGATTGACAGTAGGGGTTATATACACCTTATATACATTAACTGTTGACTGTATACATGTATAAATATGGATGAAACCAAAACATCTGGATCGCCCCCTGGTGACTGGCTGCAGTATAGGTCATAAATTCCTGCCGCCTCCATGTTAACAGGTGGGACGCGAGCCAAACTAAAAGATCAAAGTACAAGTCAAATAAATTTTTCATTGTCGTTTGATAATATCAATTCTGTTGTTCTTATCACGCTGATGTTTGTCCAAGTGCTCATTTTTCTGATAAGCTTGTTATTAATTAATTATTTGGCGATTATAAAAAAAAAAGGGTGAAGTGACATCATGTCGCTCTAAAACCTCCATCAGACGGCTAGGAAGGCCCCGCGGGTCATAGATGTAAGAAAATTTGACATAGTGGCCAAACAGTGTAATTGCAACGTCAGGTGACACACACTGTCCCAAAAAGACTTTTTCCCATCGACTTTGTGTCAGAGACGTCTGTAAATCAGCCGATACATTTTTTGAGCGTCACAACCCCTCGAAATGACTCGTCTCACTACCAGAATTAAATCCATTTGGTCCGATCACATTTCAAAAGCCTAGAAGAAGAAGAGCTGCATGATTGAATTGTTTTATCCCCGTTCAAGTTAGCAAGAGGGCTAAACCGTAAGTAGCCGTCTCAGCCAGTGAAAGTCACTAGCGCGCGCGCTCTATGGGTCACGCAATGCGGAAGATCTTGGAACGTCCATATCCGGAAGTTGTTTTTTTTGCTTCATGTGCCACGGAGCAACTTTCATAGGAATGAACGGGTAATCGCCACCAACGCTGTATCCAGTTCTCTTTATACATTCATGATCCCACCTCCCCCAACTCTACTGCACAGACTCTGGCTCCAAATGATGTCACAAAAACAAGATGGCCGCTTCCGGAAACAAGATATTTTGGCTTCACTTTTGCATAGTGGCAGGAATTTGCAGACACGTCGTCCATCTTTACGTACAGTTAACGACATCAACTTCTCACATTCCTGCTTTGGGGACATAAGTAGATGGTCACATGACAGCGACAGTGAAGTTCATCAGTAATCAGAAGCACAGACACATTTCAAAACAATACTTAAAATACTTTATTCTTTGCACTACTGGTGTTCGGTACCTGATGGCACTCAGCCTAAAACTCAATCCCGTGATTTGGTGATTATGGCTCAAGTTTCCTGAACTTGGCTTTGTCTGCTGTAAATATCATGCATAAAAAGACCAAAGTTGCATTGTTCTCAAATTGCATTGCTGTGCAACGTTGTTGTACAATTTAGTGTTACAGAAGTCCCGCTCCCCCCCCCCCCCCCCTCTTAAAAGTCTTCATCTGGATATGGCTGATTCGTTGTGCAGGCCTCCGTGTTCTTCATCTTTGTAGTTCTTCATAGTCCATATTTTTTAGTTTAGTGTGTGTACAGAGTATGAAGTGTAAACATAGGCACTCTAGTTGTAAATGGCCATTATCGTGGGCCTATAGAAGAGCTTTAATAACTTAAGGCCTGTACACATGGCACTGTGGCCTCCCGGCTTTTCAAGCACTGACTCAGCCACCAAAGACAAAATTGATCACAGCAGGATACAAACAGTTCCCACACTACTCTAGACAAACTGGTATCCAGATGTATTAGATATGTAACACGTTGCCAAAAACCTTCTCAAATCCCTGTAACAGAAGGCAGGCTCAATAAAATACTTATGCTTGCGGGTTAATAAGAAGACTAACGGTGTATAGCCACGCTAGGTGCCTCATGAGGCCAGAAAAAAACAAAATAGATGAGAGAAAATGTTCTGTTTTTAGATCTTTACAACTAGTTGGACAAAAAAATGTTAGTTTGTTCTGAGGGTGGCGCCATAGTAAAGTCACATTAAATCAATGGACATCTCAGACTCAGCTGCTTGACTCAAACATTACTGGTAAAGCTTAGCATGTATGCTAATTAGCATGCTAACACACTGACATAAGCATGTCAATATCTGCTTAGCAAGTCTACATGCTTGTTAACACTAAAAGGTTCAGATTTTGTCAATACAGTGCTAATTACCCATATGTACGTTGAAAGACTTCTTGGTCACTCTCCTCAGACCTCTGAATCAGGTATTGATTAGTTGGCAGGTTTAAGAACGTAGCCACGTAGCTAGCTAGCTACATTGCAACATCCAGGAAAAATAGCAAGAGATAAATGGCGACAAGTGTGGATAAGATTAACTATTAATGCTATACAGGTTGTTATAAGTCAATTAAATATTTTTTTTACCTTCATTTGATCATTGTGAAAAAAGTAGGGCTAACTGCTCCTAGCAACCATTACTGATAATTACACTGGAGGAGTGTATATACAGTACCAGCCAAAAGTTTCTTATTCATGTGAACGGGAAGAGGTGTCCAAACTTTTGACTGGTACTGTACATATCACACTACTGAGGAAAAAAACAGCTAACATGAGCACAATGTCAAGCTGGATGAATGAAGTGAAAAGAAATGGCAATTCAATCTGATTATCAGGCTGTCTTAACACAACTACACTGTAAGAAACAGGGGGCAAAATCCACAATCCATCTAGCCATATCAAGTGGTTAACAAACCTACATGTTAGACAGTCCTTGGAGGACATTTCTTACAAAAAAAAGACAGCTACTTTGGAAGTTGCCCATTTGATTTGGCAGCTGAAACTTCATATTAGCTTCAGCTGATAATGTGTTTTTTTTTCCACAGCAAAGGGACTTTGGATCTTGACCAGCATCTTTCGCAGCGTAGTCATGAAGGGATTGCGTCACAGCTGATATAAAGAGGAGGAACGATTACAACTAACAATCTTTCAACGTACATATGGCATGTGAAAAATCCTTAACCCTTAAAAGCTGAAGCTGAAGCTGATGGGAATTTGGCCATTAGTAGTAGATGAAAAGTCGGGATCATCAACATGAATAGTTTACCAAATCTCAGGTACGAGGCCGCTAGCGTGGCTAAAAAAAAACAAAACCTTGCAAGCCCTTAATTATTGCACATAACCTCAACTTTAGCACTGGCTTCAGGTGATCAATTTAAATCCTGACCTGTGATTTCATTACATTTCAGAAGTGCGCATACACAGACATGGCACATACAGAAGTAATAAAATATTATTTATAAAACACATAAGGGTATAAAATTAAAAACAGTCGGTGCTGTGAATGTGCGGAGGGTTTGTTTTAGGTAGGAGTGTATTTACACACCTTTCTCAGGTTATTTTCAGTCCTCATTCATTAGTCCGCCCTCCTTTCTCTTTTAGCCTAAGAAATGGAGTATTCCACATTTTTCCTCCTCTTCCTCCTCCTTTTGAGGAGTGAAAGTTTCGCTCCTGTTTGTCTTCATGCGTTCCCTCTCTCTGTTCTTCCACACCTTGGTGTTTTTTTTTTAAGTACATATACCCTGTAGCCGTAGAGGGTTGCATGGAAGAGGAGAACTATTTCCTTTCCTGTGAAGCTGTCTGGTGAAAACAAGTTTATCAAAGTGTTTCTCTTTCACTCTTTCATCAGCTCACTGGAGTCCCGTCCTGCTTTGATGACCAGTCGGAGTCCTCCTTGTGCGTCCCCTCCTTCTATACTTCAATGGTCTTGAAATATATCCTGGCATATATTGAGTCCAGCTGGCTGTGCAGGGCATGGAAGGAGGGTCTCTTGGAGGGCTCAGCGGCCCAGCAGTCCATCATGATGCGGTAAATATTGGGAGGACAGCGGGTCGGACAGGGCAGCCGAAACCCTGACGACAGCAGATCCAACACTTCCTTATTGCTTTTTCCTAAAAGAGGAGCGAAACAAAAGCATGTGATGAGGAGCAGAGGAAGAAAAGCTTCATTATTTTTAACCTTTTTTCTTTTTTGCATGATAACATCAAGAAGTGCTGCAACGGCTCGACTTTGAAAGGTAAAGTCAGCATGACTCTTGCGACATAAGTCAAGATATTAAGTCTTAAAAGAACAAGTTATGATCAAGTTATGAAGTTATGATGATATGACAACAATGTGTTAATCTGTTTCTCAATACACTCTGATTCCCTTCACTGTCTGTGGCACCAGAGCCCATTGGTTACTATTAAAGGCATTTATTTATAATTATATAGTTAAATAGTTTAATAGTTTTTGGACAACAATGGAGCAAATTCAGCCGTACTATACAGAATATAAGAAGCAGGTTCAGTTCAGTTTTTCACCTTTTTATATTCATGTTGCACTAAAATAAAAGATAAAATAACAAAAATATAGAAGAGAAACAATCAATTTATCATTTTGGGTCATTAAAAAAAAACACAAATGTCCAAATTCTTTGATTTCAGCTTCTTAAATGTGAATATTTTCCAGCTTATATGACCGTAAACTGAATATCTTTGGGTTGTGGACTGTTGGTCGGGACAAAACAAGACTTTGGGAAACATTTTATAGATCAAACAACTAATCAGTTAATCAAGAAAATAACTTATCAGACAGATTTATCAATGAGTTGCAGCCATAAAAGATGGGATGGAAGAAAAAGACGAATTGATATTTATGTTTAAAAACATCAGAGGATAAGTTTCTGTGCTATAGAGCTTCATTGTAACTCACTGAGCACCAAATGTGTATTAATCCGCCAGAGGAAATAGTCCCAAACAAATTCTCCTTTTCCTCCTCTTTCAGTAATGTTTGTTTAAAAGAAAACTGCAGTTCCAGCTGTTTTAAAAATGAAACTAGAGATTTGTTGACCAATCTTTAAAGATTCAAGTCTTCAAAGCCAATAATAATATGTTGTTCTATCACTAAATACCCTTCAACATCTTGTCAGTGGTGCTAATTCAAGCTAATTCCTCCTGTACTGGGATTTGTTAACAATAAATAAAACACAGGATATTGCTAGCCTTATCTTTAAAAAGAAAAAAAAACACAAAATAACACCAAGGAACTATCACCTGTCTAGATTTCTACTGCAGGAGAACTTGCCAAATAACAGTATCGTCATACGTAGCTAGAAATAAACTGACAAGGGTTTAACTGCACAATGGAAACAGTAATTATTTCAGACTTATGTCCACACCCCGCATTTACGTTGTAACTTTACACCCAAAAGTCTGTTACATAACTGGGAGCGTTGTACATACTACAAATAGTTTTCATTCTGTTAAATACTGTGCATAGGTTAACATACAGGTATCAACCTGCTGCAAAGGGCGGCGGTTTAAAAATCATACCTTCATAAGGCATCTTGCCACGTGACATCATCTCGTACAGGAGCACCCCGAATGACCAGACGTCTGATTTAACGGAAAACCGCTGGTAAATGGCCGCCTCGGGAGCCGTCCACCGCACCGGGATCTTCGTGCTTCGACTGGCTGTATAAACACTGTCCTGGAGAGAGACGAGGTGATGGAGGCGAAGGGTTAACACACTGAGAAATACACACATTTTACTTTTTAAAAAAAAGTACAGTGTCACATTTTGTCGCTCTCAAATTTAAGACTACATTTCCCATGAACTCCAGACACTGTTTCCTCTTTATTTATCCCCTGTTCACTTCCTGTATTTGCTTTCAAACAAAGCGGGTAGCTCTGAAAAGTGAAGCCGACTTAAACCTGCATTCTCTCTAACGGCCAGCAGGGGGCGACGCCACTGGCTGCAAAAAGAAGTCACACTGTATGGAAGTCTACGATAACATGACCTACTTCTCACTTGATTTATTACCTCAATAAACTGTTTCCTTATGAGTTTATGGTCCCAATTCCTGGTTGCAAGTCTTCCTCAGTACAGCACGATGCTCATTTAGTAAATTACGGTCCCGTTTGAAGTAAAATATATATTAAAGCAGCGTATGTTTTAGGGCGTGGCTACGTCGTGATTGACAAGTTGTTGCCATGGCGAGAATGTTGACTCCGTAACATAACCATGGTGTAAACCCAGATTCACAGAGTATAAGCGTAGCTGCTGCTATTTCAGTATGTTTTCAGTTCTTGAAAGTTAATTGTAACGTTTTGTTGCCTAAAGTCTTGAAACATCGTCTAAAAAGACCCTCAGTGGAGTCAGCTGCTCAGTTTTTCTCATAAGTAACTTTAGTTTTAATATTTTAAGGTCTATCTTTCACTAATGAAAATTAGCATTAGCATTATCACTGTTAACCATAAACCGCAAATGCAACGTTGCTAACCAAGCTAGCAGCTAGCGCTAGGGTTAGCGCCACCCTCTCGTCCATATATGGTCACTTCTGGCTCCAAAAATCAAAGATGGCGACAGTCAAATCCAACTTGCCGATTGTCAAATTGCTGAACTCGAGTATGGATGTATAATCAGAGCTGTATGGGATGCCGCTGCTCAACCTTGCAGCCGACTTCCCCCAGTGGCCACTCGCGGTATTGCAGCGAAAAATCCACCTGCGGCCCCAAAAAGCATTTTCCCCTCATAGACCACCACTGTAAAAGAGACCGTTGACAGGACACCTCAAACTACAAACCACATCAATTATGAACTTTTGATCCATGAAGGTTTTATATATTTGTAAAACTTTCCTCAAGCCCAGAAAAATCCATGACATCATCGCAATGTGAAGTCGATGCGCCAGCGGGGGGAAACACTACTGTGCATATTCAGAGGGCCGCACAACGTGGAAGCTAGAAACTTGTTTTTCCAGTCTGTGTCTCAAACTAAGAACATTTTCTTAAGTTAAGTGGCTGAAATGTTCAATCCATCACAGTTGTCATGTAATGTCATTGTTGTGTGTAAACAGTTTCTGGCTCAGTACTAAACTGGTTTCAATCCTACTTAAAAGGACAGAGACTTCTTTAGTTGTCTCTTTAGTTCTTGTGGCCACTGTGTATTGTTGGATTTGTCTGGTTGTGTTTAAAAGCATAATAAAACTTATTTAATAAAAAAAAAACAACAAAAAAAGAGCTTTTATCTTTAAACAGAGACGTGTGGATAAAAACATCTTTATATCTGCTGTAGTGTGTATTCAGGACAGCGTACATGTTCCTGCTTTTTACTACCAGATTTATTTTCAAGGCAGTCTGATTTATTTACTGTAAATATTATTGTCTCACAAGCGACGTGCTAATGATATATTAATGTTTACTGTGCACACAGAACCTTTCGGGCTGCCTCTTCCCGAGCTCACATGAAGTTTCGGGAGGATCTGTATGAATAAAATATGCTGTTATTGTTGTTATATTACACGCACAAACACAAGTGGGTTATGCGCAAATGAGTGCTGCATCTGCTGTTATTTTTACCGTTACGTCGGGAGCATCAGAGGGAGGGAGGGAGAGGTGATGCATTAAGTATTCATGAGCTTCCATCGGAGCAAGAGAGCACATTATAAATATTTAAATAAATAAATAAAAAAAAAAGAACACGGATAAAGAATTAGTGTTATTCTAAAATAAGAAAATGGGTCTTGACAGATGAAACAACAAATATAACCCTCCTCTCTCTACCTCTCTCTCTCTCTCTCACACACACACACACCGTCCTAACCTTAATAATACGAGCCAACCCGAAGTCGGCCACCTTGCACACCAGATCATCTCCCACCAGGATGTTCCTGGCTGCCAGGTCTCTGTGGACGATGTTTCTGTCCTCCAGGTAGGCCATGCCCTCCGCAATCTGACTGCCCATGTAGATGAGGTGGGCTGACGTCAGCACCTGGCCTTCAGCGGCTAAACACACACACACACACACACACACACACACAGAGAGAGTCAGCATAAACACAATAAACAGCATGGGTTTGTAGAGTAAAAATAACAGTGCATCCACCTTTTTGGGTGTTTTTCTGTCTCAAACAAGGCAAATTCATCCTTTGTTTTTCTTGCTGTAATCATTCCTCCTGTTCATACTGACCATTAGAAGTGATGCAGGACTAAACCCACAGTCCTCCTTCTGTGCAAAAAATACATTTAAAAGTTTATGTGAAGCTAATATGAAGCGTCCAAATGAGTCAAATCAAGTAGATATCTTTCAACATTACAGTCTTTTTAGTGCCAAAGTTCCTCTTTGTGTTTCCCTGTTGAGCTGCAGGTGGAAGTATAGAAACACAAAGAGGAGAATTTGACGCTAAAAAGACTGTAAATGTGTCAGATATCCACTTGATATGACTAAACTCAGGCTGCTGAAGCTGAATAGAAGCTTCACACACAGACTTTTAAATGCATTTTTACACAAAACGAGGAGAGACTGTGAACCTGCTGGATCCTTTTAACCCTTTTCATACAGCACCACACTTTCTCTTTCTCATTCGAGTGAATGGGAAGGTGTGTCCAACCTTTGACTGGTGCTGCACACATTGCTTTTTTGTCATTTAGACAGAGCCCGACTTATGTTACAGGCATAACAAGACATGACAAAATACGACGAGAACTCCGGCGACACATCGCTCTTCTCAGGTCGACCTCGATAAAGGCCACAAGCCGAAAAGCGGTAAACTGATAAAGTTGTTCTCCACGCTACGCTAGTGTTGTAGCTTCTTTCTCTTCTGCATGCACCTCGGAAGTAGTTCTGCCATCTAAAATATGACGGCAAGCAAAGAAACTGGAAGATATATTAACATTTAAGAAGCTTGAACCAAAGATTTTAGCTGATTTTATTCTTAAACGGTTAACTGACTGATCAAAATCGGCTGTTATCTGTCACTTTAATGTGTAAAGGTGCATTATTTTTGCATTACATGACAAACACTCTTGTTCAAAGCGACTAAAAGCAAAAGAAAGTGCATTCACAACTGGACAGGTGCAGGAGGCAGACGTTATCAGACATCTGCAGGGAGCGGCAGACTTCTTCCTCGTCTTCTACTGCAGGTCAAGTTTAAAGGAGTTAATAAAGCTGAGAGATTAGAAGTTTTCACACTGTAAAATGAAAAAGGAGCGCATGATATCACCGCTGCAGCGCTCAACCGGTTGCTAGGGACGTTAAGATATAATAAAACCTGTCCTGCTTTGTTCATTATTTACACGCAGAGCAGATAACGATGATGATGATGGAAGAGGCGCAGAGGTGTGAGCCGACATTTCAGGCGTTACAGCTCTAATGAAACGTGTAGAACACAGAACGTATTTCGCAGGAAGTCGTATTTCTTCCCACCGTGAAGCTGATTCATACACACACACACACACACACACACACACTCAGCATCTACCGGTATGTGAAATATCTAAAATCAGACCCCCCTTCACACTTGCTCACTAAGACTCTCTGTGATTAAAGTCTTTTGTAAAACGTCAGGAACAATATTTCTCTGCCGCTGCTGCCAGAACGTAGATTATAATTCCATTTGCTTCGGATTTAAGAGGACAGATTTAACGTCACTTGGCCTAA
>CM055841.1:36446815-36491815 GCA_029490765.1 Euthynnus affinis | reverse complement strand
GCATCTGTCTGCACATCTGCACCTTGTTTGAGCGTCTTTATGGCCACTTTGGTGTTCTCCGTGGTCCACAGAGCCTCCCACACCTCTCCGAAGTGCCCTTCTCCCAGTTTCTTGTGGAGCCTGAACTCCTCTCGCGGTCTCTCCCACGGCTCCATGTCGAACAGTTCCCGCTGCACAGAGACCACAGAGTGAGTCCACAAACCCTCCAAACCCCCCAAAACAGTTTAAAACAAGTGGACAAACTTAAACATGCAGCTTAGTTTGATTGTTTGATTCATCAGTTTTAGAAGAACTCCACACTGAGACGCAGAAACACGTTGTTTTCTGATTGGTTGACATGATTTTATAGACGTCGTGCTCCTGCTGGGTAAAGCTCGGATGCTAACTGGACACCAGCTCAGGCAAAAAAGGAGTTGAGAGTAAAGAAATGCTAGAAAAATGTGTTTTTAATTAAGACGAAGAACGTTTTGGATCGTGGATTTGGTTGTCTGACTTTCTATTTGTCGTTTCTGGCGTCATGGTTGTGTGTTTGTGTGTGTTTCTTGTTGAAAAAGAACAACTGATTCAATAAAGTTAAACTAACAGGAGACACAGGTGCAAACAGGAGGATGTTTCATGTGATGCAAAAGGAAAAAAAGAGACTAAAACTTGTCAAATTTAAATGATGTTTCTTCTTTTTTTTTTTTTTTTTTTCCAGGTTTGATGGACGTGCAGATTGATTTCCCTTCCTGACACATCGGCTGCTTTGTGTGATGTGAGGAAAGATGAATGAATGAATGAATGAATGAATGAATGAAACGACACTGAAGCTCAACAAACGTCACACAGATCCAGAAGTTTTATGACAAACTTTAATTATCGTTAACAAATCAGAAGCTACAAAACATTTTGGTTCTAATGATCGAGTGCTTTGATGGACATGAAATGAAACAAACACTGAAATGATTAAAAAAAAAACCATGATTAATAAATGAAATTATTCATCCTTCACAAATGAACAGTAATCAACCATCAGCTTTAGACATTTCAACCCATTTTATACAGAAAACACTAATAAAAATAATCAAACTTTGTTGTTTTCCCATCACAACAACAACAATTGAAGCTCTTTTTTTTAAAGGACAGTAAATTAAAGTGCAGAAACTCTTATTTTGTTGACCCCAGTCTTTAAAAATGCACAACAAACTCTTACAGATCGCTTTAATCTTCACGAACCCACTTAGCTTTGAACGCCGTCTGCTCGTTAAGTAACGAGGCGTTTTTAAAAAAAAAAAAAAAAAAAACAGCAGCATAAATCTGCTTTTAGAAACAAAAAGCTTAAATATTTATATCCTCCTGATACAAAGCAGCAGTTTTTATTGACTATCTCTCTCTCGGCTGCATAACGGCCTGAAACGAGAAGTTGTTCCAAGTCAATAAAAAGTGATTGAAAGCGTAATTAGTGACCTTTTTTACTGGGGAAACATTTAACTGGTGGGACATTAAACAGGATCTTAAATGACTGCGAGAGTTTCATTTTCTAAAAGCAAGATTTATTTCTTGTGTTTGAGGCCTAAACGATCATTAGACTGCCGTTCAGGTCCAGTGAAGCCGCCACAGAGTCGTTACTGAGATGCATAGAAATGATGAGAATTAGCTGCGTCTCTGTATGTTAGAAACGTTCAAACATAAATATTAATATTCAGGATTTCATTTAAAACATTTTGGCTTTGAGGTGTGCAGCCGTACGGTGTCGTTTCGCTTGACGGTTGTGTTCAAGCACTCAACAGAATCTCTGAAAAAACCCTAAATTCACTTCCAGCTACACGCAGATGGTTTGAATCTGAACCGTGCTGCGTTCAAAAACCAGCAGCAGAGTGTTCAACAATGATGACAGTGAGGGGCAGACACCCTCTCTATGTTTAAGAGTAGGCTTAAAACTTTCCTTTTTGATAAAGCTTATAGTTAGGTCTGATCTGACTCGCCTTGGATCAGCCCTTAGTTATGCTGCTATAGGCCTAGACTGCCGGGGGACTTCCATTGATGCACTGAGCTCCTCTCTCCTCTCCTCCATCTCTATGTATTCTATTACTATTAATGCATGTTACTAACTTTACTTCTTCCCCGGAGTTCTTTGTGCTTTCTGATCCACAGGAAGCTCCATAAACCATAAACCATGCTGGTGAGTTGGCGTCCTTCTTCTGCCCTTCGCCAGCTGTTCCTGCTGTTGCTGCTGCTTACTGACTATTGTTGGTGTTGTTGCTGCTCCCCCCCCCCCCCCCCTCTCTCTCTCTCTCTCTCTCTCTCAACCCAACTGGTCAAGGCAGATGGCCGCCCACCCAGTGTCGGGGTCTGCTTTAGGTTTCTTCCCATTAAAGGGGAGTTTTTTCTTTCCGCTGTCGCCAAGTGCTGCTCATGGGGGGAACTGTTGGGTTTCTCTTTCTGTAAATTAAAGAGTCTGGTCTAGACCTGCTCCATGTAAAAGTGCCCTGAGATGACTTTGTGTTGTGATTTGGCGCTATATAAATAAAATTGAATTGAATTGAATTGAATTGACGACTGAAGACATCAAAGTGCTGCTGGAGGCTACGACAGAGTCACTGCAGCAGAGTCACGAAATGCAAACGGCATAACATTCAATATTTTTTTTTACAATTAAATCAATTGATTCTGATATTTACTGCTTATAACAATATTATTAAAAAAATCAATATATTCATTAAATAAAGTAAAAAAAATCATACAATGAAATGAAATAAAAAGAAAAGATTTCAAATGAAAATATAAAAAAGTAAAAAAAAAATTTTGTCTTTTTTTTTTTTTTTTTTTTTTTTACAGACTGTCAGCGTCTCATGTTTTCATGTGTCTGTCATAGGCTACTTTCGGGGGCACATTTCAGACTAAAACACCAGTTAATTGGGGGCGACCTTTTCCAACTGAGAACAAAAAGCTGCGTCTCCGACTGGGGGAAAAAGCTCATTTTCAGGTCAGCGATTAAAGGTTACGTTCGGTCTCCAGCAGACGAATGTAGGTCTGCGTACTGTCCCCTAAAGTTACCTTGGTCAACGTGTGTGTGTGTGTGTGAGTGTGTGTGTGTGTGTGTGTGTTTCTGCCTCAGTGTGTCCGTGGCCTCAGACTCACAGCCTCCGCTGGAAGGGAAGAGAGAGAAGAGGGAGGAATCACTGAATGCTGATTTCTATTCTAAAAAAAAAACCTTTTTCATCCATTTGGAGCAAAAAAAAAAACAAAAAAACAAACTTCAACTTGACGCTTGTTGTTTTTTTTTTTAATATATGTAAATATTTTGTCATATTCCATTAACCTTCAGCGTTATTCTGCATGTGTAATTGCAGCTATCTGAGTGCTTTCTCATTTTTTTTTTGCAGAGAGAGTCTCCAGATGCCGAGGAAAGCTCGGTGAGCTTCTGCTCCGTCGTCTCCCGCCGGGCTGGAAATGATGAGCCATGAATAAAGGATACAGCTCGCTGGGGGTTTAATTTAAGCTGCAGTGCAGAGATAGCGCGTGTAATTACAGCACTGCCGCGTTATCTTATTCTAAAAACTGTTCCAAATATTTTATTCTCTGATTAATTACACTCCAAATATGTTTTGCCTCTTAGTATTCATGTATTCCTGCACAGGACGGCGCTCATTAAATTCCTGCTGCAGTGCAACAATAGGAAGATCAATTAAGGAGCTTTTGTCGCACTTTTGTTTCACAAAAAAAAGATACTTAAAAAGCGAACAGATACTGGAATATTCTGGATTAAAAAGTGGAGCTTTTGTTGCCTAGAAATGTATTAACATCAGTGGTAACTGTAGCTGGAGGCTTATGACTCATTACTGGCTGCTTTTCATTGAGAAACGCTGCAAACACTAAACCAGCTGGAGTTCAGATCCTATTAGAGTTTAACAGTTAGTTTGCCAAAAAATAAAAAAATCAAGGTGAAGAATTTGGCACAACTTCACTCGCAGAGACGTGAAGTTTTGCTTATTTCACGTCAGAGATTTCATGTTTTTTTTTTAATCTGAGCAGGTTTGAAGTGGTTGTTTTCAGTCAAATCTGATCGTCCAAACAGTCCTGATGAAGACGGTCAATTAAGTTTTTTAACAAACAGGAATATCAGACTATTAGGAATATTTATGGGAACCCTGTTGTTTGTTTTATTAGCATCTATTTAAGACTCTAAATCATCTTAATACACCCAGAAAAACTACTAACATTATTAAAAACATGAAATATGGAAAACTGTTTGAATCATTCAGTGACGTCCCGTTCATGGATATTTATGTTGAATTATTTGCTGTAATTCAGTTTATATTGAATTGTGAAGGTGAGTTTTTGCATCAATTATTGAAGCTGCATCTCTGTGTGTGTGTGTGTGTGTGTGTGTGTGTGTGTGTGTGTGTGTGTGTGTGTCACCCTCAGATACACACAGGTCAGCGCTGCCAGAGGCTTAAAATGATGCTACGTGAGTCTGATAGGCGTAAACGTGTAATTTCATATAAATTCCGCCACGTTGTTTGAAAATAAATAAATAAATAAATAAAAATTGCTGATGTAATTATACGATGCAAATAAAAACGTCCCAACATTGAAAAACAAAAACATAAATAAGTAAATAAGCTGCAGTGATTGGCTGGAAAGACGTCACATGAGAAGAGATGCGTAAACACACAGACATAGGATCCATATTTAAACATCCAGATCGCGTCGGGACACGAATGAAAACTTACGGAGGTGAAGGTGACTCGTGGTTAAACAGATAATTAACAGTAACACACATTAAAAAGAGCCAAATTAAACACAACACCACAGACTTTTGCAATAATTAACTCTGAAGTGAGTAATATAATCAGAATTTAATGGAAACTGTGTTCTGTAAGGAGACAAATAAAGTATATTATTGTTTACATGCATGGTGTGATGTCATTTCTATCATTTCAACCTTTATTTTCTATGTTTTTTTATTGCATCTTGAGTTCTTCTATTTGTTCTTAATGCTGTTTATTTCCTGTGAATTTCATAACTTTGGACTTTCATTGCTTTGAAAGCTGTATAAATATTATAAAAATCATATTCACATCATACTTTCATACGCTGTACGTTCACCGTCACTTTGCTTCGGAGTACTCGCTGTGCTGCTGTGACATTTCATTTCTCATCTTATGATCAATAAAGTCTTAAGTGTTCGTATGTTGGGGTGCACTACTGACAACACAGACCTGATAGAAAACTAATGTCAGACTTAAATCAAAACATTCACATGATAGCTATATACTGTATATATACATACACTATATATATATTTACATACATAAACATGGTGTGTGCAGATATTTTGGAGCACATAACATCTCGTGTCTGCCATGTTTGCTCTTGTACTTCTATCTTTGTGAGGACCAAGTTAAACATTTAAAGTCGTTTTTGGAAGGTGAGACTTTGTTCAGTCGCCGTTAAAGTTAGTTTAAAGGTGCATTAATTAATTAATCAGTTAATATATTGTTTGGCCACTTGGCAGCAGTGGAACAAATCATAAATGTAACACTAACATATGATCAGGGCAAGTGTGTTAGCAAATAGTGCCGTATTTACGCAGACGTACAGACATTAGCATCCATTTCAAAGCTGGAGTTTTGTCTCCCCCTTCTGGCAGTGAGAGTCATTACAAAAACACTGCCAACACGCGCTAACGTCATTAGCTCCGCTGTAGCCTACTCTGTCGCTGCAGCTGTAAAACGGTGTATTAATTGTTTTAAGCGTCACACAACTCCCTCAAAAAATCTATCATTTCACTATTAGAATTTCATCAGTTTGGTCTAATAACATTTAGAAAGTCTAGATTAAATGATTAAATTATTTAATCCCCTGGTCAAGTTAGCAGAGAGCTAACATACAGTCGTTTATATGTAAGAGAAAGTTCTGCACTGCAGGTTTAAGTCCTGTTCTGTTCATTCTCTCTCTCAGGTCTGTTTTTGCTCTCCACTCCACCGACTCCTGAGGAAAATGTCTGCCTCTGCAACTTTATTATCCCTAAAGGGAAAATGTTTCATCTCCTAAATGTTCCACCAGCTACTCACTGACTGTGGTTTTTTAGACATTTTTCCTGAAAACGTCTACATGCTGCATCTAGAAACAGGGTTGATGTCGCCATAAAACCAAAACAAATAGCTGAAAGACAATAAAACTGATAAAACATGTAAAGCCTCTATCACTATCATCACTATGACAACCCTCCATATTACACATTCGATCCGTTGTTAATAAATAATCGGTCGGCGCAGCTTTAAAGCCAGTACGTCAGCGAAGGTCCTCACAATAATAGAAGTAAAAAACCGTTTGTTTTCGGTGTGTCTCTGAGTCCTACCTGCTGTGCACAGGGCTCCTCCAGCAGCACTCCCAGGCTGCGAGGGTTCTTCTGGTAGTAAGAGATCAGCTCCCCCAGCGTGGCGAAGGAGATCTTATCCGAGACGAAGTACGCGCCGATGGAGGAGCGCTGGATCCTGAAGTGGTACACCTTCCCCTCGCTCCGAGCTGTAAAAGAGAGGAAGAAGAGTTGTTACAGTCACATGTTGTGATGTTTAAAAAGCAGAAACAGTCACTTAACACTTAATTAATCCCCCGTAGGCAGAAACAAACCATGTGTTCTTCATTTATAGAAACGTTCTCGTACATCAAAATCTGATTCATTCGCCAAATTTTTCTCATCTGTCCTCGTTACCACACTCTGCTGCTTCCTCCGACATCTTCAGGCTCGTGCTTCAGTAGGACCAGCAGATCATTTTTTATTCATTTTATGACACAATAAAAAAAAAAAAACTGCTTGTAACAGCACTTGCGCTGGGTATTCTGACTGCGGTGTTTACTCGAGACTAGATGTTTTTGTTTGGATGCGAGCCCCGTGGAGCTTAAAACAAAACAGCTTTTATACATTTTCTGGCGATACTCATAAATAAAAATGTGTGTAACTCAACTAGTGTGTTGGTGCCCTCCTTTGAATCCACCTTATCATCTAAAAACAACATTTAATTACACTATATTACATCCCACTTCATAAAAAAAGCAAAGAACACGTTGCTTAAAATGATTTGAAATAATTTAAAAGAGCCATTTAAGAAGCGCCAGGTGCCGGTTTTATCCATTCATGACCAGTTTAACTGACGGGGCCTCTGAACCAGATCCCTGAAGGCAGGATCTGTGAAAAGGAGGTGATTCACAGGACTGGCTGCAAATCCTCTAAGACTCCGCCTGTCATTCCTTCAAACTGCTTTGTCACGGTGACACGCTGACGAGTGTTCGCAGCCCGATATCGCCGCCACCGTCGCCACCGCCGCCACCGCCTAGTTCGACTTCTAAGATAGATCCGATTATTTCCACATAAACTAGCGGAACAGCAGCTACACAGGAAGTGGCGGTCGAGACTTCGGTGTTGCCAATCAGGCTGCAACAACCGAATAAACATGCATGTGGAAACGCTAGATTTACACCATGAATGTAGTCCTCAAAGCAATAAACAGACATAGTAGATTATTACAGTCAAAGAAGATGAAGATGTGTGTTGATGTGGTTGTAAATCAGGCCGTTAAACAGAGTATGTATGCACACACACATGCAGAAAGTACCAGCTCAGTCTTAACTGCAGTGTTTCCCCCCCTGGGACATAAAGGACCTTGCAGAGGAGGTGTGGGGTTGTAAGGGGGGAGGAAAAAGGAGGTCGATGGAGGGAGAGAAAACGACGCAGACGATGGTTTGAAGCCAGAGGAACGAATAAAAGAAAAAGAAAAAAAAAAAGGATAAAGTCACGAGGGAGAGAGAGAGAGAAAGAAAAAAGGCCGGAGGGGAGTCGAGGAGAGCGATAACAGAAGCCACTAATCACACGCGTATCGCCAAACTCTGCTGGCATCATGGAGGTCCATTAGAGAGAGAGAGTTGGCTGTGAGCTCAGTCGGCGTGGGAGTGAAGGCTGATAAGGACGACCGGCTTCCAAATGTAGGTTACTACGAGTCGGGAGCGCTTATCTGTCCCGTCTGTAACACGCCGAATTAGAGCGGGAAGAGTCATAAAAACTGTTGGATGACTAATTAGCTTCAGCCAGGAGGAGCAACAGAAATGTCTCGACATCGTTTCTAGATGTTGTTAACACTGATCGATGCTCAGCTGCTGAGTTTTTCCAGCAGCTGCTAAATTTACAGACACTCTCATGTTTTTTAACTTAAATTTATGAACCTATAAAAGCTGCAGAGCTGCAACAATTAGCTGATTAAGTGGTTAGTTGCCAAGTATTAAATTAATTGCCATGTATTTCGATCCAAATCCAGCTTCTCCGATATTAATATTTTCTGGTTTCTTTAGTTTCTGTGACAGTAAACTGAAATGTCTTTGAGTTGTAGAGAAAACAAAACATTTGAGGACGTCAGGAGTCTCTCAATCAAAACAATAACAGCAGACGGAGTGTGATGACGGTGTGAAGCAGCAAGGGATGATGGGAGTTGTTGTCTTGGTTGTTGGATAGGATTACTCCAGTGTTGACGGTTCAGGATGTTTTTACCCGCAGAGGTCTCCTCCTCTCCAGAACAAACGAACCCACTGATTAAAGCCGTTTCACCTAAAAGATCGTTGTTTCTATGGCGACCCACGGACGTCAGATACGGGCCGTTAGCCGACCTGCTGCTAACACTTTATTTATTTCTCTTATAAGTTTAGATCAAGTCTCCTCCTCTCCAAAAACAAACGTACATGCAGATTAAAACACTACTTAAAGCAGTTTCATCTAAAAGATCAGTGTTTCTCTGACGATGTACAGCGACCCACGGACGTCAGATACAGGCTGTTAGCCGAGCTGCTGCTAACGTTTGCCCAGTTTATTTCTCTGATAACTTAAGATCCAGACGTCCAATGACTAAAATCCTTCTTGCGGCTAAAAGATCAAGTTAAAAACCAGCTAAATTTATCATGAAAATGTGGCTTCAAACTGAATAAAAGTCCATTTCTAACAGTTTGTGTGGAAGAAGCACAACAAAGCCCATGTATTATCTTGTATGTGTGGGAGTTACTCTTTGCTAGACGCCATTGTAGCGGACAAACACGGCGCCGACGCATGCATCTTGTGCACTATACTCTTTGGTAGAGGAGGTATGACGCCACTGACAGGCCACCACATGAAACAGTCCGTTACTTTGATTAAAATGACAGATTTCTCTGGGTTTGAAAAGCGAAAACTATTAATCAGATGCAGCTCTCTCAGATGGGAGGGGTTGGACTTCAGAGCTGAGGCCAGAGAAATGTTAGTACACAACTCAACAACATATAGAACATAAGTCTGGTTGTTTTTACACATTTTAATGAGGAATAATTACATATTATACCTTTAATGGATCATACGTCCTCCTCGGTTAGGATTTGGCAGCTGACTCTCTCTCCCGTCTCGTCTCTTTCTACGGCTGCAGCTGTCAAACTAACTAAATATTTCATGGACTAATATAAAAAAAAAAGGACAAAGAGTCACTCTAAAAAGATGGAGGGAGTTCTGGTGGAAGAATCTAATTCACTTCTTAAATCACAGCCTGCATAAAATATAAAAGGATTTCATGTAAATGGAGCAGACAAATATCAGGAACACGTACCCCAGTACAACCACCACCACCCGCTACGACCTCGATAATAAACATAAAGTAGAACGATCACCTTCCTGAGCCGCGGCAGAGCTGTTGTGTCGGATTTCATTAGACTGGATTGAACAAAGTGCTCGGTGAGCGTAAATCTCTTGATATCTGTTAAAGCTTTAATGTCAAACTCTTCACTCGCGAGGTCAAAAGAGAGAAATGACAACAACAAAAAAAAACAAAACAAAACACAACATCTACATTTCAATTAGATTTAATGAATAAAAGATAAAGATCAAGGAATAAACATCCCTGCCAGCAACTGGTTTTTTTTATCTCTTTCTGTTTCTCTTACATTGACAAACACGTCACACACACGGAGAGTCACACGGCTGTTCGAAAGGCCCTCTGGCTGCTTTACTCTCATGTCAGTCACCGTTTCACTAAAGTAAAAACATCTCAATAAAGTAAACAGATGACTCTATGTGTGTTGCTCCCTGTATTGGAATGAAGTTAAATCAATAATCTTTAACTCTATCTACCCACTAAACTGGAAATACTGGACTGCACAGCGAGACGACCTGACGGTGTTATTAGTTTTCAGACAGGATCATCGTCTTAAGAACGCTATCGGCAGTTGTTGTTGTTGTTGTTGTGGACTGCGGACCTCCAACATGGCTGCCCGAGGGCACCATGTGTCACCTCACACACACACAGGAGTAGAAAGGACGGGAGGAGAGAGGAGAGAGGAGTGGAGAGAAAATCGAAGACGAGGAGATTGAGGTTGACAGTGGCTGCAGACCTTGAAAGACTGAAGGGCAGGGCAGGGTGAGGAGGAGGAGGAGGAAGAGGAGGAAGAGGAGGAGGGGGTGATGATGGAGGACAGGATAGAGGAGAGGATTCTCTCTCCGAACGTGGTACAATCTGCAACTTTAGTAAACAGGAGCGAAACGGAGAACGTCTTCAACAAACATTCACAACACGAAGAAACACAGACGACGGAAACATCGGAGCAGAACAAAGGAGACGTTTCCAGACGACACTGGAAACCGACAAACACGTCGCTCGCTCGTTATTGATGTTAAAAAAAATAAAATGAACAGTGTTTAATTTATTGTTAAAGTTCTGAATGTGTGACTGGGATATTATTGTAGATATTAGAAAACAATCTTTGTTTATGAGGTTTTAGCGTCTTTTAGCGTCACAGCCATTTTGTTTTTTGTTGTTTCTTTATGTTCTGAACACGCCGTCAAATATGTTTTATTTATGTGAAGCATTTTCTAATGAATGCAAGTGTTGAACATATGTTTTCATTTACTTGTACGGTGGCCCGTAAGAACAAAACACAAAGCACAAGCATTAAACCTGCTTTAACTGATGCTAACAGCAAACAGCTGCTTTTATTTCCACATCCAGCAGTTACGGAGCGACATTATCATTCATTTAAAGTCGTGTTCCTGTCCACCTGGTGAATGTAAGTCCAATATTTACTCACTATGAGAGCCGCTGAGAGTGAACCAGAACAGTAAAAGTTGCAGCCGGACGGATAAACAACGAGCTGAAACTCGACTATAAAGCTCCGTAAAGCTGAGAGGAGCCGAAGAGTCGCTGATAATTATACACTGACAGATCATATATCATTATTATTATAAGAAATACTGACTATAGCCATTTTAAAGAAATCTGGTCCAAGTCAAAAAATCTAATATTTACATTATACAATGGACAGTTGTTTTTTTTAGGAAAAGGGTCGTAAACAATGCAACAGAACCAGAGGTGTTGTCATGTTTATTCCAGCCATTGTTGCATTTCACTTGATGTTTGTGTTTTGTCCTTACGGGCCACCATACCATGGAGTTTCTTTAGAGTCTGCTGAGGGGCAAGCCCACAGGAACAGCACCGAGCTGTGACCCGAATTTGACATGGCGGCCAAACTGTCATGTGACGCTACTGGGCCCAAACAGACTTTCTCATAGACTTACATTGTAAAAGAGACATCTGTAAATCAGTGGATACATTTTTTTGAGCATCACAACCCAGGAAATGACTTGTCTCACTGTCAGAATTTGATATGGAGGGCTAAACAGGAAGTAGCCGACTCGGCCGGCGAATGGCTCTACTGCGCACGCTCCATGGGCCCAATGATCCCAGAACATCCGGGTAATTTTATGCGCAGAAGTCAAACTTTTTTTGGTTTCACGTGCCACTGAGCAACTTTCATAGGAATGAACGAGGCCCCGCCTCCGTCGATGCATCCAGTTCTCTTTATACATCCATGCTGCTGAGGGGCAACCTCTCTCAACAACTGGCCAATCAGAGCTAAAACAGCCTGTTTCAGACAGAGGCTGAACTGAGGAGCTGCATAAAGGACCAGTAGAAGATAAATAAGGATCTAAATCATGCAAAGATAAACCAGTACAGCCCCAGATTAAAAATACAGAGCTGGAAATGTGCAGAATATGTTCCCTTTAAATAAGAAGTTTTGCAAACTTATGCATGTAACATATGAGAATCTATTTTTACAACTTGTTTACGACGCTCCTCCTGTCAACATCCTGTGAGTATCTTTGGGCAAAACGCTGACACTGAACTCTAAATTGCTCCTGACAGTCAAACCATTTGTGCCTTTGATGAAAACGCTGCACAAGTTCAGCCAGTTTACAATTTAGAAACAAAGAAGAAATGATACGAGGCACAGGAGGGAATCTACTGTAGGTCTCTCTCTACAGTAAAGATGCTGTGATGAGTGGAAAGAGGAAGAAGTTGTGAAGAGGTCACTGTCGAGGGTGAACGGGTGAACGTTGGTTGCTTACCGGAGATGGTGTACTCGTCACTGTGACTCTCACTGATGCGAACCAGGAAGGAGCCATCTTTGTTTTGGGAAGCCAGCAGCAGCTTCTCAGCTTTCACACGGTTTATGTTTCCATAGTACCACCTGCACAAAAACGACACACACACACACACACACACGGACACACACAAAGACACGAGGCGGGATGAATGAATGAATGAACAGACAGAATGTGAAGGAATGAAACGCAGACGACAGGAAGAAGAAACATGTGAGAGCAGACATGCAGAAGCCTGCACGCACAAAAAGCAAAAAACACAGATCGCAGGACGGAGAAAACATTTTGCACATCGCCAGCCGACAATTACACAGTAAAGACGGTAAATGTTATAAAAGACAGACACAGTTTAACCCAACTGGTCCAGTCAGTTTAAAACAGCAGCGACGATTTTAAACTTTGAAGCTCTTATGATACAAACCATGAAGACACTTAAATACATCCAATAATTATCAGTTTATCATTTCAGCTCTGAAATAAAACACATAAAAATGCAATTTAAACAGTTTTTTCATCCACAGCTGCATCATGTTGTGAAAGAGAAATGTCTTAACATCAAAGTCAAATCAAAACAGTTTCCACATATGTTTATGATATTTAACCCTGTAACTATTAATAGAAAGATAACCTGAAACTATTTTTTAATAATCTATGAATCATTTAAAACATTTCCAGCATCTTGTTTATGAGGATTTGCAGCTTATCTTCGACTTATGTGACTGTAAACTGTAGAACTTCAGCTATTTTGATAATCAATTAATCATTTTGAGTCATTTTTTTAAAGAATATTTTGAATATTTTCTGGTTTCTTTTACTCTCTTTGATCTTTGAACTGCTAGTTGGAATAAAATAAGACATTTCAAGACTTTAGGAGACAGTGATGAACATTTTTTTTTGCCATTTTCTGACATTTTATGGATCAAACAACTAATCAATTAAAATAATCTTTAGTTGCAGCTTTAGTAAACTGAATATCTTTTAGGTTTTTTAACTGTTGGTGACACAAAACAATCAATTTAAAAGATGTAAACGACATTTTAAACTGTTTTCTGACATATTTATGGATTTTTACAGACCAAATGGTTAATTGATTAATCAAAAATGATCATTAGTTGCAGTGTTTTAATGTGAAATATCGACACAGCAGATTTATCCTTGAACATGAGTTAAAGTCTTAAGACACTGCGGTGAAGTCTTTGTGAGTTACAGTAAGTTCAGTCCCACCTGTTTGCTGACCTGTATTTACTTTAAATTATCAGAGAGGGCGGGTCTGCTCGGCCATGACGCTCCGGTTTCACTGAAACTAACAAGCAGCTAGAACAACCAGGCACCGCAGGATACAAGACTTCAAAATAAGATAGTAGAGAAACTGTAGTTTAGATTAAAAAGAAAAGAAAATATGGATACAGTCACTATAAACTCATTACTAATAATACATTTCCTCTGGGGAAATTATACTGTAGTACAATTTAGGAAGATTATTTCCATTGACAATTAGTCTTCTATTTATTTACAAGATATTCTTAAATTCTTATTGTATCTTAATGTAATTTACAATGAAATTCTAAAATTTAATAAACTGGGACCAGATCATTTGTGACATTTTGTTTGTAAAATGATGAAAAGTCTTTAGGATAAAATCAAATATTATACTGTAGACAGAAAAATATTAAAATGTTGTAAATGTGGATACACTTCACTACAAACTTTTATGGGGGATTTATTATAGGAGAACCATTAAGGCTGTAAATAAAGATTATTTCTATTAATGATTCATCTGCTGATGATTTTCATGATTAGTTTTATCATTTTCTCTTTTAAACATCAAAAAAATAGTCAGAAATTGCTCGTTATAATTTCCCAGAGTCCATGATGTCATCAGATAAAACTGATGTGCAGATTATTAACCAGTTAGATTACTCAATCCTCACATTTAAGAAGCTGGTAGCAGAAAAAAAATACCATTTTGCTTGTAAAATGACTAAAAGATCAATAAAAACAGTTGGAGATTAATTTTGTCCATCTTCAGTTTTAGTTACAATATCAGTCTAAAAGTAAAAATACAATAAAATACTATAAATTTACTGTTAATCCTGATTTTCGAGCAACACATGAAACTACACTATAAAACACTGCATCCTTGTTTGTCATAAGTTTGTTTTTGTCTACTTACTATAAATATGAAAATCTATATTTCTCTCTGTTTATTTTGTCTGTATTAAAAACACACATATTGCTACAGTTTGCCTTTATTTATGCAACAAGATGGAGCTCAGCTGATGTTTTTCCTCTCAGATTAATGAGCTTCATAGTTTAAATATTGATTTTTTTATACATCACTGAAGTTCTCCAGGATTCTCAAAGCAGCAGGTTGCAAACTGTTTATTGAATGATGTCGAGTCTGTTCTGCGTTTTCCTGCTCTGAAGGACGCGAGCTTCTATCTTTGATAAGTGTAACTGTATGTCAGGATTATTGTCTAAATCAATCAATCAATCAATCAATCAATCAATCATGTATCTGTCTGTCACATTCAACACATCCTGCTCCTTCCTGCATAAAAGAGCCAGGACATACTTTCACTTTCACTTAAAAAGACGACAGAAAAATCTTAAAATAGTAGCAGGTGATCTGACGGCCGCCTTCAGGAATGTTTTAATGGTGCGACAGGAGATCATCAAGAGCAGAGAGTACGATCAGCAGTGAGAATAAACTCACTACTGAGACAAACAGCAGGATTATTTTAAGAAAACTTGGATTTTATGCTTCAGGTTGTTATTAAAAAAATAGCCATTTTTGCTCTAAAAAACACTTCCTGTGTGCATTTGACTATTTTGATTTGTAACAGACTAAAAATCTAACAATTATTTTTATTAACAATTAATCTGTTTTTCTATTTTCTGGTTTAATTAACGTTTTTATGTCTTAGAGCCTCAGGTGGTGCCTTCAAATGTCTTGTTTTTGTCTCATGAACAGTCCAAAACCAAAATATTCAGATTTAAAAAAGTTTAAAATCATCACATTTGAGAAGCTGCAACCACATTTTTTGTATTTTTCCTTTAACATAAGGAACCAATGTCACTAGTGTTTTGTATTTTTCTGTGAGCCAGAGACAAACATCATCCATCGGCCTGTCTCTTTCAGTTTTAACGGTGTGTTCGAGGACCGTGGGACACATGGAGTTGGTGTCAGCGGACAAGTGAAGTCGGCTTTGGAGTGAGAGCTCGGCTGAAACATGATGATTCCCTGCAGGCTGAATGAATAATGGAGGCCCTTGCAGCTGCTGGGCGGTGAACGCATGCAGCCACTCGGCTACATTTAGCTCCAGTCTGTCTCCACAGCAGCAGATACTGTTCGTCGTTTCACCTCCGAAAGATTTGTGTTAAACTTTGCTTTGACTGCTGTACACCCCGAGCTCCTGAAGGCTCTAAAATAAAGGTGTCAGCTTCTACTTTATATGTTTATAATTAGTGATGAAACACATCTGTTAAAAAGCTTCCGATCAAAACGATCAAATAATTGCTTTAGTCATGTTTTTTTTTAGAAGATGTCACATTTGCTGGTAGTAAACTGAATATTTCTGGGCATGAGAAATGATCTTCTGACATTTTGTAAGCAAAAACAACAACAATGTGAGGAAAACATTCAACACATTAATCAATAATGATCTGTAGTTGCAGCCCTACCTGCAAGTAATGATCGCCAATCATTCAATACCACTTATTTTCTCAATTCATCATGTTTGGTATTTAAAAATGTCAACAAAAATGCTAATTACAACTCCTAAGAGTCCATGATGACGTCTTAAAATGTCTTGTTTTGTCCAAACCAACAGTCCAAAACCTAAAAGATATCCAGCTGCTATCACAGGAAACCAGAAAATATTCACATTTTTTTTTACTTAAATATGACTTCAGTGATTAAAAGTTGCTAATTTATTCTCAATTAATCATTTCTGCTTTATTGTACAACTCAAAAATAATTTAAAAAAATAGTGACAATGCTGCACAGTGGAGAACTGGAACTATAAATTATATGTGTAAGTTCATTTTCTGTCAATTGTTTCAGGATTTATGAGAGAAAAATGAAGCTTCCACTGTCAATTTTTTTTAGGAAAGACATTCAAAGCCAAGTTATGTCACATGAGGTCATCAGACATCATTTGTCTTATAAGATTTTTGTCATCTAGTCAGTTTCCAGCAGCTGAGAATCAAACTGCTTTTATTTCCAGGATGTTTTCAGTGTCCTTTCACTGCATTTCCTGCATCAGTCTTCCTCTAAATGTCACAAAGAAACTTGATTTATTATTATTATTTTTTCATATCCTGCAGTAAACAGTTGAACTACCTGTCCATAAGTCACACCAGGCTGCGTCTTGTTCATATTTGAGGGTTTTATTTGATGTTTTTGATGCATCAGCAGGTGAAACATCAGCACCATTAAACACAACCTGGCACTGAAGGATCAGGTAACATTTGGACAAACCACTGAGATCAAATTATGTGTTGTTTTTTTATTATTATTATTTAAAAACACTCACTTGTGTTTGGCGAACTCGTCCTGCAGCAGAGCCACGTAGTTCGCCGGGATCAGTCCGGACTCCAGAGACCCGGTCAGCTTCTTGGCCAGCACGTACTCCCCTCGCTTCTCGATCACCGACAGCTTGTCCCCTTCCTTCACCGTCAGCTCGTCGTCGCTGCGGGCCTCGAAGTCGAAGAGCGCCGCGTACAGCTGCACCGGACGCTTCTTGGGCGACGGGACGCGGATGTCGCCCGACACGGTGCGGATCTCTGCGGACTGCGCGGCCGGGTTGGCGATGACATGGTTGTGGTTGGGGACGTTTGGGTAGCGGAACTCCGGCCATACCCAGTTCCAGAGCCGGTTCAAACACGGCATACAGGAGCGACAGCAACTCTCCATCCCGGGACATGAAGGAGCGCGGCAGCGGCGGCAGCGGCGGCGGGTTTATTCCAAGCTTTATTCTAACACCGATCAATACGACGCGCTTCAGGGGTTATCAATCCGCTGACAACAACCTTTTACCGCCTACAGTCACCTGCCGTTCAGTCCTCCGGTGTAGCTCTCTTCCTCGGGCTGGAAACATAATGCACCGCCAGCAATAGTTGGGGTAGATTAGCCGGAGGAACCGGTTTTTTCTGTTGAGATCATGGATTTGAGCTCCGCGCCTGCAGTGCGCACGGCGGCTGCGGGAATGCGGAAACGGGAATGGACGCCATCCAAGTCGGATCGGTTCCCTGCAAACACTCGGCGTCGCGACCCAAGATGAACCGAGAATGCGAGCATGCTTCCCGGAACACACAAAAAAAAATGTTAATCCATTGTAATCTGGTGTGAATGAGAAAGAGAGAGAGAGAGAGAGAGAGGAAAAAATGCTGCAGCTGTTGACGTTCAGGTGTAAATCCGCTGAAAGAAAGAAAGCAGGAGAAAGGTGAAGAAGCAGCAGCAGCAGCACGGTGCGTAAAAAGTTTGGGTTTGGCGCTCCGAGACACCTCCTGCTGCTCAAACACCTGCGTGCAGAGTGGGAGGAGGAAACTGATGGGTGAGAGAGGGAGAGAGAGAGAGAGAGAGAGAGAGAGAGAGAGATAGGATGAACGTGTGTGGCTTTGTTACCTTTTGGGGACCTTTTCCGGTATAAACACCGACGTCATTTCTAAGGTTTTGGTTAAGCTGACCAATGCAGTGTCCTCACAAGGACGGTTATTATTATTTTTTTTATTAGTATTATGATTCAATCTACAAAAATCTACTTGCCCAAAGTCAGTTTTTACTTGCCACTGTACAAAATTGTTTTATTTATTAGCGGTTATGAATTAACAACAAAGACTAGATTATCATATTTAATCTTTATTAAAGTAAATAAAACAGAAGAAGGACACAGATTCTTGCATATTTAAAATGATCCACCCTCTCTCTAAATATATGGAAATAACGGAACAGACTCTCTTAAGTTGAAATATATATTTAGACTCATTTCTTCCACTCAACTTCCTGATTTTTTTTTTCTTCTTCTTCTCTCTTTTAATGTTTCTTGTTCTCGGCGTGTTTAAAGTCAGTGAAACATTATCTGCTCCACTGACTCCTGCTGTGTTTGACATTGCTCACATGACCCTGAGGGCCGTTTGTTTCACGCATCACGCTGCTAACCTACTCAATTCATTAACCATTGGCGCGTGCGAGGGGGAGGGGCCAACGCCGCGTGCCACACAACCGGAACATCATTTAAAAATACCACAAAGATTGAAAATATATATATATTTTACTTTATTTGCTAGATTTACTAGCCTGATGTGACATTTTAGTTGCCCCGGGGAAATCTGGTGAGCCTGATTGTTGTTGTTATTGAAACCATAGTGTGTGTGTGTGTGTGTGTGTGTGTGTGTGTGTGTGTGTGTGTGTGTGTGTGTGTGTGTGTGTGTGTGTGTGTGTGTGTGTGTGTGTTTATAATATGCCTTTTGGCTCCAGAGCAGTTTTATCTGTCAAACTAATTTCTCCCTGAAGGTCACTGACATTGAGTAAACGACGGAGCGTGTTTGCTAAACACTTCACCTTCCCACAGCTTCCACTCCGCTCTGTTATGTTCCAGTTCACATCGTGGAAACGCTTCAACCTTTCTGACATGCAAGTCTTCATATTGACTTATGATTATTTTATAATAAACAGTTTTATTCCCTTTGAAGGTTGCGCCCGCTCAGTCTTTTTCCCGGCGGTAAAGCTACTCTGACTTAAAGGTTAAGTTTAACTGAGGTTAGGTTTTTTAAAGTCTGGCTTAAAAGAATCCTAACATCCTGATATGTAAACAATCTTCCAGTACTTCCAGTTTAAGTGATGGGGGAGCAGCAGGTGATTAACAGCTGTCAATCAATACCTGCACAGTAAACATAGAGACAGACCCACCAGTTGGCGCCATGACATGAAACCAAGAGCTAAAGCGCTAACAAACCGCCTGTAGCTAGCTAAAAACATTAGACTGCAGCATGTCAAAGGATTATTTTAGCAGAGAGGAAAAGGTAGTTTATATCCCGTTAAATTTATACGCTAAGATGTAATACATGAATGCAAGAGCTGACATCACATCTATAGCACAACTGTATTAGCAAACTCCGACACATGGCAGGCAGCGTGACGCTTTTTCACAGCTGATGTGACGACTACAGTGTCTCTGTGATTTTAAAACGTCTGTTTCAAACGCTGCATCAATTTTGAATTAAACAGCTGTTCTGCTTTCATGCGTCTTCTCTGTGCAGGTATATGTGTGTCATGTTTGAGCTGCAGGCTATCCGTGCAGCTCAGCTCAGCTCAGCTCGGGTCGGGTCTGTCTCCTCCACGCAGCGCTGTAAAGACGTGATAGTTGTCACCAGCTGATGACACTTCATCAGGGATCTCTTATGATGAATTCATGCCGTATCAACGTGAATGTAATAATGTAACTTGTAAACATTCAAAGTTATAATTACGACTATGAAAGTCAGGTTTTTCTGAAAGCTCTCCAAATTGGCGCTTCATGCAGACAGAGCTGTGAAAACCAAGCATGTATGGAAGCCACACTCAGCCAAAATTCATCATTAAAAGGAGATTAAATCAACATTTATACTGGATTTGCTGGTGTGTTGTCATTGCACAAACTGGAATCATACAACAGTCTCATTTCTACCATCTATCCCTCAGTGGCCAGTATATGGAAAGCCAGAAAGGCCAAAAAACATGTGCAAAAGTCACATGTGCACACGTTCTTAACATGTGACCTCAGATGTCAGTGTTGTATTTTGTCCTCATTTCTCATTGGTTGAGGAAAACTCAGGTTAAACCATTGCTACAAACCTAAGGTGGTCTCAGCACTGCTTAACAAGGATTGTTTCTGTTCTCATTTCTCTCACTAAAAGCATTGTTTATTTAGCTTTTTTTTAGATTATTCCTTGTTATTATTTATGTTGACAGTTGCCTTGTCCTGTAGAAACCAGCTAAATAGAGGAGGTCACTGTATCTTTTGTTTGAACCTGCAGCACAAATCTTTTAAACTGAGATTTCAGGTCAGAGTTCAGAATACAAAAGGAAGATTTCTACAGCTCATAACATTTTATCATTTCTAATTTCTACAAGTTGTGTGTGTCAAACTGTAATTATACAACATTCAAAAGGTTCTTACATCTGCATCACTTCATTTTTGACACCTGAACGAAGGCTACTGATTATGTAACACGGCGCTACTTTTGTGTTCATCGCAAAACTATATATTATCGTTTACTAATAAAGACTTACTTCTCAGATATATGCAGCTTTAATCAAAATGTTTAGTTACATCAGTATGGAGCTTTTTCTTTATCTTTATTCAAGAGCGTAGAATATAAATTTGAGAGCAAACATCCTCCGCTTGTGCTCAAACTTCAACTCTTCTCCTCGCACTCAAGCTTCTTTTTTTTTGTGTAGCAACAACCATGGCAACCGCCCTGTCAAAATCATCCGAGTTCAGAGTGTGTTGACGAGTGACTCCACATGACAGTTTCATGTGTTTTTGACCTCTCTGGCTTTCCGTACATACAGTAGGTAGCCCGAACAAGAAAAACAATTACAACAAGCAGAACCTGTTCCAGTGTTTACACAGGCAGCTGACTCAAGACAGACAATGTGAACCTATCCTACTTTTGGCGTCACGAACACATAGTTCGTCTGTAATTGTAAATCTGAATGGTCAGGATCAATAAAACTAAGTGACTGTAACATCAGATATGAGAGTCACTGAAAGGTACTGCTGAGTGTTTTCATCTCTTCCTCTGGGCTTATTATTTATAGGCCATGGAGTCCAGGGACTGCAGTGTTTGTAGATATTCCCCCCCCCCCCCCTCCTTTGTGTCTTTATTTCTGCATCGTTGCAGCAGAAACCCGCAAAGGATACAAATAAATCACAGCTCTGCACCACAAAGTAACCCCTGAACACAACATATTGATGATGCATCAGTAAATTCTGTTTAAAGCTGCTAGATCTTAAGTGTAAAAAGCACCCATGAGTCCCTGAATCATCAGAGAAACATCGCACGTTCGCTCGCTTTGGAGCGGACGAGACTTGAATAGTTTTTCGGTGACGGAGAAGCGGTGAAGTGAACCTGCGATTCAAGTTTGACCGCCACAAATAGAAGGTATTATGTAACAGGGATGTACAAGATTCATTTTGGAGTCATGCTGTAAACCTGCAGATCTTTTTTTTCTTACCTATCACCTCACAGCAGGTGATTTCACTGTTTAAACCTGCAATAAATGATTTTTTTGGCCACTTGGGGGCAGCAGAAACAAGCGATGAACACAACACTGACACATCATCACCTTTTAAGTTGATATGTTGAACTTGTTAGCAACATTATCATTCATCTGGACGTGTTTCTGCCCAATCTTCTCTCTCTTTTAGCTTCTGTTTCTACTCTCTACCAACTCTCTATCTGGCTCTTTAGCTACTTAATGCTCCACTATGTTCACCAGCTAGTCTACAGCTAACGGTTTGGTGCTGAGCAGGTTAGCGTACAGCAGCTTTTTACAGCTTTTTCTCTGGAAACATCTGCCTGCTGCGGCTGAAAACGACGCTATAGGAGCTCTGAGAGTGAAGCCAAATAGTAAAATTACAGCCAGACAGTTAAACAATTAGCTGAAACTCAACTATAAAGCTCCGTAAGGCTGATTACCTTCACATTATGGAGTCTTTGGTTGGTGTGTAAACCTGCAGACTGCTGACTCTGCACGACAAAAGATCAGATGCTCCTATTATTGATCTTGTTATTGACTGGTAATCATGGGAGGGTGGTGGAGTATTTCCTCTAGTCGATGATGTTATGAAATATGAAGTCCTCAGAGAAAAACTCAATGTTCTCAAATCCAGTGATATTCTCCCATGAAAAGCCCCAAAATGAGACAATGAATTGGTTTAATAACAGGTGTGTGTGTGTTCATCATAAGCCTGATATATCTTGTTTCTCTGTGCCGCCAGGGCTCCATTGATGTTCATAAATCACACACATCGCACTGGGTGACATGTTCCTTTATCATCATGAACAAACACACTGGAGTTTATTTTGACTTAATCCCACACACATATATCGTCCCACTGCCAGAAATACACACTAAAGCACCAAATGTGGATTTATCTGCTGCTGAAACAGTCTCCAATAAATGCACTATATATTCCTGGCTGACTGATGTTGGTTAGAAACTACAGTGCCCAGCTGTTTTAGGAAACTATTAAGGCTTTTATGAAAAATATTGTAGCCAATTTTGAAAGATTTATGTCTTCAGTAGGAACTAAAGCGCAGAAATGGACCAACTCATTGGTGAAAATCACAGTATTTCATCAGCTTTGCCCCTTAAATACACTGAAACCAGTAACCAGCTCCCCTCATTCAAACAGCTGATTATTAGCGTCTCAAGGTCTCATGATCACATACTGTTAACTTTTCATCAAAGCAGGAAAAGTTTAAATAAACTTTAACTAAAAATGATCCAAATCCAACATGAAAGCTTTTCAGTTTGAGCTCTAATCTTAAATCTTTCCGTTGGAACGGCGGCTTTAAGTTCTTGGAAGGCTCAGTTTCTTTGTACATGTTGACTCATTAAGCCTTAGTTACTGCAGAGACTAATGAACAGACTCTATATCACAGACTGGAGGGTTCGTCATGTTTAAAGCTAAGTGGGTTTCCTGCCTACAAAAAAAAAAAAAAAACAAGAGATGAGAAGGAGGAAGGCTTTGAACGCTCAATGCCAGAAGAAATGTTTGCAGAAGTGAAGAGTGATCTGTCTGAAATCTTTAATCAGGTCCTCTCATCAAGTTAAAAACCGGAACCATGTTTACCAAAAATATCCCAAGGCTATGATGATCATAAAATACATCTAATGACTCTTATTAAACTCAAGAGAAGTTTCTTGAAATTATCGCAACTCTCCAGAGGTGGAAAACAACAAACTACATTTACATAAGGACTGTACTTCAGTACAATTTGGAGATACTTTCACTTCCACTCCAGCTACATGTCAGAGGGAAATATTGTACTTTCTACTCCACTACATTTATTTGACAGCTTTAGTTACTTTTCAGATGAAGATTTGACACAATGGATAATATAACAAGCTTTTAAAATACAACACATTGTTAAAGATGAAACCAGACATCTTATTAAAACCAGTGTGTAATCAGGGTCACATTTCACATGGTAACTTAGCCGGATTGTTTGACTCACACCGCTAAGACATGCTGCCTATGAAGTTCGACTCTGGTGGGACTCGAACCCACAACCTTTGAATCACTTCTCTTGTGCTTCACTAGAAGTCCAACGCGCTATCCGTTGCGCCACAGAGCCTCTTAGCTGCTGCTGCAAAATGAAAAACGTCTCATGTTGTTCCTGTTTATGATTAAATTTTGGAACAAACAACGTTTTTTTCCGTATTTGATAATTAAACCTTTTTTTTGGCTTTTGACGTCTTACAAAAAGCAGTGTGTAGTCGGGGTCACATTTCACATGTCTATGAGTTGTTAACAGCTCCACCAAATAGTGATTTTTCCCTCTAAACTTCTCACATGCTTTCATTTCAATAAATGTTCAAATGATCCAATATTTCAGCAAAAATCAAAGATTAGAGAAAAAGTCCAAAAACTGAAAACAGATTTGTGTATCCCATTAATCATCTCACGACCCCTCAGATTTATCTGCTGACCCTTTGGAGGGGCCCCGACCCCTAGGTTGGACTAAACTAGCTGTATATAAAGTAGTGTAAACTAGCTCCACCTCCAGCAGCTACAACAGTAACATGCAGACAGCAGCTTCACTCCTGAATCCTGCAGCTTGTTTCCACTCAGATCCAGCTCTCTCAGATGGGAGGGGTTGGACTTCAGAGCTGAGGCCAGAGAAGCACAGCTGATCTCTGACAAACTGCAGTCACCAAATGCGAATAAAGAATAAAATATGCAGATAAAATGTAATTTATAGTCCAACTATGTCCTCATCAATGAGCTTTTACCTAAAATGAGCAGAGTGACTTTGTCATTGTGTTATTGTGGATCATCATAATGTCAGCCTTCTACTGTCAAATCTGTAATTGGAGGATCGATATGAAATCAGACATCTTGGACTAGAACTTTGTTTTTTCTTCTTTCCTCTCTCATTAATCATCTCACGGCCCCTCAGATTTATCTGCTGACCCTTTGGAGGGGCCCCGACCCCTAGGTTGGGAACCAGTGGACTAAACTAGCTAACTGTATATAAAGTAGTGTAAACTAGCTGCACCTCCAGCAGCTACAACAGTAACATGCTGCTCTAACACTGATGCTTCACTATTAATAATCTAATGATGTCATATATAATAATATATCAGTCAGAGGGACCAAACCACTACTTTTACTGCAATACTTTAACTACATCAAGCTCATAATACTGATGTACTTATGTTGTATTGGTAAAAACCACCAATGTGTCTCTTAAAGTCTCCCAAAACTGTAAAATACTCCCTGAAAAATATTATAGATCATAAAAAGGATGATGATTGAAGCCCACAAAATTGTCTCTTCATTAAATACAAAGACATCAAAGTGACTCAGGTGTGTGTCATTGAATAAATAGTCATTATCCCTCCAAATATAGCAGCCACACCTGCAGGAAAGACAAACACTATTTACTCAACGACACACCTGAACGACTTTGATGCGTCGCTACCTGTACGTGTAGCATCTGGATATGACAGATGTGTGTGTGTTGTTTGCCACATGATTATTATACAGCAGCAAATACAGAAAGACTGACACAGTGAATGAACGTCTTCCTCCAGCAGCTTCATCAACTAAAGTTTTCTTTCTTAGGCTAGTCGGCCGTTGCCTGTAGTCTCTGCAGCGTGTTCAGATGCAACCTTTTGGCGGCGTGAGGCGTCATGAGGTGACTCAACAGTTGGCTTTTGTCACCGCTTGCTCTTTGATGTTGTTTTGGTGTGTCACTTCTACCCAGTAACATGAATTATAAAGACTGATGTGACTTTATTTGATGGAACTAATTTACTACTACTGAGTTAATAATTCATATCAGACAGTTAATTTGATGTATGTTAAGAATATTAAACATTTTATTTACATAGTATTTTATTTTGGGGAAAGGGAATAAGTTAGAAGCTACAATGCGGACAATTTTTACAAGAGAAGAAGAAGAGTTGAACCACGTTGTTGTTAGCATTCGAGCTATGTAGCCCCAGCTGTTGTGACATGTACAATCTGTTTGATTCACTAAAGAAGCGCGTCTCATCTCGTCATTTTTTTAGTTTAATTACTACGTAGACTGTTTACTGCATATTAAGATTCATACTGAAGAATTCCAACTAGAAAAGATTTGTGTATTTATGGAAGTATAGTAACAAAAAGAGGCACTAAAATGATTATAACGTGATTGATTTGACTCATTTAGACGCTGATATTAGCTTCAGATAAACTTTTAAATATATTTTTGCACAGGAGGAGGACTGTGGGTTTGGTCCTCCATCATTGTAAGGTCATCATGAAGTGATCTTCCAATGGGGGCCCTGATTGGTGGAGGTTTAGACGACAGCGTGGAATAACCAAGAAGACAAAAAAACTGTTCTGTTTGATAGATAGCACACAGTTTTATTAGTATATTTAGCTTTGTGACGTACAGCTCAGGAGAAAACAAACAAACAAAAAAAAAAAAAACAAACTAAATGGTCACAATTTTTTTTTTTTTTCTTTTTTCTTTTTAAAGTCCAGAAACATTTCAGCCTTAGCAGTGACATCACACAAAAGAAAGCTCAGTTTTTCGATCATTGGTTTCTTTGTCATGGACCAGAGTGATATGTTCTCGTTGTTAAGGTTAAACAAACACACCCGTACCGCTCGAACGTAGTCAACAAAACTGAAAAACAAACAAAAAAACAAAAAACAAAAAAACAAAAAAAAAAAAACAAACCTAGATTTCTTCTTTTTTTTTTTTTTCCTCGATCGTTTAAGTTGCTTCACATATATTATCAACACTTTTCTAAAGAATCAAAATATTTAGCCACAGGTACTGGAAAAAAGTAATTCACTGTTATATATAATAATAATAATAATAATAATAAACACAATAAATATAAAAAGAATTTTGATATAATTTATATGGTATCAAAGAGAGAGGGAAATGGGCCTTCAGTTAGACATGTTTTTACAAAAGTGATGTCCTTTTTTTTTTTTTTTTTTTTCCTGAGGTTGAGTTTTGTCATCTGCAGTTTAAAGTTTTGCTAAATATACTAATAGACTAAGAGACCCGACACACAGGGTCCGTAATGGCTTATCATTCACTGAAGAATCATCTCCACCGGATCGTGGTCGCACCAGTGGAGGGTCGTTGCGGCCCCACTGTGATTTGTGTGCTGTGGAGTTAGCCAAGAGGTCAAAAGGTCAGCCCCCCCCTCCAGAGCCGAACGAGCACGCGACTCGACTCCCCCCGCCCTCCCCCTCCCCTCTCCCTCCCTCCCTCCCGCTCCATCAATTTCATACAGAGACACCTCGCTGTTTTCAATTTCAGCCGTTTCTTCACCGAGCGCCACAAAAAAAAAAAAAAAAAGCACAGCGTTTCCTCCCACTGTTGGCTCCACAGTGAACTGAAAAGCACACGAACTAGCCGTTAGCATTCCTCAGAGAATTGATGGATGCTAACTAAATGCTAACAAGGCATTTCTAAACAGATGCAGGATTTAAAAAAAACAAAACAAAACAAAATAAAAAAACAACTAAAAATCTCAGCAGGTGAAGAAAAGTGACCGTCTGAAATTCAAAATGTCAACGTGCCCCTCAAGCGACAGGCTTATGTGTAAAAACGGTGATAATTGTAATTGGACGCAGTCCCATTTCCCTTCAGTGTGTAAAGGAAGGAGTCAGATTAACTCAAAACAGGGATGTGAGGGGGAGAAAAAGAGAAAGAGCGAGGTGAGGGGGTGAGGAGGTGAGAGGGGGAGAGATGAGAGGAACTAAACATAAAACAAAACAAAAAAAAATGAACAAAAACCAGAAAGAATCGCAAAAATCTGTACATGTAAACATCACACTTCCACTGAGTCAAATCATGAGGAGAATACAGGTTTCACATTGGTATTACTGTAGGTACAAAGCCCCGGCGGAGGAAATCAAGACAATCAAGAGTCCGGTACAAAGTCAGGTGAAGACAGAAAGAGAGAGAAAGGAAAAAAAATAAATCGCTAAAATTAGAAAATGAAGGAACCGAAAGCACCAAAAATTAAAAAAAAAAACAAAACAGTAAAACAAACGGCTCAGGAAGCCATCTTTTTTTTTTTTTTTTCCTTTTTTTTAAGTTTTGACAAGAGTAGCTGTACACCGTGTCCTGATAGAAAAATAAAAAAAGCTCCGTTACTTTTTTCTCTCCTTTCATTTTTTAAAAATATGTGTGTGTGTGTGTGTGTGTTGAGCTTTACATTTGGACCAGACTGGTTCAAGAAGTGTGTGTGAATCGTTTCGCAGAGATCCGACCGGCATCACCTGACCGGACGCTTTGATTTGAACAAGTTTCCTGAATGGATTTAACGATCCTGTCCTCGACGACCGCATGCGATATGAAACCTGTCTGTCTGCCAGCGACCCTGAAGGTCTACTGTTGTGTTTCTGGAAAATTTTTGAGGGTTTAAAGAGTTGTTCATGTTCTACAATTGCACTCATATTACGCAGGATGAGGTTTCTTTAAATGTGACTTTTTAGGTGCGAAAAAAAAAAGGTGTTTTTGAGTCCAAAATCTCCCAAAGCGGTGAGAAGATCCTGGTTATCGTCTGACTCACAGCAGCTGATTCATCTGAGAGCAGATTGGCTTCCTAGAATCAGACTTTTCTTTCTGGGGAACCTTTAAAATTTCTAACAAAAGACACTTCTCTTTGGGTAAAAGATCTTCAAGAGAGTCTGTGAGGGTCATTTTGAAGTGAAAACAACTTCCCCTCCTCTGAAAAACAGACTCCAACTCATCTTCAACATGCACCTCTGCAGGTTTACAGAAGCTAAACATCACAGCAGATAAGGACGACTCTCCACGTACCAGCCTGTAACCACGTCTCTCTACTCCTGAGAGGTCATCGTGACCTTTTCTCAAAGCTCCTCGTTTCTTCAAGCCTCCAGAGAGATTGAAGTTTTTTTTTTTAAGAACAGATCAATGCCGGATCGTAATCTTTACAAGCCACGACAAGCCGACACGTCTGTGATGTGTAAACATAACCTTTAAAAAAAAAAAGGCGTTCTTGTGTGTAAAAACCATAAGGGATCACACACACACACACACACACAAACGTAAAGAGGAGAGCAGGTTGAGGTCGACGTACAGCTTAGAAACCTGTTTGATTGGGACTCGATGAGTTGAACTGAACACCTGACGGGTGCTAAATGATGCCGGTCGGGTCCGTTTGACATCCATGTTTGGAATGTGCAGTATAGGCTGCTGGAATATTGTACAAAATATCTTCTTTTCTTTTTTTTTTTATTTCCAAAAAAGACCACTTTACTCGCACTACAAAATATATCTATAAAATAATAATATTAAGAAGAATCAGAACATTGATAATAATAATAATAATAATAATAATAATAATCATGTGATACTAAAAAATAGAAATCAGATAGAAATGTGTCGGGCCGCCGTTTTTTTTTTTTTTGCTCGGCCGCCGGTGGAGACGACGTCAACAACAAACAACAACAGGAGGAGTTTCTGAGGAGTATGAACGCTCTGATTATGGCTAAAACAGCAAATTACACCTTTCTAAAGATTGTCATTTGCCTCTTTTTTTTCTCTTTTATACAGTTGTTGGTGTGTTTTTATTTTATGGTGCTGTTCTGCAGCTGTCTGGCTTTGTGGTTAAACTGACCCGGGCTCAAAAACACTGATAGAAAACTTTAAGAACGCCTTTTTTTCCCCCCCCGAGGTTGAAAGAGGACATTAAAATAAAAAACCTGGCTCTACTGACAGCCTTTAAAAAGGATCCGTGACTCGCTTACTCGACTTGTTTTTTCTCCAAATTAAATTTGGGGCACTTTATTTTGTTCTGTTTCTATTTATCGGGACGATCCCGAAGGTTCAAGTGGTGTTTGTAAAAATGACTTTCTTCTGAGAGAAAAACATCCCAGATGTCGTTTCAAAGAAGCTGTTTTGTCTCGGAGGAGTTTTTTTAACTGACAGTACCGACAATCAAACTCAGAGGAGGAGGAGGAGGAGGAGGAGAAAGGAGGAAGAGGGGGATGAACACTGCTTTTTTTTTAAAGTCAAGTTCCCTCCAGCGATCAAAGCTCCATAAAACGAATCGTTTCAGGTCCCAGATGTCAGTTTAAAGAAACAATCGAAGGAAAAAAAGTTGCATTTTGCATAAAAATCTCAACAACTGTGGCGTTTATTCCTTCTTCTTTCTTTTTTTTTCTTTTGTTTGTTTTTGAAATTGGATTTAATATGCTATGATAATATATTCCCTGGTTACTGATGGTAACCACACACTGAAGGAGGTTTTAAGAGTTAAATTAGACGTCTGCTCGCTTCAAGCCTGAATCCGTTTGAGTCAAGAAGCTGGGATTGAAACGCTTCCTGGAATCAAATACATTAAAAAAAAACCACTCGAGCCTGCTTTGATCTGAGGTACCCTCTCTCTCTCTCTCTCTCTCTCACACACACACACATATAATGAGAAGTCAGTTATCACATCACCTTCCCCAGTAACAGCCGTACTGCTGACTGACTGCAGGATTCATTCGCTCTGAGAGCTTCGGAGGGTAAAACAGCTTCCACGGTTGTTGTAATTCATGTGAAATTACGAGGATTCAACCAGTTTTTTCTTAAGCTAAAGGCAGCCTGACCCCCCCTCCCTTCCTCCCTCCACCTCCCTCCACCCCACACACATTTATTAACCAGATATTACTGCCTTCAAAATAAGAGTCAAGATAAAATAAGAGCGAGTAGAAGCAGGTTTTAGAGGGTGTGATTAGCAGGATGATAAACGGATCTGTTCTCATTATCTGGGTGTTTATGTGATTCGCACAGACGAGAGCAGAGAGCAGAGAGCAGAGAGCGGATCAACCAAAACATGGGCAGTATCTGAGAGCACAGTGAGGATCGAACAGAGGAGAGCAGAAGGACGGGTCGCTGGTGTCGTTAACAGAGTCTCATGTCGGGGTTTATGAACAAAGTGCCTCCTCCTCCTGTTTTTTAAAACAAAAAAACAACATAAAAATGAGGGAGAAGTTAAGAGGAAAATCTGATTGTACCTCAGTGAGTCTCACAAAATGTAATATTGTGGGATTTTCCTCTGATTCAAAAGGCTGATAAATCAAATTTTAGCGAACTTGTAGAGCAACGAACTCTTGTTGCATCAGGTAAAAGTCATACCCCAACATGTGCGACTCCCGTGACGCCATCACACCCTCCTTCTCTCCTCCTTCTCTGCTAGTTGGGTCATTTCTTTTCTTTTTTTTTGCATATTTTTCTTGTATCAGTGATCAAAACACTTTAAAACAGAGCTTCCCCTTTTGTGACAATAAAACAAAACAAAAGCAACAAAAATCAAATCCTTTACAATTCTACATCTCATCTGTAACGGTCCATAAATTAATTAATTTACATTTTTAAACATTTTTTTTTTTAATTTATCGTGGTGTGAATCAGTTTGGACGGAGGTTTTTCGTGGTTGTGGTGTTCGAGGTGTGAGCGACCTCCACACCTCTTTGAATGAATGGCTTTTCAAAAATGTCCTCTGCCTCCGTAATCCCACCGGCTCGTCGTCCGGCGTGTCACGACAGCAGAGATCTCACCGTCCGACCGTCGCCGCGGGGCAGCAACACAAACCGTCTAAAGACCAGGGAATGCTATGATTATCAACTGCATTGCAAAAAACAAAACGAGGAGGAGGGGGGGAGGGGGTCCCTCCTGGCAAACATGCATACACACACACACACAAGAGAGCCTCCCCCCTCCTTCTCCCCCCTCCTCCTTCAAATCAAAGATGACTGTTGCTTCGCTCAGTGTGCAAAAAGGGAGCAAATTACAGTGACAGCGACAGTTGAACCGAGTAGGAACCACAGTAAGAAGCACAGTGCGTCAGAGAAAACAACGTCTCGGGAGGGAATAAAGTCACATTTGTTTGTTTGTTTTTTTTTTGTTCATTTCAAATCATTTTCCAACTTCTTTAACTGCAGGTGTGACTGAAAATAGATCTGTGTTAAAGAGCTGAACTGCTGGATACATGAAACTAATTTAAAGGTACACTATGCAGGATTTTCCTTAAAAAAAACCCAATGTAATCATTCTCTATCATCAATTACGACCCACTAGAAGTGTGTGGCGGTGTATTTATCCGCAGAGACTCCGCCCCCTGTCTGTATTTTCTTATTATCTTAGGCAGTGGGTGTGTAGCCTCCAGCCAATGACAGAGCGCAGGGTGTGAGGTCAGGTCTCTCTCCTCTGCTCCGCTCTGTGTCACAAATGTATAAAGAGCAGCGGGTCTGTGTGTCTACTTGTCCGAGGGGGCGGGGCTGAGCTACACACGCACACACACGCGCGTAGAGCAGAGAGGCCACAGAGGACATGATGAAACAATGCAGCACAGCAAAGGTGAGGGTGCGTTTAGTTGTGCTTTCTCCTCTCTCTCTCTCTCTCTCTCTCGCTTTAAATGCTGTGTGTTTACAAAAAAACCCAAGACACCAATCCTGCATAGTATACCTTTAACAAACAGTAATAAACAACTCCTGTCAGACAATTTGGGTTATTTTAGCGACTGTATCAAGAGACAAAAGGGTGCTCTTTACCAGTGTCACAACACAAAGGAACAGTTGAGAGTGAGATGAGAAAATCAATATCACTCTCATGTCCGCGCGGTAAATCTGAATCTGGAGCCAAGAATCAGTTAGCTTAGCTTAGCTTAAGAGAGGGAAACAGCTAGCCTGGCTCGCTCTGAAGGTGACAAAATCCACCTAACAGCACCTTTAAATAACACTTAATATCTTCTTTGATTAATCCGTACAAAAACCTACATGTAAAAACTAAAAGATATATTTTTTTGGTGGTTTTGTGCAGGAATATTTCTTGGCTGGGTGCAGTTACTTCCTGCTTAGCAACCTCCTAGTGACAACAATCTTCAGGAAATCACTGGAGAAGAAAAAGTCCAGCACATAAAGCCCCCATAAAAACAACAACTTGTTTTTTCACTCCCGTTTTTGCACAAAATTGGAAAAAAAAAATAGAGATAAATGTGTTCCTCTGTTTCCAATCTTTATGCTAAGCTAAGCTAAAAGTCTCCTGGCTCCAGCTGAGACACCAGAGGCTTCTGGAGCAACCAGTCATCCAGTAAATATCATTTTCAAGCTCTTACTAACCGGTCCAGACAACAAAAAAACTACCTAGCTGAAAGTCAAACATGACAATTTTAAGATTCAGGATTAACTTCTCTTTTCTTTCTTTCTCAATTAAATGAACCCAAAAAAAAGAAAACAGCAGATTTGAGTGGTGTGGACTTAATATGGAGTGCAAAATTTTGCTGATTCATCCCTCCCTACGCTCTCCAGAGGATGAAAAATAAGGGGCGGGGGGGCAAAGGAGGGGGGAGGGGGGAATGGAAAAGAAATCAGATTTAAAAGAAAGAGGATTCACAGTTAGAAAGTCACAAAACACAACAACATAAATCGAGCCCTATGAAGCGAAAACAAAACAAACAAAAAAAAAACAACAAAAACCAACCGACCAGTCTGAGAAAGCAAAGTGGATGAAGGTAGGAGTGTTTTCAGCAGAGTTCAGAGTTCGTCTTTGTGTTGTTGTTGTTGTTTTTGCTTTTTGTTGCGTTCGAGTTAAAAGTAGCAGTCGAGGTCGTAGGAGGTCGGTCGGTCTGGTTTTCATGGGGCACTGCGGCTAGCTAACGCCCGGCTTTGTTGAGGTTTCAGGTCTATGGCAGAAGGTCCGATTTTTTTTTTTTTTTTTTTAACATTTTTTTTTTTTTGTGTGTATAGCAGCAGCAACATGAAAAGTTCATCATTATAATCATAGTAGTAATAATAATAATAATAAGAAGAAGAACAAGAATAACAATAGTAATGGCCATCTCAGAGTTAAACAGACAAAACACAGTAAGACAGAGCAAGTCCCTCCTTCCTTCCTTCCTTCCCTCCTTCCTTCCTTCCTCTGAAAACCTGGGAGGAGGAGGAGGAGGAGTATGTTTAGGTCCAACGAAGAAGAGGTGTAGAGTAGGTCCAATGGGAGAGAAGAAGAAAAAAGAGAAGGTGAGAGGAGAGGAAGGAGGGGAGGGTGCTGAGGTTTTCGTTGGCGTTACATCTACATTTTGTACGAAGTAGAAACGGGAGGTAAAACAGCCACCAGTGATCAAACATTTAAAACCCCCCCGTTCCCCCTCCTTCATTTAAAGAGATACCCCTCCCCTCCCCCTTCCCTTCTGCACACACACACACACACTTACACACACACACCTCCCTCTGTCAACTTCAGCTCTGATTCCTCTCAAGTTTTTTTGTTTTTTTTTTCCCAAAGATGAACTGATTATTATATACAGCAGCACACGAACGAACCCGCACAGAGAGAAACAGTTTTAGAGATTTCAGAGTTTTACAACATCAGTTCTTGAAATGCTTCGACATTTTGCGCAATATTGTTTGATTCCCCCTCCCCCCTTCCCTCCCCTCCTCCCTCCCTCTTCCCCAAAAAATAAAATATATATAAACCTTGAAGACATCAGGTGGTAAAAGTAGAAGTAAATTGGCTTCTGGTGGGAATGTTACCTTTGCAGAGTGTGTGTAAGTGTGTGTGTGTGTGTGTGTGAGGAACTGAAAATGGTATTGGCAGGTCTGATCTGAGGTATTTCCTGGTGGTCAACATGGCGTCTTAAATGCATAAGTAGCAAGTTGCTCCCTGGGTAAAAGGGGTGAGGAGGAGGAGGGTGAGGGTGAAGGGGAGGGAGGGGTGAGTTGTTCAGGTGAGGGAAAAGTGCTATAGGACACAGAGAGCTTATATACAAGCGAGCACAAAAAAAGTTTCTCTCCTCCATTTTTTTTCGTTTCTTTTCCTTTTTTTTTTTTTTTTTTTTTTAAACCAAACAAACTTTTTTTTTTCTCTCTCTTTTCTTTTCCAGTTTTCATCCTTCAGGCTCCTTTAAAACTCAAAAGTCCTTTTTTTTTTTATCTTTTAAGATAAGTCAAACCTCTTTTTCCTTTTTCCTTTCTTTCAGCCACTTGGGAAAAAAAAAAAAGAATAAAACAACAAAAAAAAGACCCCAAAAACACTCGTTGGACTCCCAAAAGAGAACAAATTAAATCTTCAATTGAATCAAAAGCACTCGTCATTTAACAAACAGCTTCAGTAGTACTAATCAGGGAGTCATTTTTAAAATTATTATGATCATAAGAGGCGGCGTTGGCCGGGGAGGGGGTGGGGTCGGCGTCCCACATGGGGGTCGGCGTCCCACATGGGCGGGGAGAAAAAACTCAAAAAACTTCTCAACCCACGAGGGGGGACAAAGTCTGTTTTCTTCTTCTTCTTCTCTGAAACCACAGCAGCAGAATCAAAAAAAAAAAAAGAGACCCTTTGTTCTTCTTCTTCTTCTCTCCTCTCTTCCTCTCCTCCACGCTCCGTCGCTCGGAGTGTGTCGCTGATTGTGAGGTGCTTCCCCGAGAGGAGAGGAAGAGAATCCCTCCAGAGTCTCCAGAGAAGTGCTCTGCTCCTTTTTCCATTTGCTTTGTTTCCTCTTTCTTTCTTTCTTTTTCTCTTCCTCTTCAGGCAGAATCGATGGATTGAGGTTTTTCGTGGGGGATTGTTTTGTTTTTTTTTGGGGGGCGGGAGTGGGATTCATCACCCTCCGCTTCCCTTTCTGTCCCAGTTTCCCACTTTTATCTCTCAAAAAAATGAAAAGTGTCCGCAGTTTTCCCGGAGAGAAGGCAGATGAGGAGAAACTAACAAACCCCCCCCCCCTCCCCTCCTCTCCCCCTCCTCCCCTCCCCCGATAGATAGACGGAGGGAACACAAGAGGAGAGACGAAAAAGGAGAGACGAAAAGGACGCGGATGGACACGAAACAAACATAACAGGAAGTGTGTGTGTGTGTGTTTGTATATGTATGTGTGTTTGTGTGCCCCCCCCCCCCCCCTTCCCCCCCAAATCAGTTCTGCTGCAGGATGAGGTTCTCCAGCTCGTCCGCCGAGCGGAGCAGGAAGGCGGCCGACTCCCGGTAGCCGGCGATCAGCTGGCGCACGGCGGTGATCTCCGGCTGGCTGAGCTGGGTGGACGCCCCGCCTCCTCCCGCGCCCCCGCTGCCTCGCCCGCCCAGGCTGTTGTTGGCGGAGGCGGAGGAGGAGTTACTGATGTTGGCGGAGGAGAGGGATTTCATGCTGAGGTCTGTGGGGCCTGAAGGTAGAGGGAGAGAGGGGTGGATGAAGAGGAGGGGATGAAACGGCGGAGCGGGATTAATGAAGGGAGGGAGATGATGATGGAGATGGATGAAGAGGAGGGAAAGGAAGGAGGGAGGAGGGAATGCAAGAAAAGACAAGAGAGAAACAGATCAGTCAGTTCAAAATGACAGACGCTGCTCCGACATCATTATGAAACAAACCCCAGTATAACCTGCAGCTGCCATTAAAACCAGTCCAGCTCCCAGTTAATAAGAGCAGCAGAGCTCAGACTGCTTCATGCAGCACGACTGGATTTATAGTTGTAAGCTCAGGAGGGTTTTATGGCATCCCTTTGCTGCCAGTTATATCTACTCTGCAGGCTGACGTGCACCTCCAAATAATATAACTTCCTGTCCATGTAGCATACTATGCGCCCTACATACTTACTAACATAGTACGCAAATTTTGACAGGGTAGTGTCGTCTCTAATCAAACACTGGAACTGGAAATGAAGACCGCAAATTAGCATTAGCTAGCGTTAGCGTTAGCTAGCGTTAGCATTCGCTAGCGTTAGCATTCGCTAGCGTTAGCATTCAGGCTACCAAATCATTACAGGCCTGTAAATCAACCCAAAACTCATACTGATATATATATTTAACAACAGTATAGTGGTGCTTAGTGCTAAAAACACGTTTAACTTATATTTGTATAATGTGGTGATGTTCCAACCGCCGTTTTCAGTTTGAAAAGTCGGTCGCTCCCCTTCTGCTACGTAGCCAAGATGTCGGCCATTAAGGGTGAGAAGCGTCCACTTTTTGACGGTTTTGAGTGCAGCATCCGGGTACTCGCTGTGTATTTTTCCGTATTTTTCACTGTGGACGCACTTCTGTACTCTAAATGTTAAGTGTAAGTACAGAAGTGTGCGATTTCAGACACAGCATTTGTGTTTTTGATGCTGGTTTTAGAGACTGTTGAAGCTCAGTAATCGTCTCATAAAGCCTCTTCCAGTGCAAACCTTTTGCTCAACTCTCGGTGAAGGAAAGAACGTAAACGCAGGGCGGTCCTTCCCACTGTGGCTTTATATCACAATATGAATATAATAACATACTAGCTACTAAAGCACATATGATAAATCAGTCTATTGTTGCTGTTGTGATGCTCAACTGTGAATCAAAACCTTCACTGTGTGTATCTGCATCAAGACCAGAGTTGAACCCTTCCAGGACACTTAACGCTTCATCCAGACTGGCTATATAATGTGGGTTAAATGTAGGCGCCTGGCTTTGACAGGAAGGAAAAATGTGTGGAATAAAAAGAGTCCAACCTCATCTGAATGATCTAAGTAGTTCATGTGATTTAAGCCTTAATTTGCTCATGTTTAGGCAGATTTGCTGAGTGTTAATGCTCCAATCTCTTATATATTTATACACTATACTAATTTCCAAATGCTGTCAAATCTATTAAGAGACAAATGTTAATCAGTAAAAGTAGAGATGCAGGATCTGAGAAGCCTGTAATAATCACAGACTGTGTTTGTTTTAGTGAAACTACTTCTTCATATTCCAGTGAGGATGACATCACTATCGCTCTACCATCTGCTGCTCTGTCTCTCCCTCCATCTTCCTCTCTCATTCATCCCCAAATTACCCGCTCCTGCTCTCTTTCTTTTTTTTTTTTTTTATATCTCACATCTTCTCTCCTCTAACTGCCTGCTTCCTCTTTCATCCTCTCTTCCTTCTCTCTGTCTCATCTCTCTCTCTGCTCTCTCCCATCCTCACCATTGCTCTGAGCAGCAGCGCCGGTCGTCAGGGAAACGGGGTGTTGCATGGCAGCGCCCAGGCCCGGGTATCCACGGTAACCGTAGCTGAGGCCGGCTCCGTTGATGTAGAGCTGGGTGTCCTGGGAGAAGGCTGACGCGGCCAGGGAGTAGGCGGAGTGGGCGAGGGACGCCGGCTCCCTCAGACCTCCTCCGACGCCGGACGGCTTGTCCAGAGAGATCTGCTCATCCTGTCGGCGGAGAGAGAGAAACCAGGAAGTGACGGAGGGTTTACTCAGAAGAAAAATATTATTGTTATTGCTTCAAAACGTCAGATTTAGCCGTTTCTTCCTCCCTCGTATGCATAAAGTTAACAAAAACACACTCACATGATAGGCTTCCAGGCGCATCCTCTTCGCGGCGTTGCGTGATTCGCTCTCGCAGGCGGCGGCCAGGATGTTCTCAGCCATGGCTGAGGTGAGGTGAGGTGGAGTAGGACGGGTCTGGAGACGACACACACACACAGACACACACAGACACACAGAAAAAAAAGTAATCAGTGAGTGAATCAGAGCAGCAGGTGGGTACGATAACGTTACGTAAAAGCGATAATCTTCAGACTGAGACAAGCGGATTTTAAGTGCGGACTCGCAGCCACGCCGTCGTTATGACTGATTGTATTAAGACTGGAACGAGTGTGATTGTTTGCTGAACGCTGCAGGACACACAGACGGACAACAACCAACACTCTGCTGTTAACTTTTTCTTTTTTAAAAACGGGACTTTACGCCAAACTTACACCTGACAAATTATCCACGGCTGGTTCTCAGATGTCTGTCACTAAAAAATATGCAAAATCCCACAAGTCTTCATTTAAAAGCATTAAATACGAGACGTCACATGTTTAAACTGGTGTCCAGATGTGTGAGATGCTCTGCCGTGATATTCAGAGTCTTACTGTAACTTGTACTGTAAGCACAACGTTTTCTATTTAATCCAATTTTTGAACAAATTTCACCAAAATATTTGAGAATAAACCCAAGAACAGCAGGTTGATGTGTGATTTTTAAATGATTAAATCGTCAATTATCATTTTTTAACAGTTTAAACTGATAAAAATGCTCCTGTTGTCATTTAGTTCCCTGAAAATGTGATGAGAAGGCGTCTCAGCTGAGGATATAAAAGGTCCTGGTGATGAAGAGCTCCTCGTGAACGCCGTCAGTTTCATCTCACCTGCTCTTCAACCTTTTTCCATCTCTCTTCCTCTCTTAACACTGTCACACTCGCCAGTTAATCGCCTGCAGCTCTATTGTTTTCTTTCATTTTTGAAAGTCTTAAATGTTTACAAAGGTTATGTTGACTGATGCAAACTGTATCTGGAGGCACATCTGGAGGCCTGCAGAGTGAAGCGTGTGTCCGTCCTCTGGTGTGACGACACGGCGTAGCAACATCACGCTTCACCACCGGAGGGCAGCAGAGACATTCAAAGTTCAGTGAGAGGAAGCTGCACCTTCAATACCTTCAGTCCCCCCCCCCCACCCCTCCCATCATGCACCTCTCCTGCATCAGTACACCCACTCTGACTCAATCACTGTCAATTAATACAGTTCATTAATTCGAAATGACTTTATATATTTCACGACAAATTATTCACCACCTGTGTGTTTAGACTGACTCGTATGTTTGACAGCTCGAGGCTCAAACTTTACAGCCACGGACGGCAGCAGACTGTAAACTACAGCAGGTCTGTCTCACATATGAAGTGTATTTCTCCAAGTTTATCGGATTATTCAGCATCTCTAACCGTCACTGTCCAGCTGAGTCATTCATTTTTTTTCCTCTGTTATATTCTTTCATTAGTTTTTAATTACCAGCACAGATTGCAGTGTATTAATCATCATGTGACGCCACACACTCTACTGGTTCCCGCCGCCGCCGCCGCCGCCGCCGTCGACTGTAAAACATATTAACAGTACGCACCTGCCAGTTTAAGCCAGTTTGTCACTTAACATGCGTTTGACCTGAAACGGCGGTGAAATAAATAGACGCACTTCATTACTTCTTATATATTAAAGACACTCCGCGCCGTGTCACACCTGTAAACTGAAATAAATCGACGGGAGCGTGCCGTCTCTATGGTTACAAGCCATTAGAAGATGATAATTGTTTGTTGCCGGTCGCCCGTGCTGCGGCGCGTGCCGCAACATCTTCTGTTAAGACGCAAATATAACCGTTTATTCCTTTCTCTCTCTCAAACGACAGTCAGTTTAAATGATGTGGAGTCTAAAAATTAAACTAGAAAGCACAATTATTTACTTTTTTTTTTGTTATGAAACATGCAGAATCTACATCTGAATCAACCTTGATGATTTTTTTGGGGAATACCGACAAGGATGAGTTGTGCAAAAACATCAAGCGAGTCAGATATCTGACTACTGAACTATAAATACAGACCAATCATCTAATGGAAGATAAATTAAAAAATCAATTTTGGTTACTTGGTTACTTTGGGATGACGGACATCTTTCATAATGTAAATGCATTACAGCAAACTGATGCAACAATTAAAGGCTTTTTGGAGGGTGTAATTGTTATTTATATGTATAATTTCATCATAAGAACATGTTAGTGTTATAACTTTGTGCACATTTTGCAAGCATCTTTCATGCTTTTAAATGCTTTTATTCCCTCTGCAGCAGTTCTGCATCTGAATTTGTGACCTTTGCTTCTGTGTGAAGTGTTTTTTTTTTTTTTTCCAACATCTTGCTAAAGCTTTCCAAGAGGGTGTTTTTTTCTTTTTTCTCCACCAGCACATGTAACAGACTGAAAGCTTTTGTTCACACTCCTCTGTATACATACTGCAGGAACGAGGCCCTCCCCCCCCCGGTTCTCACAAGAGTTGATGGAACGACAAAAGAAGCAAGGTCAGCTGTGCATTGTGGGGAATTCTTGGCTCCGAAACATGCTGCTGGTCAATCAGTCAAACTACTCGGTACAATAGATTAACGATTGTGCGGGAACGACGGACCTTCGCCGCCTCAACAAGCTGAACATCACTTATTAACGTCAAGAATAAAGTTTTTCCTTTGATTCAGTCACATTACTCTGAAGAATGTTCTCCTGTATGAAAATGTGAGCTTTATCCGCCGCTAAAACGTCTCACGGTGAACGGGGAATTACACGGCTGGCGGCCTGAAAGCCGTCAGAGAGCAGGTATCAGGTCGGCGTCAGACTAAATTGAACCAATTTCTGCCAAAACGCTGCTTTCAAGTCACACTGAGGGGAAAAAAGGCAGAATGACGAGGATCAGGCGCCGCACTGAAACCATTACCGCCGTTAAACTCATGCTAACTAGGACGCAGTCACACCTTCTCAAAGACGGCGCCATCCTCTAAATGTGTTATTATCCTGCTAACAGACAAAACACTATTATCAGGCAAAGTACCTCCATGCCGTTCTTCTTCATGCGTCGGCAGGATTTGAGGTAGGTGCGGATGCGCTTGCGGGCGCGTTCCTGGAACTCCGGGAACTGTCTGCTGCAGGACTCGATGATGGCCTGGATCTTCTCCTTAGGCTGCTTGGAGATGGGCACCATGCGATCCAAGTTCTCGTCCACGAACAGGCGCACGAACATCTGGAGGTAGACGGGGAAAAGCAGACAAACAGTTACGGAACGAGACTACATGATCTGATAGTTGAGATATTTCAATCTGGATAAACTGATCTTCTGTATTTGTGGATCCATATATGTTGCTTTAAAGTCGTCTAAAGTCTGTATACACTAGTGCTGTAGTCTGCTCTCGTACGACTAAATTCTCATTGGTTGAATAATCTCTGTGTTACTTTCATAAAGAGAAAAGTGCTACATCAGCAGCTTTCCAGGATTAATCCATTATTTCCTGCAGCGGGGGGGACAGACTAACAAACCACCTTTAAAAACAGCGGGGGTGTATTCAAAACACCCCCGCTGTTTTTACAACTTTGGACTCGCCCAAACTAACGGAGACTAACTGTTCTCAACGGTTACTGAGCGTTTAATGAATCAGTGTTTCTCCTACAATTATATCAACGAGAACCCGCCAGGACAAAAAAATATGTTTTAATGTCAGAATTGACGCCAAATATCCACTCATTCAGAAATATTTAGCGTTTGGGAGTCTGTGCAGCTGTTCAGGACGCGAGTGAACCTCTGTGTCGTTGCCTGGGAAACGAGCGTAACTCTAGTGGGACGCAGAGAAAGTGGCGGTGGATACGAGCGGAGCAGAGGAAAAGGTTAGCGGTAAGTTGTCAGTCTGGCAGTAAATGTACAGCACAGACTACAGTGTGTCAGTTAAATGCTAAAAAGTCACGTCTGTTGTTTCTCCAAGTGCTGGAAAAGTGAAGGGAGTTAGCTCCAAAGTTAGCAACGATGGATTAGCCTAGCCTGAAGACGCTAAACAGAGAAATACAGATTGCAGAGTTCACTGTTCACTAGTATACATGCGTATGACTGCAGTTTATATGAGTTTTCAGACCCATATAGCATTCTCATGTACACATCCATCATTTATTTTGAGAGCTGATGAATGTGAATGAAGTCCTTTTAGCTCTGGTTTGGTCCCCTGAAGATATCATCTGACTCAGAGCAGAAAAAAACAGCTGCAATGATACTGAATCATGCCATGAACGGGCCATAAAAAACAAGAAGGGTTAAAAGTCTCTGTGGAGCTGCGTGATCATTCTCTGCAGGTTCATAACTGAGAGCGGCCGCTGCTTCGCTGAAACATGCAGTCATTCGATACACAGTTAATACAGAAAATGGATCAGCGGAGCTTTAAGATTTCTCCTGTTTTTTCCTCCGTGTGTGTGTGTGTGTGTGTGTGTGTGTGTGTGTGTGTGTGTGTGTGTGTGTGTGTGTGTTACTCGAGACAAAAAGTTCAGTCTGCTGGACGTTCAGGAGTCTTACGCCGCAGCGATCAATAACTCCGACAGCTTTTACAGGAAGAACATGCAGTCAGCTCTTCACTATTTTTCCTTTATGAGGGTAAAGAGACACCTTATGGGTCCCAGCGGGGACGTCATGTGACACGGCGGCGGCGGCAGCGGCGGTGGTGGCGGCGACTTACATTGAAGGCCTTTAGTCTCTCGGGATCGACTCCCTCCGTGTCGTTGATCTTGTCGTTGTCGTCGTGGTCGTCGTGATCGTCGTCGTCGTCGTCCGGGGCCACCTGGCTGCCGTGACGTCCCATGGTCAGGTCCTCGGCGCTCAGGTCCATCTTCACGCTGTCGTAGCTTCCGCCTGAGCTGTACTGGGGAGACTACACACACACACACACACACACAAACACACACAAGAGCATTAATATCATCTCCAAACTAGTTAGGATCCGACAGCAGCCAATAAAAAGGTAGAAACTCTCACAGGAAGCAAATATCATCTCATAAAAAAAAGAAAAAAGTCAGTGTAGCTTTTAAAAAAAACCTGATCTGGCAGGTTTGAGTCCGCCAGACGTTTAATCATCATCATCGAGTGAAAGTCAACAGATGAAACGTTTTCCACTTCGGCAGTGTAAAGAGGACTCGGGGGAGGAGGAGGGGGGAGAAACTGCGATGATAGGTTTGTAACGCAGCATTGGAAACATTTACTGGGGTGTCAAAACTAGGGTGATAAGGTTCACTGTCATGGCAACAGATGCTCCGTCTTCCTCTGCAGCAGCATCATCTCTCTCTCTTTCTCTCTCTCTCTTCTGCAGCTCACCTGAATGTGTGGTTTATATTTATGTTTTATAGCTTCATCACCTCCCCTCTTAGAGCTGATTGATCGCTACTCGCTACTCATTATTAAATGATAATAATTAATAATAATGATATATCTCTGTCTGTGTTAAAGACATCACTCAGACTGACTTCTTGTTAGTGTTTTAGTGTGTTTTTTTTAGTTTCCTCGGATCTTTTTAACTCGTTTAAAGCGTCTTTGAGCATCTTGAAAAGCGCTCTATAGATTAAATGTACTATTATTATTATTGTAATTATCATATAATCATTAATTATGTAATTTTGAGAATGATACATAAGGAATTTGATCTTTTGTTTTGTTTAGAAGTTTAAATATTCAAATGATTTTAATGCACTTGTGTGTTTAAATAGACGTAACAGCTGCTTGGACACGGAAACATATGAGCTGCGATAATGAAAATAATTCAAGTTTCATTAATAAACACATTTTTTCTTCTTTAAATTTTCTGCTTAAACCAAAAACTCAAAAACAGATCTGTCAGATAGTGACAGTACGATGACGATGGGTTAGTTTATGAGTTACAGCGGCGCTGGCTAGCTGAAAGCTCCCACCTGTCGAGGCCGCCGCCGCCGCGCTAATCTGCTAAGAGCGTGAAATTCATTTTTAATTTCAATTAGAGATGTTAAACGAACACTCGGAGGGAAACGGAGAGTGAGTCAAGCTGACGGATACTTCTACCTCCACTCGACACACACGCGCTCGGCTGTGACTCATAGACAGATGCGTGAACATAGAGGCGCACAATGCAAAGAAGAGACGGACCTGCTGCAAGGACACACACACATATATATATAAAAGGAGAAAACACACACACACACACACAGAGCAAAAGAAAGACGAACCATGGAGGGAAATGTTGGTCAGAGAGAAAGCTGAAAGCACACGTGAAAAGAGAGCGAGAGAGAAAAGTGTGAAAAGACTATTTGTTGACTTTATGAGTGAGAATGAGACTACATCACTGTGTGTGTGTGTGTGTAGTCTGTAATAGGCTACTTTAGGGGACATTTCACACTAAAGAACGGTTCATTTCCACCTGGGGACAGACGCCATGTTGAAGCTGATTTTTGGGAGTCAGTGGTTAAAGTTAGGGCGAGTCTCCAGGATATGAAAGTAGCATGTAACGTCCCCAAAAGTGACCTAAGTGAACGTGTGTGTGTGTCTGTAATAGGCTACTTTAGGGGACATTTCACACTAAAGAACGGTTCATTTCCGACTGGGGACAGACGCTGTGTTGAAGCTGATTTTTAGAGTGAGTGGTTAAAGTTAAGGTGAGTCTCCAGGAGTGTAAGTATATATAACGTCCCCAAAAGTGACCTAAGTGAATGTGTAGTCTGTAATAGGCTACTTTAGGGGACATTTCACACTTTAAACAGGTTCATTTCCAACTGGGGACAGACGCTGTGTTGAAGCTGATTTTTAGAGTCAGTAGTTAAAGTTAGGACGAGTCTCCAGGATATGAAAGTAGCATGTAACGTCCCCAAAAGTGACCTAAGTGAATGTGTGTGTGTGTGTGTGTGGTCTGTAATAGGCTACTTTAGGGGACATTTCACACTTTAGACAGGTTCATCTCCAACTGAAATGTCTCCAGGATATGAAAGTAGCATGTAGCGTCCCCAAAAGTGACCTAAGTGAATGTGTGTGTGTGTGTGTGTGCATTG
>CM055841.1:36420837-36446715 GCA_029490765.1 Euthynnus affinis | reverse complement strand
AAGGGTCACTCTTAATCCCCGGTTAGGGTCACTCTATCCCCGGTTAGGGTCACTCTATCCCCGGTCAGGGTCACTCTGTCCCCGGTTAGGGTCACTCTGTCCCCGGGTTAGGGTCACTCTGTCCCCGGTTAGGGTCACTCTGTCCCCGGTTAGGGTCACTCTATCCCCCGGTTCAGGGTCACTCTATCCCCGGTCAGGGTCACTCTATCCACGGTCAGGGTCGACTCTATCCCGGTCAGGTCACTCTATCCCCAGTTAGGGTCACTCTATCCCTGGTCAGGGTCACTCTATCGCCTGGTCAGGGTCCACTCTATCCCCGGTCAGGGTCACTCTATCCCCGGTTAGGGTCACTCTATCCCCGTAGAATAGCGTCTAGCACAGATAGCACTCAGCTAACTCGGCCATCAGGGGAAAGACGTCCACCAGCTGAGGGATCTTCTGAGAGTGATTCTCCATCTGCTCTCAGCTCTGCTGTGGATAGATTCCCGATAGATTCACCAGTGAAAAGATGCGGGGCCTTCATCATCATCATCATTCATCATCACCATCATCACCAATCTAGACCTTTGCCTGAAGCATCTGAGCTCCTCAGCGTGGTCTCATGCTCGTACTTCAGTCTATCTCTTGTGTTTATATAAACTAGCAGTAAGATATTATTTTACTCTCTGAGTGCTGAAACCTCAGCGCTCACCTGTTGGAGAGGCTTTGAACCAGGTAGAAGCAGCGTGGAGGTTCTTCTCCACAGTTGTGTATCTCTTGGCCAGATCTTCATGGATCACCTGTTTTGATTTACCGGACTAGACTGGTGCGTCACCACAGAAGTCTGCTTCTGTGTGGTGGAGACACCGGTGTGCTATCCTCAGACAGAATCCTCTGTCATCGGCTTTAGGGGCCACAGCTGCTTCTTCTGCGTTGGTCACATCCGTTTTGTTTAGTGTGCAGATGTCTGCTTCACATTTTCTGACCAGAGAGAGAGGAGAGCAGCACAAATGTCTGGCTGCCGCTCATACTTCCATCATCTGGAGCGTGCTATTCCATCCTGTAGCCACATGCCGTCTTCCACTGATGGGCTGGCAGTTTCTGTTTCTGCTCAAAAGGCGTGATTTGCAATCCTGATTCTCTGAATCCTGTGTAGCAGCTGCCGTGTTAGCAGCGTTATCGCTAACTAGTACCTAGCCTCCATCCCTGTGACAGTCTGAAACGTCTCACTCATGTTCGCTCCTGGTGTGCTTTCATTCATCTCTCTGGTTTGTAAAACACGAGACTCCAGCTGCCAACCATCAGTGAGCAGGAAATGTGACGTGTGATTGTTGCTCATGATGTCCATGCACTCATGTTCGTGCTACTCTCCGTGCTGTCTTCAAGGCTTCCATGATCTTTCGTCTCTTGATAAAGCTGAAGCACTGCTTCCTCAGTCAGGTGGTTTGCTGCTCGTGGCCTTTCCATCATACCCTTCTCTTCTTCTTCTGACCTCCAGGTCTCCGGGCAGAAAGCGGCCCGGCGTCACTGCGCCATCGATCAGCTGACACATGTAAACAGGTGTGACATGTAACAGCTGACACATGTAACAGATGTGACATGTAACGCTGACACATGTAACAGCTGACACATGTAACAGATGTGACATGTAACAGCTGACACATGTAACAGATGTGACATGTAACAGCTGACACATGTAACAGCTGACACATGTAACAGCTGACACATGTAACAGCTGACACATTTAACAGGTAGTGACATGTAACAGATGACACATGTAACAGATGTGACATGTAACAGCTGACACATGTAACAGCTGACACAATGTAACAGATGTGACATGTAACAGCTGACACATGTAACAGATGTGACATGTAACAGCTGAACACATGTAACAGATGACACATGGTAACAGATGACACATGTAACAGCTGACACATGTAACAGCTGACGACATGTAACAGATGACACATGTAACAGGTGTGACATGTAACAGCTGACACATGTAACAGCTGACACATGTAACAGGTTGTGACATGTAACAGCTGACACATGTAACAGATGACACATGTAACAGCTGACACATGTAACAGCTGACACATATAACAGCTGACACATGTAACAGCTGACACATGTAACAGCTGACACATATAACAGCTGACACATGTAACAGATGACACATGTAAACAGCTGACACATGTAACAGCTGACACATGTAACAGGTGTGACATGTAAGCAGCTGACACATGTAACAGATGACACATATAACAGATGACACATGTAAACAGATGTGACATGTAAACAGGTGTGACATGTAACAGCTGACACATGTAACAGCTGACACATATAACAGCTGACACATGTAACAGCTGTGACATGTAACAGCTGTGACATGTAACAGATGTGACATGTAACAGATGACACATGTAACAGCTGACACATGTAACAGATGTGACATGTAACAGCTGACACATGTAACAGATGACACATGTAACAGCTGACACATGTCACAGATGTGACATGTAACAGCTGACACATGTAACAGATGACACATGTCACAGATGTGACATGTAACAGCTGACACATGTAACAGATTGTGACATGTAACAGCTGACACATGTCACAGATGTGACATGTAACAGCTGACACATGTAACAGCTGACACATGTAACAGATGTGACATGTAACAGCTGACACATGTAACAGCTGACACATGTAACAGCTGACACATGTAACAGCTGACACATGTAACAGATGACACATGTAACAGATGTGACATGTAACAGATGTGACATGTAACAGCTGACACATGTAACAGATGTGACATGTAACAGCTGACACATGTAACAGCTGACACATGTAACAGATGACACATGTAACAGCTGACACATGTAACAGGTGTGACATGTAACAGATGACACATGTAACAGGTGTGACATGTAACAGGTGTGACATGTAACAGCTGACACATGTAACATGTGACATGCAGGTCTCTGCAGTTTGGATCATTAATGCATCAGTGTGTTGAAACGCGTTGGGATCCATTAATGTTACTTTCATCCTGAAACTGGAAGCTGCTGAATTCACTGAAACTTCAGCTGAGAAACTTTGGGGCGAGTTCGCGCCTTGAGACGCGAGATATGAGCTCTGAGCTGCGTGTTTACAGGAAGCAGATCTGAGTTTAGTCAAAGCAAAGTCCAGCAGAGGACTGTACGCAGCAGCAGACAGCTGAGCCTCACCTCCCCCGCACAGCCAGACAGGAGAGATAAGCGGGAGAGAAGCGGGCTGACAGGCGGAGAGAAGCGGGAGAGAAGCGGGCTGACAGGCGGAGAGAAGCGGGCTGACAGGCGGGGAGAAGCGGGCTGACAGGCGGGGAGAAGCGGGCTGACAGGCGGGAGAAGCGGGCTGTGGCCCGGCTGTCTGCTCCGGCCATGCCGGAAGAGGAGAGAGTTTCCCCGCTGAAGAACTTCCTGGCAGGAGGAGTCGGTGGAGCCTGTCTGCTGCTGGCTGGACACCCGCTGGACACCATCAAGGTGACTGCAGCTATTTATTTACTGTAGAGCAGACACTAACAGTTCTTTACTCCGGTTTCCTGTAATTGTGGTTTAGTTCAGTGCTCAGAGAGTCAGATTAGATTAGTGAGATTATCCATAAATCAGCTTAGAAAGTCAGGAGGCAGCTGCTCACCTGAGTCTGTTATTCATGTTTTATTCTGCGTTTACAGTCAGTAGTAAAACATCTCTGTCCTCAGATTCAAAGAAAAAAACTCCTTAAAAACAGTTTAAAGGGCTGAAAGAGAGCAGCCGAGGATCCTGCAGCACCTCTATAATCAACCTTAACCACACATCTACATCATCTCCAGCTGTGTTTAATAAATACAGTACATTCATAAATGTTATTATAAATTATAATGTAAAGCCTAAAATGATCTTTATCAAAAACCCAAAGATATTCAGGTTAATGTCAGACAGCTTTATGGATGTAAAGGTTATTTCAGCCTGCAGGAGGTCAGATGCTCCTCAGACACATTTCAACCATCAGAAACCAGAAATATGAAATGTATCTGCAGGTCAAGTTTCTAAGAATAAATTAACAATAAATTAATATTTAATTAGATTTTAAATACAATTAATTTATTTTCTAGGAAATTCATATTTTCACTTGAATTTGAACCAAATTACAGATTCCAGGAAACTTTCTGGGAAATCTGAATTAAAATATAAAATATTTAACATTTAGTGTGAACTGCATTAATTTAGCTTTTATTTCATCAGGTTATTGATTACAAAGCAATGATTATGCAGAATTTACATCAGTGCAGCAGATCTTCATGTGTCTGTAACGTCTCTGCTGTTTATCAGCCAACAGTTTGTCTGTTTGTCTTATCAATGAGTTTAAACACACACACTGTGTGTGTGTGTGTGTGTGTGTGTGTGTGTGTGTGTTCTAGGTGAGACTACAGACGCAGCCCAAAGCTTCCTGTGCTCAGTATGTTCTCTACACAGGAACATATGACTGCTTTCGTAAGACCATATCTAAAGAGGTGACAACACACACACACTCACACACACACACACACACACACACACACACACACACACACTCACACACACACTCACACACACACACTCACACACACACACACACACACTCACACACACACACAGACCTTGTACTTGTGTCCTTTGAACATTCATTGTGTAATGCATTCCTGCCTCCGCTGCTGTTTACAATCTCGTCCTTATTATTGACACTGAAGGTCAAAAGTCTGAGACCTCATTGAAAGTCTCAGATATTGTATATATCAATCAATCAATCAATCAATCAGTTTTATTTATAAAGCGCCAAATAACAACACAAAGTCATCTCAGGGCACTTTTACATGGAGCAGGTCTAGACCACGCTCTTTAATTTACAGAAAGAGAAACCCAACAGTTCCCCCCATGAGCAGCACTTGGTGACAGCGGGAAGGAAAAACTCCCCTTTAATGGGAAGAAACCTAAAGCAGACCCCGACTCTGGGTGGGCGAGAGAGAGAGGGGGGGGGGGGGGGGGGGGTACAGTGAAAGAGAACAGCAACAACAACAATCAACAAGCAGCAGCAACATCAGGAACTGCTGGCCGAGGGCAGAAGAAGGACGTCAGCACATCAGCATGGTTTATGGTTTATGGAGCTTCCTGTGGATCAGAAAGCACAAAGAACTCCGGGGAAGAAGTAAAGTTAGTAACATGCATTAATAGTAATAAAATACATAGAGATGGAGGAGAGGAGAGAGGAGCCCAGTGCATCATGGGAAGTCCCCCGGCAGTCTAGGCCTATAGCAGCATAACTAAGGGCAGTCTAGGCCTATAGCAGCATAACTAAGGACAGTCTAGGCCTATAGCAGCATAACTAAGGACGGTCTAGGCCTATAGCAGCATAACTAAGGGCAGTCTAGGCCTATAACAGCATAACTAAGGGCAGTCTAGGCCTATAGCAGCATAACTAAGGGCAGTCTAGGCCTATAGCAGCATAACTAAGAAGCAGTGAAGCTAAGATGGAGGAAATATGATCTCTTTTCTTAGTTTTAGTCAGAACAGGAGCAGCTGCATTCTGGACCAGCTGCAGAGTCTTTATAGACCTGTTAGGGCAGCCTGATAATAATGAGTTACAATAATCAGCCTAGAAGTAACAAATGTGGATTATTGTTTCTGCATCTTGTTGTGAAAGGGTATGTCTGATTTTAGAGATATTACGAAGGTGAAAAAAGGCAGTCCTTGAAATGTGTTTTATGTGGGAGTTAAAGGACATATCCTGATCAAAGATAAGCACACGTAGATCTGATGAGTTCACTTCACATCATAGAGAAAGTCTTACTGTATACACACAATAACCTGTGTGTGTGTGTGTGTGTGTGTGTGTGTGTGTGTAGGGGGTCCTGGGTCTCTATAAAGGGATGGGGGCTCCTCTGGCAGGTGTGGCTCCAATGATGGCCATCAGCTTCTTTGGCTTCGGTTTGGGAAAACAGCTGCAGCAGAAAGATGCAGGAAAACCACTGACGTACGTACACACACACACACACACACATACACACACGTACACACAAGCGTGTGCGTGTGTGTGTGTGTAATACCTGGAATATTTAGTCTATATTTAACCCTCCAGCTGCCTTTCCAGTCTTTATATATACGTGTCTCACGTGCTGCAGACGACTTCGGTCCCAAGAATGTTCAGTGCTCGTGTTCCTCAAAAACACCCTTACTGTAAAACTATAAAACTATTTAACTGTAAAACTGTAAAACTGTAAAACTATTTAACTGTAAAACTGTAAAACTATAAAACTATTTAACTGTAAAACTGTAAAACTATAAAACTGTAAAACTGTAAAACTATTTAACTGTAAAACTGTAAAACTGTAAAACTATTTAACTGTAAAACTGTAAAACTATTTAACTGTAAAACTGTAAAACTGTAAAACTATAAAACTATTTAACTGTAAAACTGTAAAACTGTAAAACTATAAAACTATTTAACTGTAAAACTGTAAAACTATAAAACTGTAAAACTATAAAACTGTAAAACTATTAAACTGTAAAACTGTAAAACTATAAAACTATTAAACTGTAAAACTGTAAAACTATAAAACTGTAAAACTGTAAAACTATAAAACTGTAAAACTATAAAACTGTAAAACTATTAAACTGTAAAACTGTAAAACTGTAAAACTATAAAACTATTAAACTGTAAAACTATAAAACTGTAAAACTATTTAACTGTAAAACTGTAAAACTGTAAAACTATAAAACTATTAAACTGTAAAACTGTAAAACTGTAAAACTATAAAACTATTAAACTGTAAAACTGTAAAACTATAAAACTAAAACTGTAAAACTATAAAACTGTAAAACTATTAAACTGTAAAACTGTAAAACTGTAAAACTATAAAACTATTAAACTGTAAAACTATAAAACTGTAAAACTGTAAAACTATTTAACTGTAAAACTATAAAACCGTAAAACTGTAAAACTATTAAACTATTAAACTGTAAAACTGTAAAACTATAAAACAATTAAACTGTAAAACTATGAAACTATAAAACTATAAACTCTACTGCTCTAAACTCTAAACTGTAAACTGTGTCAGCCGTCAGCTGATCTTCTGGCTCTTCCTGTAGCGCCACCATAAGGTGTTTGTGGACTGCTGCTGCTCGTCTCTTCTTCTCTCTCACTACTCGTCAGCCTGTTTCCAGCAGCAGAAAGCGGCTTTTTACACAATATACTGACATTTCTTCTGTTCTGTTCAGGCACACTCAGCTCTTTCTGTCCGGCTGTCTGGCAGGAGTCTTCACTACAGTGATCGTGGCTCCAGGAGAGAGAATTAAATGTTTACTGCAGGTACGGAAACTACAGTCTTCAATCACAAACAAACAACAAAACATGTTTACATCCTCACTTTAAACACTAACATGTCTCCATACGGATCAGAACCACTGAAATACATCAATATTCAACCACAACACAAGAAATAAAACCCACTGAAAGCTTCCTGCTGTGTTTCTACGACTCGTTCCTGCAGAAACACTGTAGGACGTTTCTATAGAGAGCTACACACCTGACTGTATCTACTCAATATACACATTTATAACACATTTATAACACATTATAACACATTTATAACACATTTATAACACATTATAACACTATCAAACATTAAACTACACATACACAATAAAACAGTGATGTAATAAAGATCCTCATGTGCTGCCTGTTGTGTTTTTATCTCAGTGTGTCTGATTGACACATCAGTTGTTGTGTTTGTGTGTAAAATGAGCTGCTGTGTGTTGGTAAAGTTCCTCATGTGACTCAGTGTTGAACCAATCAGAAGAAACTATAATCTACTGTATGTTTTTAGCACACACACACACACACACACAGATGTTATGATCTATCCAACACACTCAGCAACAGATGCAGATGTTTGGGTTTGTAATGTTCACAGGTCAGTAGTGAAATAATCAATCTGTGTAATATCTGTAGCCGCCATGTTGCTGTCTGATCTGTGAGTCATAAACAGGAAGCTGTGTTTCAGGTGCAGGCGAGCAGCGGACAGGTGAAGTACGCAGGTCCGCTGGACTGTGCGATCAGGCTGTACAGGGAGCAGGGTCTCCGCAGCGTCTACAGAGGAACTGTCCTCACGCTCATCAGAGGTGACTCACCTGACACCTGACCTGACACCTGACCTGCAAACTCTCTGTCTGTTGACTTTACAGCCTCACCTTTGCTCTCTCTGCCTCAGATGTGCCTTCTACTGGTCTCTACTTCCTGACATACGAAAACCTCAAACACTTCCTGACTCCTGAGGGTCAAAGGTGAGTCACCATGGTAACAGTGAGGATGTTAACAGAGTTATAAAGGTGTTTCTAAACGCTGTAAACTTCGTCTGTATGCCAGCGTGTCTCAGCTCAGCACGCCCAACATCATCCTGGCTGGAGGTGTCGCAGGGATCCTGAACTGGACGATCGCTCTCCCGCCTGATGTCCTCAAATCCAACTTTCAGACAGGTGAGAGGTGGAAGCAGTGCACAACTCTACACAACTCTGCACAACTCTGCACAACTCTACACAACTCTGCACAACTCTGCACAACTCTACACAACTCTGCACAACTCTGCACAACTCTGCACAACTCTACACAACTCTGCACAACTCTACACAACTCTGCACAACTCTACACAACTCTGCACAACTCTACATGATGGATAATGTGTATATATATATATATATATATATATATATATATATATATATATATTAGGGATGCACGATATTGGATTTTTTGCTGATATCCGATATGCCGATATTTCCAACTCATTGTGGCCGATTGCTGATGCCGATACTGATCTATGTACATAATGATGTGCAGCTGTGTGAGGAGCCGATTCGGCTGCAGCATAGATTTACTAAGTCTGATCCAGAAAGACAATACATGAAGGAAGAATGTAGGAAAATTGGAGTTCAGGAGCTCAGCATTAAAACTTTAATGAACTGCAGCAGTAGAGTTTCGGCTGAGGTGTTTCCTGTCTGTGACTGTTTCTCCCTGATGGTCCCGCTGTTTCCCCCCAGCGCTAACGTTAGCCTCAGCTCTCCATGTGCAGCACTGAGGTTTGTTATTCAGGTTAAAGTGGGTAGAGACAGCGGGACCGTCAGGGAGAAACAGTCCATGGAGGAGAAGGAGACATATCGGCTGCACACAATCAGCAGAAAATCTTAATTTTGGCCAATTTTAGAGCTTATATCAGCACACATCATATATATATATATATATATATATATATATGATGTGTGTATGATGTGTGTGTGTAGCTGCAGATGGGAAGTATGCCGGGCTGCTGGACGTCCTGCGGACGCTGCTCCGTGACGAAGGACCTACAGGCCTCTATAAGGGATTCAACGCTGTGTTCCTGCGAGCGTTTCCTGCCAACGCGGTAAAACTTCAGTTTGTTGTTTGCTGCTCGTATGTTTCCTGTCTGTGTTTTATTTGTCGTCTGAAACATGTTGTTGCTTCTCAGGCGTGTTTCTTGGGGTTTGAGGTGGCGTTAAAGGGACTGAACTGGCTCGCACCCGGCTGGTAAAACACGTCTCGGAAGTCTCCAGACTGAACGTCTCTTCTCAGGATGCTCAATTGTTTTACTCTTATATGTAATTTTACATTTCAAGTCCATTTTAAAAATTCAATCGTCCCTTTGGATCAATACTTTCACTGAGCAGGGATGAAGCGTAAACGCACATTTTTGAATGTATGTTTTCTTATAATATGGTGTATTCATTCATTCTTCTCACTGTTGTTTATAAAGAAACTATTTGTGATGCTTTAAAATGTCAGATAAAGTTCTGATCTGCCAACACTCAGCATTATTGATCCTCAGGTTTGACTTGTACAGGAGTTTTATAAGCTTTGTGAATGAAGTGTTTGAATAAAGCGTTTTATATGAACAGTCTGTCTGAAAGCACGTTATTCTGTAATAATCACTGAAGCTCAATAAGCCGACATGTTCTTATACAAACAGTCACATACAGTGTTCACATGGAGGGAAACATCAGGCTGATGGTCCACAGACACACACTGGACTCTGACTGTAAACATCACTGCGGCAGCAGAAACGTCTCCCATGAACACCGTCAGTAGGAGAATCTGCTATAAACTGGAAGTTCTCCAGGTCAATGCCTGAAGGAGGATAAAACTGAAGAAGAAGGACATTTAATGCCAAACGGAGATCAGCTATTAGAAATATGACACTCCTCAAGTTTCTCTCATCATCTGGTTTGACTGGTAGAAACTGATTTCAGTGCCTGACTATTTAAAGATCACATCCTGCCTGGACTTTATTTGTTTTTTGGACTTTTTGTGTGTTTTTTGGTTTCCTGGTGTTTCCTCCTCTCACCTGCCCTGCATCACCCTCGTCAGCCAATCACTGCCAGCCTGCCCTTGTGTCTCGTCACCTGTTCCCCGTTCCCTGATCAGTTCAGTCTGGGGTTTAAGGTCTGGGGTTTAAGGTCTGAGGTTTGAGGTCTGAGGTTTGAGGTCTGAGGTTAAGGTCTGGGGTTTAAGGTCTGAGGTTTGAGGTCTGGGGTTTAAGGTCTGAGGTTTGAGGTCTGGGGTTTAAGGTCTGGGGTTTAAGGTCTGAGGTTTGAGGTCTGGGGTTTAAGGTCTGGGGTTTGAGGTCTGGGGTTTGAGGTCTGGGGTTTGAGGTCTGAGGTTAAGGTCTGGGGTTTAAGGTCTGAGGTTTGAGGTCTGGGGTTTGAGGTCTGAGGTTAAGGTCTGAGGTTTGAGGTCTGGGTTTAAGGTCTGAGGTTAAGGTCTGGGGTTTAAGGTCTGGGGTTTGAGGTCTGAGGTTTAAGGTCTGGGGTTTAAGGTCTGAGGTTTGAGGTCTGGGGTTTGAGGTCTGGGGTTTGAGGTCTGGGGTTTAAGGTCTGGGGTTTAAGGTCTGAGGTTTGAGGTCTGGGGTTTAAGGTCTGGGGTTTGAGGTCTGGGGTTTGAGGTCTGGGGTTTAAGGTCTGGGGTTTGAGGTCTGAGGTTTGAGGTCTGGGTTTGAGGTCTGGGGTTTGAGGTCTGGGTTTGAGGTCTGGGTTTGAGGTCTGAGGTTTAAGGTCTGGGGTTTGAGGTCTGGGTTTAAGGTCTGAGGTTTGAGGTCTGGGTTTGAGGTCTGGGGTTTAAGGTCTGGGGTTTGAGGTCTGGGGTTTAAGGTCTGGGGTTTGAGGTCTGGGGTTTAAGGTCTGGGGTTTGAGGTCTGGGTTTGAGGTCTGGGTTTAAGGTCTGGGGTTTAAGGTCTGGGTTTGAGGTCTGAGGTTTAAGGTCTGAGGTTTGAGGTCTGGGGTTTAAGGTCTGAGGTTTGAGGTCTGGGGTTTAAGGTCTGAGGTTTGAGGTCTGGGGTTTAAGGTCTGGGTTTAAGGTCTGAGGTTTGAGCTCTGGGTTTAAGGTCTGGGGTTTGAGGTCTGGGTTTGAGGTCTGGGGTTTGAGGTCTGAGGTTTGAGGTCTGGGGTTTGAGGTCTGGGGTTTAAGGTCTGGGGTTTAAGGTCTGGGGTTTAAGGTCTGGGTTTGAGGTCTGGGTTTAAGGTCTGGGTTTAAGGTCTGAGGTTTGAGGTCTGGGGTTTGAGGTCTGGGTTTGAGGTCTGGGTTTAAGGTCTGGGTTTAAGGTCTGAGGTTTGAGGTCTGGGGTTTGAGGTCTGGGGTTTGAGGTCTGAGGTTTAAGGTCTGGGTTTGAGGTCTGGGGTTTGAGGTCTGGGGTTTAAGGTCTGGGTTTGAGGTCTGAGGTTTAAGGTCTGGGTTTGAGGTCTGGGGTTTAAGGTCTGAGGTTTGAGGTCTGGGGTTTAAGGTCTGGGTTTAAGGTCTGAGGTTTGAGCTCTGGGTTTAAGGTCTGGGGTTTAAGGTCTGAGGTTTGAGGTCTGGGGTTTGAGGTCTGGGGTTTAAGGTCTGAGGTTTGAGGTCTGGGGTTTGAGGTCTGGGTTTGAGGTCTGGGTTTAAGGTCTGGGTTTAAGGTCTGAGGTTTGAGCTCTGGGTTTAAGGTCTGGGGTTTGAGGTCTCGGTTTGAGGTCTGGGGTTTAAGGTCTGGGTTTGAGGTCTGGGTTTAAGGTCTGGGGTTTGAGGTCTCGGTTTGAGGTCTGGGGTTTAAGGTCTGGGTTTGAGGTCTGGGTTTAAGGTCTGGGTTTAAGGTCTGAGGTTTGAGGTCTGGGTTTGAGGTCTGGGGTTTGAGGTCTGAGGTTTAAGGTCTGGGTTTAAGGTCTGGGTTTAAGGTCTGAGGTTTGAGGTCTGGGGTTTGAGGTCTGAGGTTTGAGGTCTGAGGTTTAAGGTCTGGGTTTGAGGTCTGGGGTTTGAGGTCTGAGGTTTAAGGTCTGGGTTTGAGGTCTGGGTTTGAGGTCTGAGGTTTAAGGTCTGGGTTTAAGGTCTGGGTTTAAGGTCTGAGGTTTAAGGTCTGAGGTTTGAGGTCTGGGGTTTAAGGTCTGGGTTTAAGGTCTGGGTTTAAGGTCTGGGTTTAAGGTCTGAGGTTTAAGGTCTGGGTTTGAGGTCTGAGGTTTGAGGTCTGGGGTTTGAGGTCTGGGTTTAAGGTCTGAGGTTTGAGGTCTGGGGTTTAAGGTCTGGGGGATCGGGATCGTTATCCCGACCAGGTTAGTTTCATAGAGTCTGTTACTACGGTAACTGACCAGGTTAGTTTCATAGAGTCTGTTACTACGGTAACCGACCAGGTTAGTTTCATAGAGTCTGTTACTACGGTAACCGACCAGGTTAGTTTCATAGAGTCTGTTACTACGGTAACCGACCAGGTTAGGTTCACAGAGTCTGTTACTACGGTAACTGACCAGGTTAGTTTCATAGAGTCTGTTACTACGGTAACCGACCAGGTTAGGTTCACAGAGTCTGTTACTACGGTAACCGACCAGGTTAGTTTCATAGAGTCTGTTACTACGGTAACTGACCAGGTTAGTTTCACAGAGTCTGTTACTACGGTAACCGACTGAGAGCTTAAGTTCCCTCTCTCTGTGAAACAGGCTAGAGTTTCCCTGTATATGCTCCCTCTTGGTTGCCTTATTAGTCAGTTTGAATGCATGTCTTATCACTGTTATACGATACACAACTGTACATCTCTGTCAATTCAAATGACCTGAACAAACTATCCACCTTACACGACTGCTTAACAGCCATCAAGATCTGGATGTCAGACAACTTCCTCCAGCTCAACCCAGACAAAACGGAGGTCCTGATTATTGGCTCTGACAGCATTTCAGAAACTGTACAGCAGTGTATCGGTCCTTTGCAAACATATGTCACACAAGCCGCACAAAACCTGGGAGTCCTCTTTGACCATCACATGAACTTTGAAAATCACGTTAAGAAAGTCACCAAATCCTGCTTCTTCCACATTAGAAACATCGCCAAGCTCAAAGCCATAATAACCATCAGGATCTGGAAAAACTTATTCATGCCTTTGTGTCCTCCCGTCTGGATTACTGCAACTCTCTCTTCACCACCCTGTCCCGTTCTTCTGTGTCTCGCCTCCAGTTGGTCCAGAACGCAGCAGCCAGACTACTAACCAACACACGGCGTAGAGCACACATCACGCCAGTTCTTGCCAACCTTCACTGGCTACCAATAGCTTCTAGGATCGATTTTAAAATCCTTTTAATCACTTTTAAGGCACTTCACGGGCTGGCTCCAACCTACCTTTCTGATCTACTTTGTCCTCTGACTATGGTGAGATCACTGAGGTCCTCTGACCAGCGTCTTCTGGCTGTACCCAAAACAAGGCTGAAGACAAAGGGTGACTGTGCTTTCGTGGTTGTGGCCCCCACCCTCTGGAACCGTCTTCCTTTAATTATTAAAAATGCAGAGTCGGTGGAAAGTTTTAAAAAGCTCTTAAAAACTCATCTTTTTCAAAAGCACTTTATTGAATGATTTCCAATGTAGCCTCTGCATTGTTCTTACTATTACTGTTTTATCTGCTCTTATTCCTTTTGTTGTGTGATGTTATTCATTTTATTTTTATTTTACCGTCATTTTACCTTTTTATTGTATTTTATTTCTCACTTGTTTTATTTGCATTGTACAGCACCTTGTAACTACTTGGTTTTGAAAGGCGCTTTATAAATAAAGTTTACTTACTTACTTACTTTCTCTGGTTTGAGTTACTTCCCTTTGTGAAACGGAAAACTCTGAGTTTCCCTCATTTCCGGGTTAACAAACTCTGAGTTTTCGATAAACCTGCTTTGGGAAACGGACCTCTGGTTTTCAGTTTTGTCCTCGGTGGTTCATTTTGTTTTGTTTCTTGTCTCTGATGTTTTTTGCCTTTGACAGCAAAATGATTCACGGAACAGCTTGTGGACAAACTGAAACTCGTAGCAGTATTAATAATAGTACAAAGTATATAATAATAATAAGAAGAAGAGCAATAATAATAAAAATAATAAGAATCGTAGTACCATTAGTTAAAGTGTAAATAGTAAAACTGGTTTGTTATTGTGCTTCAGCATCAGCTGCTGTTTAATGACTGAAAACACATTCAGTGTTGCAGCTCTTTGCTTTCCTACAGTCATTAAATTTATTCATGAGTCATTATCTAGAGTTTGGTCACTTTTCATTTCATTTTTTCCATTTATATAGATGCTCAACATGTTCAACGTTTCTGTGTTTTGCGGAAACATTTTATTCCACACTGACGTTTGTCACTTTATTCAGACGTCATCGGTCTCATGGCGTCTATTTCAGACGTTAAAATGTGACGCCATGAGGTCCTGACTGAGCGTCTATCTGATGAGTTGGGAGAAATGTTTCTCATATCCAACTTATATACAACCAAAACTAAACAGAAAGTTACATTTAAAAGTGAAAATGATGAGATAAACATGATGTTTTCTATTAAAATGATTAACACTAATGCAGTAGATAGAAAAGAAAACTTAAAAAGGTTTCGTACATGATGTGTGATGAGAGGATCTGTGAAGGCAGCAGCACGCTGATGATCTGTTCACTAATAAACCTTTAAACCTTTAAAATGAAGCTCTGAGTTCATGTTCACCAAGTCTGAGTGAAACTAAATGTCATTAAACACTAAAGACAACAGGCTGTTTTACACCCAGTATTAAACACTCAGAGAGTTCCAGTAAAATAACAATGATGTCATGTTCAGTATGATCTATTGATCAGTATTATAAACTGAAGCCTGTAAATATCTGATCGCTGGTCTCAGTTTTATGAACAGAAGTTTAATCATGTTGACGTGAACCAGCTGCTTTATTCACTCATTAAAGATAAAATGTTTATATATTTTATATTACATTTACAATACAAAACTGATCAAAGTGATTGATTGTTGTTGAGTATATAACAGCTGTGTTAAAGTTCTTCATGTTTAATGCTTTGAAAGATTTGTTTACATCAGTAATGTTTGTAAACATGGAAGCAAATCACAACAAGAAACAAAGAACAAAAGAAATGATGTCATTGTTTTCTAAGAAAATATTCAACAAAAACATGTTTACTGCATTTATTTCATCTAATTGTGCTTTATTTTTGACATTCAACATGTTACAGGTGCTTGACCTTTGACCTACTTTTCAGCATCCATTACCCATAGTTCCGTGTTGACAGCGGAAGTGGACAGCGGAATGCATTTACACGACGTGACGCAAGATGACGTCTGTTATTGTTGTTTATGAATCTTAACGTGTGGAAATAAAGTAAAAACCAAACGACGTCCATTTAATTTAATCTCTCTTTCATATTATCGCGTTAAAAGTCATCATTCTCCCGAAACTGCAATTCCCACAATGCAGCGCGGAACGTTGAGTTCCGGGTCGGTGACATCAGAGCAGCAGCAGGAAGGTAAGTGTGTTCTTCTGCTTATTAACGTGTGAAAAGACGCAGAAATTAGCAGATTAACGCGCCGACAGGCGGATTGAGACTCAGATTGCGTCACGAAGCAAAAGTTTTATTGATTTAAGACGATTCTAAGAAGTCCTGAATGAATGCAGACAGCTAGCTAATGCTAACTAACACTGCTACTAACTAACACTGCCACTAACTAATATACTGCCACTAACTAATATACTGCTGATAACTAATATACTGCTACTAACTAATATACTGCTGATAACTAATATACTGCTGATAACTAATATACTGCTACTAACTAATATACTGCCGATAACTAATATACTGCTGATAATTAATATACTGCCGATAACTAATATACTGTTACTAACTAATATACTGCTGATAATTAATATACTGTTACTAACTAATATACTGTTACTAACTAATATACTGCTGATAATTAATATACTGTTACTAACTAATATACTGTTACTAACTAATATACTGCTACTAACTAATATACTGCTGATAACTAATATACTCTTACTAACTAATATACTGCTGATAACTAATATACTGCTGATAACTAATATACTGCCACTAACTAATATACTGCCGATAACTAATATACTGCCGATAACTAATATACTGCTGATAATTAATATACTGCCGATAACTAATATACTGCCGATAATTAATATACTGCCGATAACTAATATACTGCTGATAATTAATATACTGCTGATAACTAATATACTGCTGATAACTAATATACTGCTGATAACTAATATACTGCTGATAATTAATATACTGCTGATAACTAATATACTGCTGATAACTAATATACTGTTACTAACTAATATACTGCTACTAACTAATATACTGCCACTAACTAATATACTGCCGATAACTAATATACTGCCGATAACTAATATACTGCTGATAACTAATATACTGCTGATAACTAATATACTGCTGATAATTAATATACTGCCGATAACTAATATACTGCCGATAATTAATATACTGCCGATAACTAATATACTGCTGATAATTAATATACTGCTGATAACTAATATACTGCTGATAACTAATGTACTGCTGATAACTAATATACTGTTACTAACTAATATACTGCTACTAACTAATATACTGCCACTAACTAATATACTGCCGATAACTAATATACTGCCGATAACTAATATACTGCTGATAATTAATATACTGCCGATAACTAATATACTGTTACTAACTAATATACTGCTGATAATTAATATACTGTTACTAACTAATATACTGCTACTAACTAATATACTGCTGATAATTAATATACTGTTACTAACTAATATACTGCTACTAACTAATATACTGCTACTAACTAATATACTGTTACTAACTAATATACTGTTACTAACTAATATACTGCTACTAACTAATATACTGCTACTAACTAATATACTGCTGATAACTAATATACTGCTGATAACTAATATACTGCTACTAACTAATATACTGCTGATAACTAATATACTGCTGATAACTAATATACTGCTACTAACTAATATACTGCTGATAACTAATATACTGCTGATAACTAATATACTGCTACTAACTAATATACTGTTACTAACTAATATACTGCTGATAATTAATATACTGCTGATAACTAATATACTGTTACTAACTAATATACTGCTGATAACTAATATACTGCTGATAACTAATATACTGCTACTAACTAATATACTGCTGATAACTAATATACTGCTGATAACTAATATACTGTTACTAACTAATATACTGCTGATAACTAATATACTGTTACTAACTAATATACTGCTGATAACTAATATACTGCTGATAACTAATATACTGTTACTAACTAATATACTGCTGATAATTAATATACTGCTGATAACTAATATACTGTTACTAACTAATATACTGTTACTAACTAATATACTGCTGATAACTAATATACTGTTACTAACTAATATACTGCTGATAACTAATATACTGCTGATAACTAATATACTGTTACTAACTAATATACTGCTACTAACTAATATACTGCTGATAACTAATATACTGTTACTAACTAATATACTGCTGATAATTAATATACTGCTGATAACTAATATACTGTTACTAACTAATATACTGTTACTAACTAATATACTGCTGATAACTAATATACTGCTACTAACTAATATACTGCTGATAATTAATATACTGCTGATAACTAATATACTGCTGATAACTAATATACTGCCACTAACTAATATACTGCTGATAACTAATATACTGCTACTAACTAATATACTGCTACTAACTAATATACTGCCACTAACTAATATACTGCTGATAACTAATATACTGTTACTAACTAATATACTGTTACTAACTAATATACTGTCACTAACTAATATACTGTTACTAACTAATATACTGCCACTAACTAATATACTGCTGATAACTAATATACTGTTACTAACTAATATACTGCTACTAACTAATATACTGCTGATAACTAATATACTGCTACTAACTAATATACTGCTGATAACTAATATACTGCTACTAACTAATATACTGCTGATAACTAATATACTGCTACTAACTAATATACTGCTGATAACTAATATACTGCTACTAACTAATATACTGTTACTAACTAATATACTGCTGATAACTAATATACTGTTACTAACTAATATACTGCTACTAACTAATATACTGCTGATAACTAATATACTGTTACTAACTAATATACTGTTACTAACTAATATACTGCTGATAACTAATATACTGCTACTAACTAATATACTGCTGATAACTAATATACTGCTACTAACTAATATACTGCTGATAACTAATATACTGCTACTAACTAATATACTGTTACTAACTAATATACTGCTGATAACTAATATACTGCTACTAACTAATATACTGCTGATAACTAATATACTGCTACTAACTAATATACTGTTACTAACTAATATACTGCTGATAACTAATATACTGTTACTAACTAATATACTGCTACTAACTAATATACTGCTGATAACTAATATACTGTTACTAACTAATATACTGCTGATAACTAATATACTGTTACTAACTAATATACTGCTACTAACTAATATACTGTTACTAACTAATATACTGCTGATAACTAATATACTGCTACTAACTAATATACTGCTACTAACTAATATACTGTCACTAACTAATATACTGTTACTAACTAATATACTGCTGATAACTAATATACTGTTACTAACTAATATACTGCTGATAACTAATATACTGCTACTAACTAATATACTGCTGATAACTAATATACTGTTACTAACTAATATACTGCTACTAACTAATATACTGCTACTAACTAATATACTGTCACTAACTAATATACTGCTACTAACTAATATACTGCTGATAACTAATATACTGCTGGTAACTAATATACTGTTACTAACTAATATACTGCTACTAACTAATATACTGCTACTAACTAATATACTGTTACTAACTAATATACTGCTGATAACTAATATACTGCTACTAACTAATATACTGCTACTAACTAATATACTCTTACTAACTAATATACTGCTGATAACTAATATACTACTACTAACTAATATACTGCTGATAACTAATATACTACTACTAACTAATATACTGCTGATAACTAATATACTGTTACTAACTAATATACTGCTACTAACTAATATACTGCTACTAACTAATATACTCTTACTAACTAATATACTGTTACTAACTAATATACTGCTGATAACTAATATACTGTTACTAACTAATATACTGCTACTAACTAATATACTGCTGATAACTAATATACTGTTACTAACTAATATACTGCTGATAACTAATATACTGTTACTAACTAATATACTGCTACTAACTAATATACTGTTACTAACTAATATACTGCTGATAACTAATATACTGCTACTAACTAATATACTGCTACTAACTAATATACTGTCACTAACTAATATACTGTTACTAACTAATATACTGCTGATAACTAATATACTGTTACTAACTAATATACTGCTGATAACTAATATACTGCTACTAACTAATATACTGCTGATAACTAATATACTGTTACTAACTAATATACTGCTACTAACTAATATACTGCTACTAACTAATATACTGTCACTAACTAATATACTGCTACTAACTAATATACTGCTGATAACTAATATACTGCTGGTAACTAATATACTGTTACTAACTAATATACTGCTACTAACTAATATACTGCTACTAACTAATATACTGTTACTAACTAATATACTGCTGATAACTAATATACTGCTACTAACTAATATACTGCTACTAACTAATATACTCTTACTAACTAATATACTGCTGATAACTAATATACTACTACTAACTAATATACTGCTGATAACTAATATACTACTACTAACTAATATACTGCTGATAACTAATATACTGTTACTAACTAATATACTGCTACTAACTAATATACTGCTACTAACTAATATACTCTTACTAACTAATATACTGCTGATAACTAATATACTACTACTAACTAATATACTGCTGATAACTAATATACTGTTACTAACTAATATACTGTTACTAACTAATATACTCTTACTAACTAATATACTGCTGATAACTAATATACTGTTACTAACTAATATACTGCTGATAACTAATATACTGTTACTAACTAATATACTGTCACTAACTAATATACTGTTACTAACTAATATACTGCTACTAACTAATATACTGCTGATAACTAATATACTGTTACTAACTAATATACTGTTACTAACTAATATACTGCTGATAACTAATATACTGTTACTAACTAATATACTGCCACTAACTAATATACTGCCACTAACTAATATACTGTTACTAACTAATATACTGCTACTAACTAATATACTGTTACTAACTAATATACTGCTGATAACTAATATACTGTTACTAACTAATATACTGCTGATAACTAATATACTGCTGATAACTAATATACTGCTACTAACTAATATACTGTTACTAACTAATATACTGTCACTAACTAATATACTGCCACTAACTAATATACTGTTACTAACTAATATACTGTCACTAACTAATATACTGTTACTAACTAATATACTGCCACTAACTAATATACTGCTGATAACTAATATACTGCTACTAACTAATATACTGTTACTAACTAATATACTGTCACTAACTAATATACTGCCACTAACTAATATACTGTCACTAACTAATATACTGCCACTAACTAATATACTGTTACTAACTAATATACTGTTACTAACTAATATACTGCCACTAACTAATATACTGCTGATAACTAATATACTCTTACTAACTAATATACTGCTGATAACTAATATACTGCTGATAACTAATATACTGTTACTAACTAATATACTGCTGATAACTAATATACTGCTACTAACTAATATACTGCTACTAACTAATATACTGCTACTAACTAATATACTGCTGATAACTAATATACTGCTACTAACTAATATACTGTTACTAACTAATATACTGCTGATAACTAATATACTGCTGATAACTAATATACTGCTACTAACTAATATACTGTTACTAACTAATATACTGCTACTAACTAATATACTGTTACTAACTAATATACTGTTACTAACTAATATACTGCTGATAACTAATATACTGCTACTAACTAATATACTGTTACTAACTAATATACTGCTACTAACTAATATACTGTTACTAACTAATATACTGTTACTAACTAATATACTGCTGATAACTAATATACTGCTGATAACTAATATACTGCTACTAACTAATATACTGCTGATAACTAATATACTGCTGATAACTAATATACTGTTACTAACTAATATACTGCTGATAACTAATATACTGCTACTAACTAATATACTGCTACTAACTAATATACTGCTACTAACTAATATACTGCTACTAACTAATATACTGCTGATAACTAATATACTGCTACTAACTAATATACTGTTACTAACTAATATACTGCTGATAACTAATATACTGCTGATAACTAATATACTGCTACTAACTAATATACTGTTACTAACTAATATACTGCTACTAACTAATATACTGTCACTAACTAATATACTGCCACTAACTAATATACTGTTACTAACTAATATACTGTCACTAACTAATATACTGTTACTAACTAATATACTGCCACTAACTAATATACTGCTGATAACTAATATACTGTTACTAACTAATATACTGTTACTAACTAATATACTGCTGATAACTAATATACTGCTACTAACTAATATACTGCTGATAACTAATATACTGCTACTAACTAATATACTGCTGATAACTAATATACTGCTACTAACTAATATACTGTTACTAACTAATATACTGCTGATAACTAATATACTGCTACTAACTAATATACTGCTGATAACTAATATACTGCTACTAACTAATATACTGTTACTAACTAATATACTGCTGATAACTAATATACTGCTACTAACTAATATACTGTTACTAACTAATATACTGTCACTAACTAATATACTGCCACTAACTAATATACTGTCACTAACTAATATACTGCCACTAACTAATATACTGTTACTAACTAATATACTGTTACTAACTAATATACTGCCACTAACTAATATACTGCTGATAACTAATATACTCTTACTAACTAATATACTGCTGATAACTAATATACTGCTGATAACTAATATACTGTTACTAACTAATATACTGCTGATAACTAATATACTGCTACTAACTAATATACTGCTACTAACTAATATACTGCTGATAACTAATATACTGCTACTAACTAATATACTGTTACTAACTAATATACTGCTGATAACTAATATACTGCTGATAACTAATATACTGCTACTAACTAATATACTGTTACTAACTAATATACTGCTGATAATTAATATACTGCTGATAACTAATATACTGCTACTAACTAATATACTGTTACTAACTAATATACTGCTACTAACTAATATACTGTTACTAACTAATATACTGTTACTAACTAATATACTGCTGATAACTAATATACTGCTACTAACTAATATACTGTTACTAACTAATATACTGCTACTAACTAATATACTGTTACTAACTAATATACTGTTACTAACTAATATACTGCTGATAACTAATATACTGCTGATAACTAATATACTGCTACTAACTAATATACTGCTGATAACTAATATACTGCTGATAACTAATATACTGTTACTAACTAATATACTGCTGATAACTAATATACTGCTACTAACTAATATACTGCTACTAACTAATATACTGCTACTAACTAATATACTGCTGATAACTAATATACTGCTACTAACTAATATACTGTTACTAACTAATATACTGCTGATAACTAATATACTGCTGATAACTAATATACTGCTACTAACTAATATACTGTTACTAACTAATATACTGCTACTAACTAATATACTGTCACTAACTAATATACTGCCACTAACTAATATACTGTTACTAACTAATATACTGTCACTAACTAATATACTGTTACTAACTAATATACTGCCACTAACTAATATACTGCTGATAACTAATATACTGCTACTAACTAATATACTGTTACTAACTAATATACTGTCACTAACTAATATACTGCCACTAACTAATATACTGTCACTAACTAATATACTGCCACTAACTAATATACTGTTACTAACTAATATACTGTTACTAACTAATATACTGCCACTTACTAATATACTGCTGATAACTAATATACTCTTACTAACTAATATACTGCTGATAACTAATATACTGCTGATAACTAATATACTGTTACTAACTAATATACTGCTGATAACTAATATACTGCTACTAACTAATATACTGCTACTAACTAATATACTCTTACTAACTAATATACTGCTGATAACTAATATACTGCTGATAACTAATATACTGTTACTAACTAATATACTGCTGATAACTAATATACTGCTACTAACTAATATACTGCTACTAACTAATATACTGCTACTAACTAATATACTGCTGATAACTAATATACTGCTACTAACTAATATACTGTTACTAACTAATATACTGCTGATAACTAATATACTGCTGATAACTAATATACTGCTACTAACTAATATACTGTCACTAACTAATATACTGCCACTAACTAATATACTGTTACTAACTAATATACTGTTACTAACTAATATACTGCTACTAACTAATATACTGCTACTAACTAATATACTGCTACTAACTAATATACTGCTGATAACTAATATACTGCTGATAACTAATATACTGCTACTAACTAATATACTGCTGATAACTAATATACTGCTGATAACTAATATACTGCTACTAACTGATATACTGCCACTAACTAATATACTGCTGATAACTAATATACTGCTACTAACTAATATACTGCTGATAACTAATATACTGCTACTAACTAATATACTGTTACTAACTAATATACTGCTGATAACTAATATACTGTTACTAACTAATATACTGTTACTAACTAATATACTGCTGATAACTAATATACTGTTACTAACTAATATACTGTTACTAACTAATATACTGCTGATAACTAATATACTGCTGATAACTAATATACTGCTGATAACTAATATACTGTTACTAACTAATATACTGTTACTAACTAATATACTGCTGATAACTAATATACTGCTACTAACTAATATACTGCCACTAACTAATATACTGCTGATAACTAATATACTGTTACTAACTAATATACAGTTACTAACTAATATACTGCTGATAACTAATATACTGCTACTAACTAATATACTGCCACTAACTAATATACTGCTGATAACTAATATACTGCTACTAACTAATATACTGCTGATAACTAATATACTGTTACTAACTAATATACTGTTACTAACTAATATACTGCTGATAACTAATATACTGCTGATAACTAATATACTGTTACTAACTAATATACTGCTGATAACTAATATACTGCTACTAACTAATATACTGCTACTAACTAATATACTGCTGATAACTAATATACTGTTACTAACTAATATACTGCTGATAACTAATATACTGCTACTAACTAATATACTGCTGATAACTAATATACTGTTACTAACTAATATACTGCTACTAACTAATATACTGCTGACAGTTTATTAACTTGTGTTGTTACAGCTGATAACTTAGCAGCAGGCTGACAGCTCACATGGTAACTGGCTCATAATAAAAATGATAATAATGATGTTTGGGGACTCTGCTGTCTGTGTGATTAAAATGTTTGTTAAACAGTAAAATGTGAACTAAAGGTTCAGTTTATTATTATATTTATTATCATGTGACTCAGAGAAGCATCAGTCAGACGTAAACACACCGTCTCTTCCGCTGCAGCAGCTGCACGTGTGGATGCGAGTCTGCACAGCTGCGATGCCTCTGGAGGTCAGATGGCCGTTCCCACAATGCCCTGCTCTGGCGTGGAGGGTCTCCAGCTCGCTCATCATGGGCCTGGTGGGCTCGTACTCCTACGTCTGGACCAGTGAGTCACAACCTACACCAAATATACATCATATATATACACACTATATATACACATTATATATATATACACACACACACTATATATATATAGATACTGCTATATATATATACACACACATTAATATTAATCAATAAACACAGTGAAGAAATAAAAACCCTGCGATCAATAAATCAGCTCTGTGCATTAAATGGGAGGAACTATTGATCGCTGACTGGAGTTATTTACTTTTTGTTTCCTGAATGTAAAAACTGATCAGTTTCAGGTTCCAGTCGGCTCTCTAACTGGAACCAGTTCAGTCTCATCTTCATCACCAGGAGAAATGGCTCTATAAAGCTTCACCTCCGAATTCTGATCCCAGTGACCCCAGTGACCTCAGTGACCTCAGTGATCCC
>CM055841.1:36363337-36415837 GCA_029490765.1 Euthynnus affinis | reverse complement strand
TATTGATACTAGAACAAACCGGATCAGTTATAACTTGATGTGGAGAAACGTTCGGACGTTGCTGCTTTTAAAAGTCCAACTGATCAAAGAGAAACATCAGAAGTTGAAGTGTTGTTGTTCTCAGGTCTGAGCGACGTTCTGCCAAATGTGACGCCCTACATTCCTCGGACTGGAAAGGTAGGAACACCCGACATGTCATCCACACATACATATATATCTATATTTATATTTATATATATATACATCCTTATCTATATTTATTTATATTTGAATATATAAGTGTTTGTGGCGTTCTGTGACTGTTTCAGAGGATCACCATCCTCGTGGGGAAACCGTTCAGTGTGAAAGATCTTGTTGATTCTCTCCGCGCTGAAAACAAGAGTCAGGTGAGTCACAGCCTCACTCTGTCTGTATTTAACCACAACAGTGACGTCACTATATAACATCATATATTTCAGGGGTGCGATTCTTTCTCTGCTGATTCAGAATCGATGCACATTTTTCAGCCATGACGCTGTTTTTCATTTTCTCCTGACGTGCGCTAGCTGCTAAATTTTCACACGGACCCAAATCTGCGGGCAAGAAGGAAGTGAAATGTGCGAGCAGTGGATCACCTGACAGAAAAACAAACACAAACATAGGTCCGTCAGCCATCTACCAGTAACACCGTTCACTCCTAACCACTGTAATCTACCAGTAGCCCCATCCACTCCTAAGGACTGTCATTCACGGGGATGACTCACATGGCCAAACAATGGTCAGGTGAAACTTCACTAACAAACTATTGTCTTAGGAGATGGGTGGGCGGTCACTTTCGCAGAGGTAAATACCTGGGTCTGTCTCCACTGTGTGTCAGACCGATGCGTTACGAACTGATGAAGCCGCTTGGATAAGAGGCGAAACGTCTTCATGAGACAAATCTAAGTCCAGTTGCCTTTGAATCAATTGTTTGCCTAGAAATGTTGCTGTTTTAGTTTAAAAGGTGCAACAGATGGCATTCAAATACTGATTTCAGCTGTTTGTGTTTTATTTGAATGCAGTTTATTGTTGAATAAGATCATTTGATGTTTTATGTAGAGCTGACATGATTGGACGATAAATCGATCAGTTGAACAGAAAATTAATCAGCAACTATTTTGAGCACTGATTAATTGTTAAAGTAAAATTTTTGAGCTAAAAAAGTCAAACTGAACAGTTCAGATGGTCACTTGTGATGTTTTCTGGTTTTCTTTCTTCATTGATCGTATCTTTGGGTTCTCATCTGTTAATATTTAGTTGCTCTTCTGGTTTTATTTTTCTTTATGGAACATTTTCTCTTATGTGACAAAATAATGTGAAATTAACAGTAAACTAAACGTATTATGGAGTTTTAATATTGCTTTTGGTGCAACTAGATATTATTTTTCATCATTGATAAGTGTGCCGAATATTTTCTCATCTAGTCAGGAAATAAATGAAAAAAAGAAAAAGCAAAATAAATGCTGTAAGATTCTCCTTCTGTCCAATCAAAGATGTTCAAATACAGCAGGAAAATAAGTATTCAACACGTGGTAAACACATTTCCAGTGCAGGTGATTTCATCCAGTTTAATGCACAGAACTGTTGATCTGAATGTCTTTAGCTGTGCTGTCTTAGTGATTTAATACAAATGTCAGGTATTAATTTCATATGAACAGCTGCACTAGAAACATGTAATGGTTGATATCTTGTATTGAGAAATAAAAGATGAATTAATTATCTGTCAGCTGACTTGAGCTTCGGGCAGCAGGACTGTTCGTGTGTTTCTGTGTTTGGAGAATAAAAATAAAAGTTCTTTAAACGTGTCCTTCCAGCTGGAGATGAGGAAGACTCTGACTGACTTCATCCAGGAGGAGTTTCGGAGCCTGAAGACTCAGGCTGAAACCCTCCACGGACAGATACAGACCAGATCCTGAACCTCAGCCGTCCCCCTTCTGCCTGCCTGTTTGTTTATCCCAAACTGAGCCTGGAACCAGCAGGACTTCCTCCCACCAGACCTCCACACTCAGAGGTTGCCGCCTCATCTCAAGCTCCAGAGCGTTTTTAAGCTGTCGGGATCATAATCAGAGAAAACTGATGGTCATAAAAATACGGTTTTGTACATTTCGAAGTGTTTCAGTTGCATTGAAAAACAGGCATCATGTTTTTATTGAATTGGTAAACTAAGTTTCTGTGGGTCCGCTGCCCCCATCAGCAGGAGCAGCTGTTCAGAGAACAGATGCATGATGGGTGATGGAGTTCTTACCTCTGTGCAGCTGAGCTGATCCAGAACAATCAACCATCTCTGATGTCTCCACTGTGGACATGAGACATCTCCATGTTTTCATGGTTTAACTGCTCAGCTGTGTTCCTGCTGCTTCCATCATCCCAGCTGGTATCCAAGGAAACGTGTCAGTATTTGTCCTTTACGTCCAGTGCCAACCAAGGAAGTAACGTCCTTTCTGATGGAGGAGACCAGAGTTCACGTCCCATCACACACCTGAACCAAGTGTTTTTATTTGTGTAACCCTAGTTTCCATAGCAACAATCTTTCCCCAACAGTAAACAATCATTCAGCAACATGTCAACAAATCCAAACCAGCAGTGAACTGATCTACTAACAGTGTGTTTGTATCACAGCTGATATATCTGATTAAAACACAGCGCTGCGCTGGGTCACATGATCCTTCATCAGGAAGAGTTTAGAAACGGCTCCAAACACTAATAACAGCATCACGTAGTTCAGTGTGAGGCAGACGCCACTGAGCATGTGCAGTAGCGTGTTCACAGCTTGTTGTGCTGCAGATTAAAACCTCTGAACTTTGTTCTACATTATAAATAACTTCATGATGAAGTTATTTATATGAATCAGATATATCAGCTTTGATACATGATATTTGTTAGTAGATCAGTTAATAGCTGGTTTGGGTCCAAACATGAAATTGAAAAACACTGAACATCACCAGAACAATCATTTAACATCAATATTCACATTTCATGTAGAAAGGGAGAATTCAAATAATGTTGGCATTGGACGTAAAAACATTGTTCAGTGTAATCTGTCAGGTTGCATCAACCTGTGACTGTAACTTTACAGAAAGCTGCTGTGTGTTGAATTACTAAATATTAGTAAGCAGTTTGTTCCTCTGTGTGCACACATGGAGCGATATAGATTAATCATTAGTAATCTGATGAACCTAATCAGGATTAATCATATACTGCAGGCTTACAGCATAATGTGGACTAAATGATTGTTTGAATATTATTTCTTTATTGGTAAATGAACCATTTATATGTTTTCCTTTTATTCTGTTCTTGCAGCTTGAAATCTGCTCATCAAATTGTCCATCACATCACCAACTCTGTAATCTGTCATTCAAATGATTTCATTTCTCAGCTCCGTAGAGATTCATCTTCTTTGGTTTTCTGCCTCTGAATGCTTCCCGATCAGATGTATAGATGTTTTATCACAGAGATCGATGGCTTTATTAAGGGAGGTTATTTTATAAATGCCTCACCTGACTCTGGTGCCACTCTTTCCCACTTTCTGTGAATGCCAATAAAGTTTTGGACTTTTGTGTCGTGTCTGATGGAAGTGCTTCAACAGCTGAACTGCTCAGCTGATCCAGATATGTTGAAGAAGCAACAGGTGGAAACTTGTTCACTTTAAAACCACGCCGGTTCGTTAATGAGCGAGACTAAAATTAATTATCCTTGAAGCCAGATGCTGCTCACACATGAACACATCAGTAATAATCATACAATCATTTAATTTCACTCATGAAGGCCAGTTTTCCTCCTGAAGTAGATTTAAAGAACTAGAGTTCCTGTACTTTTATTCTATATTGCAGTACAAAGCACAATATAAATGAACTTAACTGTACGAACAAATACTTATTTGTTTTGAACACCTACTTGTCTTGAAGGCTTTTACACATATATGTTACAACTATTCAGAGTATTTATTCAAAAAGTGTATTACCACATTAAAATTACACAGCATCAGAATGTACTTACAATGAAGTTTCAACAGTGATATATCACTGAATCAGTGTTATTACTGATGCATTAATGTCATAATGTTAAAGTGTATTACATCCTGTAGTGACAGTAGTGCATTACATCCTGTAGTGACTGTAGTGTATTACATCCTGTAGTGACTGTATTGTATTACATCCTGTAGTGACAGTAGTGCATTACATCCTGTAGTGACTGTAGTGTATTACATCCTGTAGTGACAGTAGTGTATTACATCCTGTAGTGACAGTAGTGCATTACATCCTGTAGTGACAGTAGTGCATTACATCCTGTAGTGACTGTAGTGTATTACATCCTGTAGTGACAGTAGTGTATTACATCCTGTAGTGACTGTAGTGCATTACATCATTAGTGACTGTAGTGTATTACATCCTGTGGTGTCTGTAGTGCATTACATCCTGTAGTGACTGTAGTGTATTACATCATTAGTGTCTGTAGTGTATTACATCCTGTAGTGTCTGTAGTGCATTACATTCTGTAGTGACTGTAGTGTATTACATCCTGTAGTGACTGTAGTGCATTACATCCTGTAGTGACTGTAGTGTATTACATCCTGTAGTGACAGTAGCGCATCACATCCTGTAGTGACAGTAGTGTATTACATCCTGTAGTGTCTGTAGTGCATTACATTCTGTAGTGACTGTAGTGTATTACATCCTGTAGTGACTGTAGTGCATTACATCCTGTAGTGACTGTAGTGTATTACATCCTGTAGTGACAGTAGCGCATCACATCCTGTAGTGACTGTAGTGTATTACATCCTGTAGTGTCTGTAGTGCATTACATTCTGTAGTGACTGTAGTGTATTACATCATTAGTGACTGTAGTGTATTACATCCTGTAGTGTCTGTAGTGCATTACATCCTGTAGTGACAGTAGTGTATTACATCCTGTAGTGCATTACATCCTGTAGTGACTGTAGTGCATTACATCCTGTAGTGACAGTAGTGTATTACATCCTGTAGTGACTGTAGTGCATTACATCCTGTAGTGACAGTAGTGCATTACATCCTGTAGTGTCTGTAGTGCATTACATCCTGTAGTGACTGTAGTGTATTACATCATTAGTGTCTGTAGTGCATTACATCCTGTAGTGACTGTAGTGTATTACATCCTGTAGTGTCTGTAGTGCATTACATCCTGTAGTGACTGTAGTGCATTACATCCTGTAGTGACAGTAGTGCATTACATCATTAGTGACTGTAGTGCATTACATCCTGTAGTGACTGTAGTGCATTACATCCTGTAGTGACAGTAGTGCATTACATCATTAGTGACTGTAGTGCATTACATCCTGTAGTGACAGTAGTGTATTACATCCTGTAGTGACTGTAGTGCATTACATCCTGTAGTGACTGTAGTGCATTACATCCTGTAGTGACTGTAGTGTATTACATCCTGTAGTGACTGTAGTGCATTACATCCTGTAGTGACTGTAGTGCATTACACCCTGTAGTGACTGTAGTGCATTACGTCCTGTAGTGGCTGTAGTGTATTACATCCTGTAGTGACTGTAGTGCATTACATCATTAGTGACTGTAGCGCATCACATCCTGTAGTGACAGTAGTGCATTACATCCTGTAGTGTCTGTAGTGCATTACATCCTGTAGTGACAGTAGTGTATTACATCCTGTAGTGACAGTAGTGTATTACATCCTGTAGTGACAGTAGTGTATTACATCCTGTAGTGACAGTAGTGCATTACATCATTAGTGACTGTAGTGCATTACATCCTGTAGTGACTGTAGTGCATTACATCCTGTAGTGACAGTAGTGCATTACATCATTAGTGACTGTAGTGCATTACATCCTGTAGTGACTGTAGTGCATTACATCCTGTAGTGACAGTAGTGCATTACATCATTAGTGACTGTAGTGCATTACATCCTGTAGTGACTGTAGTGTATTACATCCTGTAGTGACTGTAGTGTATTACACCCTGTAGTGACTGTAGTGCATTACATCCTGTAGTGACTGTAGTGCATTACATCCTGTAGTGACTGTAGTGTATTACATCATTAGTGACTGTAGTGCATTACATCCTGTAGTGACTGTAGTGTATTACATCCTGTAGTGACTGTAGTGTATTACATCCTGTAGTGACTGTAGTGCATTACATCCTGTAGTGACTGTAGTGTATTACATCATTAGTGACTGTAGTGCATTACATCCTGTAGTGACTGTAGTGCATTACATCCTGTAGTGACTGTAGTGCATTACACCCTGTAGTGACTGTAGTGCATTACATCCTGTAGTGACAGTAGTGCATTACATCATTAGTGACTGTAGTGCATTACATCCTGTAGTGACAGTAGTGCATTACATCCTGTAGTGACTGTAGTGCATTACATCATTAGTGACTGTAGTGCATTACATCCTGTAGTGACTGTAGTGCATTACATCCTGTAGTGACTGTAGTGCATTACATCCTGTAGTGACAGTAGTGTATTACATCCTGTAGTGACAGTAGCGCATCACATCCTGTAGTGACAGTAGTGTATTACATCATTAGTGACTGTAGTGCATTACATCCTGTAGTGACTGTAGTGTATTACATCATTAGTGACTGTAGTGCATTACATCCTGTAGTGACCTTGCTCCGCCGCAGAGGAGCATCTTCTTCATCCACAGTCACGTGACTGACGTCACTGAGTCAGATCTGGTGAAGATGGCGGCTGCAGGGACCCTCCGTCTCGGCTCCTCCGCGGCTCTGTCGCTGTTTCTCGGCCTGCTGGTCTCTCTGAAGACGGGTTTCTGCGAGGAACAGGTGCCGCTGCTCCTGTGGACCAGCGAGGGGTGAGATTCAGACGGATAGCCGACGGTTATTAGTCGGTCAGCTGACGGTTACTGAGCGGTCGTTTAACGGTTAGCTGGATGTTATCAGGAGGTAACATCCAGCTAACCGTAGTAGTAACTTACACTGTGGCCTCCACAGTCCTCCGTTAGATAATCAATGAAATACTGACTGGATTGTGCTTCATTAAGCGCGTAAATAATTAAAGTAACGAAAGGTGAGACAGTAATCCTCATGACGTCATGTGTCACATTAACCCATCTGTCCTCACTGCAGGTGTCAATACACATGATCGATGATCGATAGTTATGTATCCACATCACAGCTGCTGGATGGATGTCTGCACTTTACTCTCTGTCAATGAATAATGTGTGAAATATAACAATAATTACATTATTTGCACTGTGAGATTAACTCATATTATCATTTAACACAGTTTTATGTTAAATGAAGAATAATAATAATAATTTCTCTCCAGTTATATTACTGAGTCTATTTAGTGACTTTACTGATGGTGCTCTAGAAATAATAGTTTTCCATATTTAAAATATAAATCTATTCAGTCCTGTTCTGCATATATATACATATATATATATATATATATATATATATATATATATATATATATATATATATCCTAACAGTCCCTGTGGCCAGTTAGTGGCGTCGTAATAATCATTAACAGCGTTCCACTGCTGTTAATGATTATTATATTTATGATGCAGAGGGTCACACATCATCAGCGAGCATATTTGTTTCACTTTGCTTCTCTCTTGTGTGAGTGCGACCTGCATTTTAACCTTTTATATGTTGTTAATTGTTTAGGACGTCTCTGCCGAGCCAGCCTCCTCCCTCCGCCGGGCACATCGTCGGGCAGCAGCAGCTCGCTGCTTACCTGGAGAAAGCTCTGAATGTGGGCCCACGAAACGTAGTGCTGTTTCTTCAGGACAAGGTACACACATTCCTACATTATGCACTGGGAAAGATAAATGCTAATAACAGACCCTGCCACACACAAACGTATCACTCACTCCCAGTTTTTTGTGATTATTGAGGCCAAAAATGTTTGATTCTGCAGCGGATTTTCTCAAAAAATTGTGGTACAATTTGCAGTGTTTTCAAGATTAATTTATTATTTAATTGTGTAATAATTCATTTATTAGATAAGATTGTACAAAGAAATGTAGTTTGTAATCCTTTAATGCCACTCATAATAACAGAAATTACATAATAATACATATAATTAATATAAGGGATTAATCAACAATAAAATAATTCTATTATTTATGTTGTAGTCCAGTTATATGTGCAGAACAGACGACAGTGTGTCAGTTAATAAAAAATGCAGCTTCTGAAGAAAAGTCGCGTCTGTTGTTTCCCAACTGCACAGTAAGTGACACTCACCTGCTGCGCCACAGTCTACGAGCTGCTGTATTTCTGAACGGAGTTACGCTATCAAGAGTTTCCATGGCAACAACACAGAGGCTCCCAAACGCTGTTGATTTCCAAATGAATGGATATTTAGTGTCACTTCTGGCATTAATCATGCGTTTTTTGTGACAGTGATGATGTCAGCTGTCTGGAAGCAGGTGGGAAAACACGTCAGCAATAACTTCAACCAGCTGGTTCCACGTTTTCAGCAGCTTTACTCGTGTTCACGCTCACGCCGACAGCAGCAGGTCATCTGCAGTCAGAGCGAGGACAGGATGAGTTCATCATCTGGCCTCAACATTATGGACACAATCCTGAAGTAGCCTGTGATGTTCTGGATCAGCTGCCACATATCTTTGGTGTTGAAGTCTCCGCTTTGCCTCCTTGATGCTTTCAGTCTTATTCTGACAGTGTTGAATGTTTCCTGAATGTCACCTGAGCGAAAGGCCGAGTCCTCACATGGCCTTCATCTCGGCTCTCTGGTCAGAGGTCCTCCAGGTCGATGTTGAGTTTTCAATTCAATTCAATTCAGTTTTATTTATAAAGCACCAAATCACAACACAAAGTCATCTCAGGGCACTTTTACATGGAGCAGGTCTAGACCACGCTCTTTAATTTACAGAAAGAGAAACCCAACAGTTCCCCCCATGAGCAGCACTTGGTGACAGCGGGAAGGAAAAACTCCCCTTTAACGGGAAGAAACCTAAAGCTGACCCCGACTCTGGGTGGACGGCCATCTGCCTTGACCGGTTGAGTTGAGAGAGGGGGGGGGGGTTTGATGTGGTTCTCCAGGTTGATGTGGTTCTCCAGGTTGATGTGGTTCTCCAGGTTGATGTGGTTCTCCTGGTTGATGTAGCTTCATCTGGTTTGACTCTTTTCACCAGTCGGCAGGAGAAGCAGCAGGTCTGCAGCTGCCAGTAATGATCCAGGTTTTACTTGCTCTGGTGAGGATGTGGACATGTTGGTGGACTTCAGGTAAAACAGTTCTGGGGTCCGTTTGGTTAAAACCATGTTATGCCAGATGAAACGGACTCTTTCTTCAGTGATGTCGCCATGGTAACTGTGATAACTGCTGTATTGACAGATGTCGTCATCACCTGCTGTTAGGACACGTTTTATGATTCAGAACATCTCAAACTGCAAAAAGCTCAATTTTACTTTATATGAAACTATTTGTGTCCAACTCTTCTTCTTTATTTGAGCGACTCTCTTTGTCTCTGCACCAGATGAGCATCGAGGACTTCACCATGTATGGAGGAGCTTTTGGAAACAAGCAGGACAGCGCTTTCCCCAACCTCGAGGTAAGATTTCTATTATTATTATTACTCTTGTTCTCTGTTTATCGTGTTTGAATGTTAGAAGAAGCAGTTAAAGTCCTCTTCTTGTTCCTTCAGCTGTTTGTTGTTCTCTGTGCATTTTGTTTTCATCTGTCTGCTGAAGGTTTCTCACCTCAAATCTCAGTCTAACACGAGCAGGAAGTGACATCACAGCTAGTTTGGAGCCAATCAGGGTCCAGTATCAATGTGCACAGTGTCAACAAACACTGAGATGAACTTCACAGTGAAGCAGCAGGAAAACTGTAGACATCAAATATATTCAGAGGTTCTGGACTTCAATGAGGAGATTTTCATGTTTTCAGTGTTTTAACTCGGTGATTATAAAACCACATCAGACACACATCATCGTCCCAAGCAGAGCAGTTTTATGTTTATATATTTCTGGAGGAGATCTTTAAAGAACAGAGTGCCTTCATGTCCAGATGTTTCTCTGACTGATGTCTGCATTTCTGTCACCTGTGCCTCAGGGTGCTCTGATGTCCTCGTCCTCTCCTCTGGTGTTACCTGCTGTGTCCTGGCCAGCGTCCAACGCAGTGATTGGCCAGCTGCAGGACCAATTGGAGACTTCCCCTCTGTACATGGACCCTGAGACGCTGAGCCAGCTGAGACTCAACGCATCCTCACCTGCCCTGCTGGTCTTCAGGCTGCCCTACGGCATCGGGTACGTACCTTAGACACACCTGTCAATCACAGCCAGCCAATCACAACTGAGTACTGATGTTGATGCCAATATCATGATTTAACCATCACAACATTCAGGTCTTCCGCAGTACAGAGTCCAGTCTGACTCTTCTCTCTGACTCTTTCAGGGCTGATCTGATGTCTGCAAAAGAGATTCTCAGTGGAAACGGTGAGTCTGACATAAAGTTAGTTTAAATCAAACTGCTGATGGCTGTAATGTTGTAATGTTGTCAAGTCAATTTTATTTGTAGAACCCAGAATCACAAATTTGCCTCAGCGTTTTAAAGTCTGCACATCAATACAACATCTGTCCTTAAACCTTTGATTCAAATATGGAAAAACTCCTTAAAAACCTTTTAGCAGCGAGAAAATGACAGAAAAGCAACGGACGGACAGATGTGCTACAGACGTTATGTGTACAGCATAGAGCACAAATTATAATAGATTTATTTTTCTATATGAAGAATGTGATGAAGAGGATGCCGAACAGCTTCCAGATAGGACCTAAACCATGTGACCTCCGTCAAGGCTGAGATGCTTGATGGAGGTCGTTAAGGAGTCAATTAAAGAAAACTAATTTAAGTTTAAGGCAAAAACTGATATGAAGACAAATGAAAGGAAATATTCAGTTATAAGTGTTTGATGAAGTCATGGATCAATTAATAAACATATTGATTTTCAGATGAGGTGATTGGTCAGGTGCTGAGCATCATGAAGACTCAATCTGTTCCCTATACGGCCATTTACACAGCGCTGCAGCCTTCCCAGGTCAGTGTGTGTCTGCTCCTGTGTGTGTGTGTGTTCACTCTGCTCCTGTGAGTGTGTGTGTGTGTGTGTGTTCACTCTGCTCCTGTGTGTGTGTGTGTGTGTGTGTTCACTCTGCTCCTGTGTGTGTGTGTTCACTCTGCTCCTGTGTGTGTGTGTGTGTGTGTGTGTGTTCACTCTGCTCCTGTGTGTGTGTGTGTGGGTGTGTGTGTGTGTGTGTGTGTTCACTCTGCTCCTGTGTGTGTGTGTGTGGGTGTGTGTGTGTGTGTGTGTGTTCACTCTGCTCCTGTGAGTGTGTGTGTGTGTGTTCACTCTGCTCCTGTGTGTGTGTGTGTGTGTGTGTGTTCACTCTGCTCCTGTGTGTGTGTGTGTGTGTGTGTTCACTCTGCTCCTGTGTGTGTGTGTGTGTGTGTGTGTGTGTGTGTGTGTTCTTTCTACTCCTGTGTGTGTGTGTGTGTGTGTGTGTTCACTCTGCTCCTGTGTGTGTGTGTGTGTTCACTCTGCTCCTGTGTGTGTGTGTGGGTGTTCACTCTGCTCCTGTGTGTGTGTGTTCACTCTGCTCCTGTGTGTGTGTGTGTGTGTTCACTCTGCTCCTGTGTGTGTGTGTGTGTTCACTCTGCTCCTGTGTGTGTGTGTGTGTGTTCACTCTGCTCCTGTGTGTGTGTGTTCACTCTGCTCCTGTGTGTGTGTGTGTGTGTTCACTCTGCTCCTGTGGGTGTGTGTGTGTGTGTGTGTTCACTCTGCTCCTGTGTGTGTGTGTGTGTGTTCACTCTGCTCCTGTGGGTGTGTGTGTGTGTTCACTCTGCTCCTGTGTGTGTGTGTGTGTGTGTGTGTGTGTGTGTTCACTCTGCTCCTGTGTGTGTGTGTGTGTGTGTTCACTCTGCTCCTGTGTGTGTGTGTGTGTGTGTGTGTGTGTTCACTCTGCTCCTGTGTGTGTGTGTTCACTCTGCTCCTGTGTGTGTGTGTGTGTGTGTGTTCACTCTGCTCCTGTGTGTGTGTGTGTGTGTGTGTTCACTCTGCTCCTGTGTGTGTGTGTGTGTGTGTGTTCACTCTGCTCCTGTGTGTGTGTGTGTTCACTCTGCTCCTGTGTGTGTGTGTGTGTGTGTGTGTGTGTTCACTCTGCTCCTGTGTGTGTGTGTGTGTTCACTCTGCTCCTGTGTGTGTGTGTGTGTGTGTGTGTGTTCTTTCTGCTCCTGTGTGTGTGTTCACTCTGCTCCTGTGTGTGTGTGTGTGTGTGTGTGTTCACTCCTGTGTGTGTTGCCAGGAGGCAGCATCTCTCTCGGTGGAGGCGGGCCTTGGTGGCGGTCGGTCTCTCCTGCAGGCCAGAGGCGGATATCGAGAGCGGGAGCGGGAGCGGGAGCGGCAGCGTCGGATCAAGGAGAAGGCTCAGATCTACGGTCCGGTGGAGTTTAAGGTGCAGTGACTCGGTTACAACTTCCTGCCGTAACAGATTCGTCTGGAGACGCTTCGTTCTTCTTCTTGTCAACAAATCTGATGTTTCAAACCATCAGTGAACTGATCTACTTAGTGTGTTTGTATCACAGCTGATATATCTGATTAAAACACAGCGCTGCTCTGGGTCACATGATCCTTCATCAGGAAGAGTTTAGAAACGTCTCCAAACACTAATAACAGCATCACGTAGTTCAGTGTGAGGCAGACGCCACTGAGCATGTGCAGTAGCGTGTTCACAGCTTGTTGTGCTGCAGATTAAAACTTATTATTGATTTATTGATTTTATATTATATTATAAATTTATCAAAGAACTTTGCTACAAGGTTGAGACCACAACAAGCAGTGAAGCTCTGCACATGAGATTTGTAAACAATAATGAAAATATAGAAAATCAGCAGATCCTTCAGAAGCACATCCAGTAAAACCAGAGCGACAGAACAAGAGTGGTCACATGACTTATCATCACATGACTTATCATCACATGACTTATCATCACATGACATGGCGAAACATCTTCACTTTGAAAGGTCGATACTGTTAAAATGTAGAAATCTGTCAGCTTGTTACTTTAAAGACGGAGCTGCAGTCTATTTAAAAATTAAATTGAATTGAACAAAATAAGAGAAATAAAAGCAGAAAGACTGTTTATATGTTCATAAAACACAGAACCAATAAACTGCTTCCATCACACTGTCACCACATCCGCCGCTGAAAATAGTCCCAACAGATTCACCGTTGCTAAAAACGACCTGAGCAGCTGTTTTAGGAAATTACCTCAGATCATTAATCATGTTTAATATTTGTGGTGTCTTAAAGGTTTCTGTCTGATGAGGAACTGATGACGGAAGTCTAACAGACTAACATGTTGTTGGTTTTGTTTTTTGATGTGATTTGTTGACAGTAAGAAAAACAGAATAAAAGCAGATTTATGGTTTTGCCGCTGGTGTTGCAGGAAGGAGAGGAGAGCTGCATCCTGCTGTGGGCTAAAAGCCTGTCAGTCAGCATCCTGCGGAGCGGCCGCTGGGAGGAGCACGACCTCACCGCCTCCACGTTTGGCGAAGGCGTCAGCCCCAAACTGCACGGATCCAGCTGCGACAAAACCAGAGCAAAGTAGGTCGGGTTTATAAACACGACGAGTCGACCAAACAGCTTCGCGCAGATACAGTTAAATAATTAATAAACACGTAAATATATATAATGGAATCATATGAATACATTTAAATCATTGTTATAATGAGCCGATGATATTATTACATAAAGACCTTTAACAGTCAGTAAATGTTTGTGTGATGTTTTGCAGGTTGGTTCTTAATTATGAAAACGTTCTCGGCCATCGCAGCTTCAAACTGATGTGAGTCTCATTAATGCAAATACACATTTATAATATGTCATTCATGCATTTACTGCATATATTTAACATTTATATATATAAATTTACATATGTATAAATGTGTATATTATATTATATTATATTATATTATATTATATTATATTTATACTGTATCTTATTTTCTGTCAATTAGATTTAAACCTGAAATACTTAAATTCAGTGATGCTGATATTAATCAGTGCAGAGCAAAAACCATCATCATCCTCATCAGCCTTCATCAGTTCAGCTATGTGTGTGTGTGTGTGTGTGTGTGTGTGTGTGTGTGTGTGTGTGTGTTTGCAGCTTCGCTATGAGCCAGCGTCTCTACCGGGTTTCCTCCCGTCGCTGGTTCACTCTGGACGCGGTGGATCTGGAGTACGACGGGACTAAAGCGTCGTTTAACGGCAGCAGGAACGTTTACGCTCCGGCTGAATATTCGTTCCGCTGTGAGTCCGTCACCAACTTCCGCTGGCCGCTGCTCGTCCCGCGCTCCTCCAAAGATCCGGCCAATCAGTGGAGGGTGTCGTTCGAAGACTTCCAGGTAAGATGCTTCAGAGGAGCTGATCAGCCATGTTGTTATTGATCAATAAACCTGATGGCGTGTTTGTGCTGCAAAGCTTCCTGTCTGACACTCAACTGTACAGAACGGCATCTGTTGTTGTCGTGACAACAGGGATGCTTGACCTGAGACAAACAAGTATAATAATAATAATAATAATAAAAAGGGTTCATGATATAAAAGAACAAATGAAAACACACCTGACAGTAAACTAACTGAGCCGATCACATAACTGTTAAACAACCTGCTTCGGTTTCACAGAACCTCCGAGTACCATCCTGACATTAGTTCTGCTTCCAGTCTTTATGCTAAGCTAGGCTAAAGTTAAAGTCCAGACATGAGAGAAGTTTAATCTAAATGTGAAACTGACCCTTTAAGGAGATGGGATGAAATGATCATCTGTTCTTCTTCTACAGATCCAAGGCTTCAATGTGACGGGCAGCGACTTCTCGTACGCCAGCGACTGCGCCGGCTTCTTCTCTCCTGGTATCTGGATGGGTCTGATGACCAGCCTCCTCATGGTCCTCGTGCTCACCTACGGCCTGCACATGATCATGCAGCTCCGCACCATGGACCGCTTCGATGACCCAAAAGGCCCGGCGATCTCTGTGCCCCAGACGGAGTGACGCAATGATTAATGGCGTCGTCACAGCGAGGGTTTACTCGTCATGTGTCTGTTTTATGTTTGAAATGTGCATCCTAATACTCAAGAATCTAGTTTTTAGTTTGTTCCTGTCGTGTTTTACACCGTGTCGACACTGAAAGCATCTCAGCCGCATCGTTCAGTCTTCACAATGCTTCTGTGTTAATCAGTACAGTTGTTGACTTTTCTGCATATTTTTAGGCTTCAGGTCCTTTTTCCTCCTTTATGAGTCTAAATGCAGCCGTTGTGTGTTTGAGCTCAGAGCATCTCCAGAACTCCTACAGCACCTGAACGCCTCCTGCTAACAGGCTGCGCTTCCTGTGTCGACGCGGTGTCACAGTTTCATTTCGGCGTTGTTTTCTCTGAAAGATCTTTATAATAATGACCACATGAAAAGGATCCAACTGTACATAATGAACATGAAATGCTATTTATTGGTGAGTGTTTGTGTTTACTGTTGTATTTGTGTCTGTAGATAAGTGACATTTAGGTGTTGAATGAAGGGATTAACTCACAACATCAACACTGTATTTATTACCTGATGTGCACTGAAATACGCTCAATGTGAAAAAGTTCATAATTCATTTTCTGTTTGTTAATTTATTTATTTTGATGCTTTGTAGTGAACATTCCTGATGTTGTGCAGCTGCTGTAAACCCAATAAAACATCTGAAGACTGTGACGGCCCCTGTCTAACCCATCTATAGGTCACTGTTGCTGGTGTGGTGCTGTGTTTATATTTCTGTCTATAAAGGTACCTGGGAGAGTGTGGATGTGGCCGCCAGCTGAATTCAATTCAGTTTTATTTATAAAGCATCAAATCACAACACAAAGTCATCTCAGGGCACTTTTACATGGAGCAGGTCTAGACCACGCTCTTTAATTTACAGAAAGAGAAACCCAACAGTTCCCCCCATGAGCAGCACTTGGTGACAGCGGGAAGGAAAAACTCCCCTTTAACGGGAAGAAACCTAAAGCAGACCCCGACTCTGGGTGGGCGAGAGAGAGAGAGAGAGAGAGAGACAGACAGAGAGAGAGAGAGACAGAGGGAGAGAGAGAGAGAGAGACAGAGAGAGAGAGAGAGAAAGAGAAAGAGAGAGGGGGGGGTTGTACACAGTGAAAGAGCAGCAACAACAACAACAATAGTCAGCAAGCAGCAACAAACAGCAGGAACAGCTGGCCGAGGGCAGAAGAAGGACGTCAGCACATCAGCATGGTTTATGGTTTATGGAGCTTCCTGTGGATCAGAAAGCACAAAGAACTCCGGGGAAGAAGTAAAGTTAGTAACATGCATTAATAGTAATAAAATACATAGAGATGGAGAAGAGGAGAGAGGAGCCCAGTGCATCATGGGAAGTCCCCCGGCAGTCTAGGCCTATAGCAGCATAACTAAGGGCAGTCTAGGCCTATAGCAGCATAACTAAGGACGGTCTAGGCCTATAGCAGCATAACTAAGGGCAGTCTAGGCCTATAGCAGCATAACTAAGGGCAGTCTAGGCCTATAGCAGCATTACTAAGGGCAGTCTGGGCCTATAGCAGCGTAACTAAGGGCAGTCTAGGCCTATAGCAGCATAACTAAGGGCTGATCCAAGGCCAGCCTGGTCAGACCTAACTATAAGCTTTATCAAAGAGGAAAGTTTTAAGCCTACTCTGAAACATAGAGAGGGTGTCTGCCCCTCGGACCGAATCTGGGAGATGGTTCCACAAGAGAGGAGCCTGATAGCTGAAGGCTCTGCCTCCCATTCTACTTTTAAATACTGTAATAGTCTAATCTTTTCACCAGACCTGATGTGTGTGCCAAATTTGGTGAGTTTTTGAGTATTTAGGGGGTCAAATTTAGGGTTTAAGTGGCGTGATAAAGAAAGAAAGAAACAAACAAACAAACACTGGAAATACAACAGTGTCCTCATTTTCTTAAAAACAAATTCTTTTGATTTCATTTTAATTTATTTCATTTAAAAATTCATATAGGGACAACTAAAAAAAACACTACACCCTACCCACCACCATGGACATTAGTCCAGACGGTGGGTGGATTATGGTCCGCCACGGGAGATATTGTGGTCGCTCCTGCGGCCACCAAGCACCAAGAGGACCACACCCAACACCACGGGAGGATTGAGCCCAATCTCCCCGGGACTGGGGACGCGGCAGCCACCGGGGGAAAGACTATGCACCTCCCTTCCCCCATTCAGTTGGGGGACGGGCTCAGTTCCCCCAACCTAACCTCCTTGGTCCCTCATGGAGGGACTTGTAGCAACCTCCCCCTTTGGTCTTTGGTGGGTCCTGTCAGAAGGCCTGTGCTATTTAGCCTATCCCGAATTCCTATCCCCAACCCTAACCCCTCCCCTAACCCTAAACCTAACCCCAACCCCTCCCCTAACCCCTCCCCACCCCTTTATTTCATTTTATTTCATTTATTTTTAATGTCATTTATTTATTTTATTTCATCTTATTTACAACCCAAAACAATTCATAACATACCTAATTGACTTTTATAATTTACAATTCATGTGATTCAATAGTTTAAAACACAAACATTAAAAACAATACAATTCATAAATACAACACATAGACTAAAACAAGTTAATATATACACACACACACACACGCCATTCTAAAAACAAGACAGAGTTAAAACACTTTCCTAAAAACCAAAACCAAATTACTAAAAACAACCTAAAACAAAATTACAGAGTAGGTTATAAATACAAGCCCTAACCCTAACCCTAACTCACGCACATCATTCCTGCTCTAACAGTCAGACAGACAACATCTCTGCATTCGAAGCCACAACACCTACCTTTCCTTTTGTTTTTCCCAGTGCCCTTGCCTGAAGAAGGCCTTATCGGTCGAAACGTCGTGACAGGGCACTCAACAAAAATACAAACAATAATAATTAAGTTCATTTGAATTTTATTTTGTTAACAATCAATCTTTTTTGATTTCATTTTAATTTTATTTCATTTAACTTATATAGGGACACCTAAAAAAAATTCCACTCCCTACCCACCATCATGGACATCAGCCCAGACAGTAGGTGGATCATGGTCCGTCGTGGGGGACACTGGGGTCGCCCCCGCGACCACCCAGCAACAACCAGACCACGCCAAACACGTAGGGGGCATTGGGCTCAATCCAACCCTAACCCTAACCCCGGTCTCAGTTCCCCCAACCTAACCCCCAACCCAACCCTCCCCCTTCCCTAACCCCTCTCCCACCCCTAACCCTAACCACTCCCCCTTTCCTAGCCCTAACCCACCCCCTTACTCCCAACTCCACATCCACCCTAACTCAACCTGCCCCCCTCCTACTACCACTACAGCTATCTACTATTGTTTTTATATTTTAACTACTTTTTACTTATTTTTTTCAAAAATGTCCCTTGACATGGGGCATCAACGGACTCCAAATGGTCTGGAATGTGCTCCTAAACGGTTTCTAGGAGGTGGATTTTGGCCTCAGTGTATAGCTCCAATCGTCTCCCATTCCTTTCCACTGGGATAGACCTTTGGCTTGTAACTCTGGAACGAAAGGTCGTAGCGACATGGTCTCTACGACCTTCCTATCAAAAATTATTAGCCCATAAAGAGGATCGGTCGCTACCGATTGGTGTAATCATCCCCTTAACCTCTGCCCCCCTTCGGATCCATGGTCCCTTATGGAGGGACACACAGCAACCTTTCCCCCTCAGTTTTGTTGTGTCCTGTCAGCAGGCCTGTGCAATCAATAAATCAGTCAGTGCTGCCGTGCAGGTGCTGTTCAGGTTGTTTTCTGTTGGTTGAGCATCTCCTGGTTCTGGTACCGTCACTGTGGCGTCTCTTTCCTGCATCAAGCAGCTGGTCAGTAATCTGCAGCCTGTCAGATGTGACAGACTTTCAACAGCTCATCAGGAATGTGAAACTACTCATGAGATAAATATTTCCTCCTCCTCTCCAGCTGGTGACACTCTAGGCCTGAGAGAAGCCTGCTACTGTTTCCATAGGCCATTAACAGGCTTTTATACTGACACTGACAGGAAGTGGTGTCTTATTGTTGTAAATTAACTATCAACTCACAGATGTGATAACAAGACATGTGTGTTTCAAAGTCCAGACAGCAGCCGAGAGTCAGACTGACAACAGACCAGCAGATCAACATGGAGGAGCAGAAGAAGAAGATCTTATGTATCGGCCTCGTGTGCCTCGATATCATCAACGTGGTCGACAAATACCCAGAAGAAGACACAGACAGCAGGTTAGCACACAGGCTAATGCTAACACTAACAGCAGGTTAGCACACAGGCTAATGCTAACACCAACAGCAGGTTCGCACACAGGCTAATGCTAAAACTAACTGCAGGTTAGCAATAAAGCTAATGCTAATGCCAACTGTAAGTTAGCACACAAGCTAATGCTAAGACTAACTGCAGATTAGCAAACAGGCGAATGGTAACACCAACTGCAGGTTAGCACATAAGCTAATGCTAATACAAACAGCACACCGGCTAATGCTAAACCCAACAGCAGGTTAGCACAGAAGCTAATGCTAACACCAACAGTAAGTTAGCACACAAGATAATGCTAATGCTAACTGCAGATTAGAAAACGGGCGAATGCTAACACCATCTGCAGGTTAGCACACAAGCTAATGCTAACACCATCTGCAGGTTAGCACACAAGCTAATGCTAACACCAACTGAAGGTTAGCATACAAGCTAATGCTAACACCAACTGAAGGTTAGCATACAGGCTAATGCTATCAAACAGTGTGTGAACATGAGCTGTCATTAAATAATTAATTTATCGCTGCTATCAGATAAATCTGATCAGAACCTTATTATGTTCTATTGATTACGACTGATTCGCAGTTTTCATCCAGAGTTCTGGTTCTTGTGGGTTCTTTTCCAGAACACAGAACAGCTGTTTTAATCTTGACAGTTTTGTCCCTGTTGACTCTCCGTACCTGCAGGTGTTTGTCGCAGCGTTGGCAGCGAGGTGGCAACGCTTCAAACTCCTGCACGGTGCTGTCGCTGCTCGGAGCACCCTGCGCCTTTATGGGCTCACTGACCGCTGGACCTGTGGCCGAGTGAGTGCTGATCAATACGTTCATCAATACAGTTATCAATAACCATGTCTGCTCAGATTGACCAGGTTTAAATGTATCAAGTAGATCCAACAGATCCACTATGACTTAATGAAACACCAGTATGACCCAGTAAAACAAACCTCCAAAACCAGTGATTGATTGATTCTAACAGCCAATTAATCAATAAACACCATACATTACATAAAAGTTAAATAATTATAAACTAATGGTGACATCGTTGTTTTCTCTGAGTCATTGATTGATTGTCAGATAATATAATCAATATTATAATCAATCATTATAATCAATATTTTTCATCTTTTCTCACTGAAGTCCTGAATCCATAGAAACACACTGGTCGATCGGATCTGATGAAACAGTATTGATTACAGATTGATCACCAACATTTCCCAAGAAGTAGGGAGGCACATTTGGATTTTTTGCCGATGTGTCGATATCCAGCCGATATCCAGCCCCTCCCAGCCGATATCCAGCCCCTCCCAGCCGATATCCAGCCCCTCCCAGCCGATATCCAGCCCCTCCCAGCCGATATCCAGCCCCTCCCAGCCGATATCCAGCCCCTCCCAGCCGATATCTGTGCAGATGTGATGTGCAGCTGTGTGAGGAGGCGATTCTGCTGCAGCATAGATTGTACTGAGTCTGATCCAGAAAGACAATATATGAAGGAAGAATGTAGGAAGCCTTCAGACTGTAATGAAGCTGCAGAGTGGGTGGAGCAGCAGAGTTTTCATTGACTTTATTAGACAGACAGGATTAATGTGTAGGATTTAATCTCTGCTCCTCACTCCGGACCAGAAGGTGGCGCTAACGCACCTCATACGCCGCTCGCCCTCCGACCGCCGTTATAAAGCAAACAGAGCGCTACATCCTGTCGGCCGAGGTGTTTCCTGTCTGTGACTGTTTCTCCCTGACAGTCCGCTGCTTCCTCCCAGCTAACGCTAGCTCAGAGGCTAATGTTAGCTCAGAGGCTAACGTTAACTCAGAGGCTGACATTAGCTCAGAGGCTAACATTAACTCAGAGGCTAACATTAGCTCAGAGGCTAACGTTAACTCAGAGGCTAATGCTAGCTCTCCATGTGCAGCTCTGAGGTTTGTTATTCAGGTTAAAGTGGGAAGAAGCAGCAGGTCTGTTGGAGGAAACAGCGGACCGTCAGGGAGAAACAATCCGTGGAGGAGAAGGAGACATATTGGCTGATCAGAGTACACACAGATTTCATTTTAGAGGCGTTATCGGCCAATACCAATACCGAGTCGATAATATCGTGCATCTCTACTAAAAACAAATGTAAAGTGACAGAAATGAAAAAGAATTGTTTATATGCTTCAAATACAAATGACTACAACTGACTATAATTATAAGCTATATATATATAAAATGTATACTACACACACACACACACAAACATATATATATATATATATGTGTGTGTGTGTAGCAAAAGGCGACAAACATAAATGTTCTAACCTATGAATATATAATATATATTTAGATAAATATATGTATATTATATATGGGTTAATGTATTTATATGTTGCACTGTTATATATTACTGAATAGACACATAACCCAACATCCCACACATTAGTGTCTCCTTCCTCATACTCTCCTGGATCAGAGTTCAGGTGAGGACAGTCTCCTGTCTTTAGTTTTATTTTGAAGGACAGAACAAATGTGAAACAGTTTCCTGTCTGTAGTTATATTTTGGAGGATTTCCGGAAGTTCCACATCGACGTGTCTCTGGCTACTGAGCATGCTCAGTGCGTCCTTCCAGCTTCTGTGATCATCATCAACATCAGCACAGGAAGCCGCACCATCCTGCACATGAACAGGTGTGTGTGTGTGTGTGTGTGTGTGTGTGTGTGTGTGTGTGTGTGTCACTAACCGTCTCTGTTTCAGGGTCATCGCCATCACAGCGATGATGGTTCCGCCTCCTTCCTCTCCGTCTGTGGTTTTATTTTGGAGGACAGATCAAAATGTTTCCTGTCTTTCAGTTTCATTGTGGACGACTTCTCGCGGCGTGCCGTTGATATCTCGGCGATGGTTTGGCAGGTCAAAGGTCAAACGCCGTGTGCATGTTGTGTGGTTTGTCCGTCCAGCGGCTCTCGAACCGTCGTTCTCTCCGACACGTAAGACGAACCGACGACCAGACGAGTCACGGCATTCCCAAAATGCCTTCTGATCAATGAGTGTTTGTGACTGTGGAGACAGGCGTGTGATCAATCTCAGTCTCATTTAAGGGATCAGATGACCTCAGTCTGTCGCCAACGGCAACAGAAATGCAGCAGAGTGAAGTTTACAGTTATCAATAAAGTTATAAATACTAATATTAGAGGAGCAAAAGATATAAACTCGAAATTTGGATTGTTTCATGGATTTGAGTCACTGATCGGATAATTACTCAGAAAGATAAATAAATAAATAAAACTTTCCAAATATTCTGTAAAACATTTACTGCTTCAGGTGATATGTTCACTTTTCCATAAAAGCATGAAACTCAGCAAATTTGTACAGTTTGAGGTTCTGAACATTTTCAGAAATGGAGCCAGCATAAAAACATCTCGTGGTGGCCATGGCAACCAATTTACTTTCAGCTATAACCCACTTATGTATATTACATCATATCTCCTGAACCAAACATGATAACACAGAAAAAGTGGTTTCTACTCCCATGTTTTGATGGTGATTACAATAATACTGTATTAAACATCATAAACTGTTCAGGTTAATAGTTGAAGGTGTGAAAAGGAAATCAGAATGTCTCAGCTACACTTGATGATATCGTGTCTGCTGCATGTTGTGTGTTGTGGATTTTCTGAGCTGTAGTTGGCAGGTCGGTGGACGAAGGAGAAGCACACAAATGAGCCATATTGATGTCTCAGTAAGTTTTATTGTTGTTTACTTGATCAAGGAGGATGTAAACAGAGAACATCTGACTCGGGTTCCGTCTCTTCTCGTTCTGAAAGTCTGAGTCTAGACTTCAACACGAGCAGATCAGCCGACAATATGAGAAATTAGTCTAATTGGTTCATTAGTTTCAAAACATAAAACTGTGACCTCTAAAATCACGTTGTGATTGTGTTTGTGTTGTCTAGCGAGGATCGGCTCCAGCCTTGGTTTGCTCCTGCTTTTCAAAATAAAACATGCAGCTGTCTTCTGTTTGAGAATCAGAGAGAACAGCGTGACCTCTGAAGTCAAGCGTTGACATAAAATATGTCACCCTTTTCTGTTACCATGTCTGGTTCAGGTGATATGATGTAATATACATAATTAGGTTATGGCAGAAAGCAAAATGGCCACCATGAAGTGTTTTTGATGGCTCCATTTCTGAAAATGTTCAGAACCTCAAACCCGCACGGATTACAGATCAACTACGATCTGTTACGCTAATGACTAATATAGACTGTGCTTATAATTATCACTGAGTTTGTGCACAGCGCAGCCGGAGATCCAGCTGATCACCGCCGACATGAATCACCTGCTGTCACATGACCAAGCGGGTGATTCAGGCTCAGGCGTCAACAACATTTTATCGTAATATTTCTAGTTTCATTGTAAATATTTGGATTTCAGCAGTCTGATCCTGAATTGAGAATTCAGATGTGTTGATGAACTTTTATCGAAAAACATTTAATAACCAAATATGAATATATGATATATACACACATAGGTAACAAACAACCTTTTACCTGAATATACATCAATTTAAAGTAAATAAATAGAGAGACCTCTCCCAAAAACACTGGAGTAAGATGAGCTGATTACGGTCCGATGGCTGTAAAACACTTGAACAGTTTAATATTGATGATGCATATAATAGAAGGTACAAGGTCATTTAATAGGCTGCACTCTAATTAAAACAACAGATAGCGACTGAGTAGCTGAGCTTGAGTCAGTCATGTGACGTAGCTCCACCCGTCTGGCGCTGCACGTATATAAAACAAACACTCCAAGGCACTTTGTGAATGCTGATCCTGGTCTAATAACAGCTGGTCACATGACCCACTGCAGAGGGAGTCATCAGGGTCGCTGTGGGGTCACAAGACTTAAAGCAAGTAGAAACTGGTAGCCTAGCTTAGCATCAGGACTTGAAGCAGGTGGAAACTGGTAGCCTAGCTTAGCATAAGGACTTGAAGCAGGTGGAAACTGTTAGCCTAGCTTAGCAGTTAGCAGTATCTGTGTTGTTTGAATGTTTCATGTTGAACCATTCGCAGGAGAAACAGGATGTGAACTGTGAGTCAGGCAGTAAAATGTCGGACTGCTCCTTTACAGTTTAGCAGATATCAGTTTGTCAGCTTTGCTTCATCTCAAACTTGTTGCTTCATTTAGAAGTTAGAGGTCTGATTAAGGTAAAATAAAGTCATCTGAGGGCTTGTTTCTCATAGAGCATCTGGACCAAAACCTCCTTTAATGGGAAGAAACCGTAAGCAGAACCGACTCCAGCTGGATGACATCAACCTCGACTGGTTGGGTTGAGAGCAAGAGAAAGAGGGAGACACAGAGAAACACAGCAACAATAATAATAATAGAAATATGACATCATAATAGTGGTAGCAGTGGCTGTCATGTTGGACAGCAGTCGGTCACCTACAAGACAAGAAAGAACAAAAACTCTGAGGAAGAAGTGAAATTAGTAACATGAATACATACAAATGGAGGAGAGGAGAGAGGAGCCCAGTGCATCATGGGAAGTCCCCCAGCAGTCTAGGCCTATAGCAGCATAACTAAGGGCAGTCTAGGCCTATAGCAGCATAACTAAGGGCAGTCTAGGCCTATAGCAGCATAACTAAGGGCAGTCTAGGCCTATAGCAGCATAACTAAGGGCAGTCTAGGCCTATAGCAGCATAACTAAGGGCTGATCCAAGACGAGCCTGATCAGACCTAACTAAAAGCTTTATCAAAGAGGAAAGTTTTAAACGTAGAGAGGGTGTCTACCCCTCGGACCAGATGTTGGGTTGTGGAGCCTCTGCAGTGGGTTCAGGGTTAATTCAGCTCTAATTTCAATGATATTTAATATGAAAGATTATTAATCATGTTCATTACTCAAACTGTTTTAATCTGCAGTTTGTAAGAATCTGTCTTCCAAAATGATCAAATCAAACAAACAGCTGTATAGAAAACAGGCTCGGTTAAATAAATCCTCTCACAGATATTGAAGTTTTGGAATTCTTCAGTTAAATCATGGTGATTGTTTGACTTTAATGAGGGGGTTTATTTCTTAAGCTGATGATCAAACATATTTATATATATTTATATATAACATGATTTCATCCTCACAATTCAGTCTGATGGATCAATGGTTAAACTGAAAATCTTCAGAGGAGGAAGTGACATCCTGTTTGTGCCACGTGTCACATGACAAACCATAAATGACTCCTTTTCCTCCTCATTAAGTCACACAAACACAGAAGGATTTGATTCAACTCAAATTAAAGAGCCAGTGATCTGATCCTTGGTCATTCTCAGCCTGTGAAAACACTCATGATGTCATCTGTGAGCTGATGATGTCACAGTGATGTCATTAGACTAAACACTGCAGAGACAAGGTTGAAGATGGCGATAGAAGATGGAGGGATAGAGAATGAGAGATGAAGGATGGAGGATTTAGAGATGATGGATGAATGATGAGGAACATAAACACTGATGTCACTTCCTGTCTGCAGGAACCTTCCTGACGCCACGGCACACGATTTTTCCAAAGTTGACCTTTGTCAGTTCAAGTGGATCCATTGGGAGGTAAAACCATCAGTAATCCATCTAATTAGTCTAACTGAGTTAATCCAGACTATCCTAAACTAAACCAGACTATCCTGAGTTAAACCAGACTATCCTGAGTTAATCCAGACTATCCTGAGTTAATCCAGACTATCCTGAGTTAAACCAGACTATCCTGAGTTAATCTGAACTAGAAGTGACAGAGCTGGGTATTTTTAGAGGTCTTGATTGTTGAGGTGAGGTGCAGCTGGATTGGCTCTGCTCTGACTCCAGCACACCTGTCATTTGGGAGGAAAACCAGGAGGCAGGAAAGAGGGGCAGAGTCTCTTCAGAAGATGACCTGGAGGCAGGCGGTGTGGGTGGAATCACTCTGAAGCCCTGTGACATAGATGGGACTGAGCTCTGGTAGTCGACCAGATGCCAGATCAGATGGGTGGAGTTGCTCTGGAGGTGGACCAGACATCTGGAGTGCAGGACTAGGGGCTGCTGAGCCAGTGGAGACAAAAGGAACAGATAGGCATCAGTAGTGGTGCTGGACTGCTGAGAGCCAGTGGACTCAGGAGACATAGGGAACACACCTTCTATCGGAGACTCCATGATACCTAAAGAAAAATGGCAAGGCCAGTCCCTTCAAAGAGTGACCATCCATATTAGGCTCTCAGGGTTCAGGCATGATCAGGACAGGTAGATAGCGGGCTCATGAACCTGACCGAGGCAGTCAGGGGTACAGGCTGAAGGCCAGCAGGCCAGAGTGCAGACCAAGATCCAACTGATGGGGTGTCAGCTGCTCTGGGATGTCTCACCAACCGTAACCAACCCATGATGACCCCCCTACTCCTGCCTCTCCCCCTCAAACAAGTCAAACACACACACACACACACACACACGCTCACACACATACACACTGGGAGAGTGGCTGCAGGTCCTGACAGTCCATCTAAACCAGTATTACTGAGAACTTACAGTGTTTTTAACTCCTGTAGGGGCGAAATGCTGAGGAGCAGGTGAAGATGATCCAGGCGGTGGAGCTCTATAACAGCACGTTGCCACAGCAACAGAAGATCACCGTCTCTGTGGAGATAGAGAAGACCAGGGAGGCGCTGTATCAGCTGTTTGCTCTGGGTGACGTGGTAAGAGTCTCTCAGAGGTCTTCAAACATCAAAGCAGAGTTGTTTCAGTGTGTCAGATCTGTCGTCTGCTGTTGTCTCAGGTGTTCATCAGTAAAGATGTGGCTCGTCACTTCGGCTTCCAGTCGGCTCAAACTGCTCTGAAAGGACTCTACAGCCGGGTCAAACGGGGGTGAGTGGAGGTCAAAGTTCGACAGCCAGGTTTGGGTGTGGTCAGAGTCAAATTCTGCTCAGGCATTAAACAAAGACCCAAACATCTTTTCTGACCCGTTTGAATCTTCCTGGTACTGAAGATCAGATGACTGTCAAATAACTGACACTCGCTGTCAGATTGAATCTAAATATCAAACAGTAATCAATCTGAATTTATTACTTCTGTGTTTAAACACTTCATTTAGTGTTTAGGTTTCTACTTTACTTTTTTTTCAAGGTCTTGTTCAGTGATCAGGAGGTCCAAACGTTTCTGGTTCTAACTTAACTTTTCACTTATATGTGTGTTTGTTCTGAGTCTGAATTGAAAAAATATCCAGGCAAGGAGTTGATTTGCTGGAGGAAAGACTGGGAGTAAGGCAGGTGTGGAGGAAAAAGCAGGCTGGAGAGGAATACAGGAGGCAATGGACTCCAGGAAAACAAAACAGGAATGACAGGACAGCACGGCTGAGAACATGTTACCTGAATCTGCTTTTTCAGATACAAAGTGATCTGACAGAGTTGTCTCATCTTTCGCCATTAATTTTCTAAAAGATGTGTGGTAGCATCATCAACAGCGCGTCCACAAGAGTCCCTCTGCTAACCTATAAGACTTGTTCTCCACTCTTGTTTATGTTTTTGTCAGAATTATTCCTGTTGGTAAGGATGGAAAAATTAATGTTCACTCCAGTGATGTAACTGTCACCTTCAGTACTGGCAAAGTCCAGGAAAATAAATCTGCTATTTTTATCCTGCTATACAGTTAAATTTTCTTTTAAAATCTTTTAAAAGTTTGATGAAATTAAAACATTTTTTATCAAGATAAAAGACAATATGTTTTCAATTACATATTAACAAGGACTCTGTAACATGCTTTAATAAAAACAAGAATATAAATAATTAAAGTCTATACCATTGTGTTACTTTGGTCCTCACTGATGGGGTCAAAAGTAACATTCAAGGTCAAATTACACCAAAGTTGTATAGCACCTTTACTGACAGAATACATTAGAAATGTTTCTGTCTGTTATCTTTTAAAATGTGTGTTAGTGTTACTTTCATCACAGTTTTCAGTCACATGCAGCTCAGTTTGCTGCATGATTGGTCGGCATCTGTCTCTGCTTTGTATCTCTGACAGTGAAGAAAAACTCCGACAATTAATATTCATGGTTTGAGGTCAGAAAGGCTTCTCTTAGTGTAATAATTTGGTCAACACTATTTGGTGGTGGAAAGCAGTGCTGGTCTGAGGTTGAGCAGTATCAGGTGTTATTGATCAGTAAGTTTCAGGACCAGCTGACAGAAGGGATTCTCAGTGTCTTGGGGAGTCATTTTGAGATGTAACCAAAATGCATGTGTTAATTAGAGTGTAAACATGGTCAGTAGTGATGGTTCATTAGTGTAAACATGGTCAGTAGTGATGGTTCATTAATGTAAACATGGTCAGTAGTGATGGTTCATTAGTGTAAACATGGTCAGTAGTGATGGTTCATTAGTGTAAACATGGTCAGTAGTGATGGTTCATTAATGTAAACATGGTCAGTAGTGATGGTTCATTAGTGTAAACATGGTCAGTAGTGATGGTTAATTAATGTAAACATGGTCAGTAGTGATGGTTCATTAGTGTAAACATGGTCAGTAGTGATGGTTCATTAATGTAAACATGGTCAGTAGTGATGGTTCATTAATGTAAACATGGTCAGTAGTGATGGTTCATTAGTGTAAACATGGTCAGTAGTGATGGTTCATTAGTGTAAACATGGTCAGTAGTGATGGTTCATTAATGTAAACATGGTCAGTAGTGATGGTTCATTAATGTAAACATGGTCAGTAGTGATGGTTCATTAGTGTAAACATGGTCAGTAGTGATGGTTCATTAATGTAAACATGGTCAGTAGTGATGGTTCATTAGTGTAAACATGGTCAGTAGTGATGGTTCATTAGTGTAAACATGGTCAGTAATTTGGTGATCTGCTCTTTATTGAGGACACTGTTCTGCTCACACAGATGTGTCGGTAGTTGTCTGAGTCAGTTAATCTTTCCTCTTATTATTTGGGAAATAAGCCCCCGGCTCCAGATCTCAGGAAAGAAACCTGATTGAAGAAGGAGATTGAACAACTGAAGCGAGGCCTGTTTCAGCTCAGGGCTGCTGTGTTAGCAGCTTCACATGCTTTCTCATCCTTCAGTATGTTTATGCTGTCATTGTAATTAGGTAATTAAAGGGGTTCTGATTACTTTTGACTGCTGATTCAAGGATTGTCATTTTTTCTCTAATTTGTTTGTTCATGACTGAGAATGAAATTTCCTCATATATTTTCAAAATGTTCCATTTTGTAGGGCCAAGTTGTCTGTTTTTTTTAAGTTATTCCATCTCTCCCAGAACTGATTATGAGTCCTTGTTGTACCACTCCTCCTTTTTCAGCCTCTGTTTAGATGCAGAGCTGTTCTTAGTAAGACCTGCTTTACTGGCTAATTTATGATAGGTATAATATAATATATTTAATATATATATTTAGGCAGTATAAGCTGTGATCTCTGTCTGCAGGGCTATCCTGATCTGTGCCTGGGCAGAAAAAGGAGCAGACGCTTTGGGTCCCGACGGTTTGGTCGTCCACTCAGACGCTTTTCCTCCTGAAACTCTGGTCGATACTCTTGGAGCCGGAGACACTTTTAATGCTGCTGTCATCTACAAAATGGCCAATGGTGATTTAACAAGTTGGACTGTTGCAATAATCTGATAATCATGTAAATAATCATGTAAAAAAAAAATGGTGAGCACAATGTAACTTCATGCAGATTGTATAATAACTTAAGACATTTTGTGCAAGTTATTAAATTATGAGTTAAATGGCAACTTTTTTGTTAAAATTGTAACAACTCAACATATATTGTAATAGCAAATTAAAATGCAATGCTTTCAGGTTCAATATGTATTTCATACAGATCACCTCATGACCTGTAAGATCCACTTGTGATCCGAACTTCAATTTGATCACAATTAAATCAGAATGATCAGAGTTAAATCTTTTTCATTCTGTCCAATCAGATTCTGTTTCTGAGCTCTCTAAACAGATTTGTTTCTGAATTCTAATGTAGTTTATTTACTTAAATAAATCAATAAATAATGTTTCTGTCAACAGGTGGAAGTTTACAGGATGCTCTGACCTTCGGCTGCAAAGTTGCCGGCAGCAAGTGTGGTTTCCATGGTTATGATGACATCGCCAAACAGTTTACTGACGGCTGAGCAGGCTGAAAATTCATAAACTGTTGTTTATTTAATTCTGAGAATAATTCAGAGAGCTGTGGTTACAGTCTGAGGTTCCTCACACTGTAAAAATATGAGTAGCTAGAAAATGTTTGATGACAAACTGAGAAGAAACCAGACGATGCTTTAATGACTGAAATAAAAAGAAACTTATTGTTAATGATTATCACTTATTATTTTATAATTATATTAAAATAATTATTGGTTTGAAAAAACTGTGAATCTAATCAACATGTTTCAGACCTGAGTGTTCACAATACCTCATAATAATAATTAACGGATAGTTTAAGGATTATAAATTGATTAATAACTAATAATTAACTGTTTGATAATTGATTATTATTGATTAACAATCTGCTAATGAAATGATAGTTGAGTGGCAATTAACTGTTCATCACCTGATAGTTCACTGTGTCATTTAGTTCAATAAATGAATTAAAACTTCACCCAATCAGTTTACTGCTGACTTTCTGAATGTTTGATTAGAGGGTTAGGATGTTCACTGATGAATTCATTCATCAAACTGTGCTTATTATTATTATTATTATTATTATAATTATTATTATTATTACTACTAATAATAATAAACTATTTATATAGCACATGCATGCATAAAATACAAGTGCTTAACATAAAAGCAGATAGTATTTAAAGTCTAAAAGTCTTGGAAAAAAACAACCATCAGATTAAAACTGAAAGCTTCAGGAGGAAGCAGTGGTAAAAAAGATGTGTCCCAAGGTTTTGTTTGAAAGTGTTAACAGACCCTCAGACAAACTGTTGCTGAGTTTTGGGATGTAATTAACAAATACTGCCTCTCCGAGCCTTATAGTTCTGACCTCAGGAACATCAAGAAGATCTAAGGCAGTCATTCTCAACCAGAGGGCCGCGGCCCTGTGGGTGCCATCTAGTGGGCCACGGAGGCAGTGGTACTACTAAATGGTTAAAATTATCTTTTTTGGCTGGATTACAATGGTGGGGCCAGCCCTGTAACTACGGTTGTCCATGAGTGAGATCCCAAACATCATGTTTTAGATTATTGTTTTCATATTTCAGCAGCACTGAGATCAGCAAAGTTTTATGATACAGCTGCTAAAAGGCGAAATGGACAAAAAAAATTAAAACTGAGGGATATTTCTTACAAGTGTGGTGTGCTTTTATTTTGAAAGTGTGATTGACATGTGTACTGTCAGGTGTGTAGAGACAATCAGTAACTGCAGCTCATATATCTGAATGGAGAGTGAACACACACCTGTTTGAACATTTACTGCTTCCACATAGTTTTAGACACAAACTTCATTTGAACTTTAAATGAATCTCCAGACTTTGACCTACAAATCTGGAATTTACATGTGTTTTCTATCTTTGACTGTTTTTGAGATATCAGAGTTTTAAAGTCTTTTCTTGCTCCTCCTGTGATTTTATAATGAGTGTGTGTTGCAGAGTGACATCACCAGGAGCAGCTGGAGGATTTTAGAGTTCACTGCTGAAATATCTTCATAAATCTCATGACTTTGGTCAAATCTGACATTAAAATCATGTTTTTGTTGGAAATGTTGTGAATCCATTGATGCAGGTTTGAAAGTGGTCAGACTGATAGATTAGACGTCAGAAGCTTCAGTTTGACACAAAGTTCATGTCCAGAGATTGCCTCCCCATTGGTTTACATTGTAAGGGTGATTCAATTCAATTCAGTTTTATTTATATAACACCAAATCACAACACAAAGTCATCTCAGGGCACTTTTACATGGAGCAGGTCTAGACCACACTTTTTAATGTACAGAAAGAGAAACCCAACAGTTCCCCCCATGAGCAGCACTTGGTGACAGCGGGAAGGAAAAACTCCCCTTTAACGGGAAGAAACCTAAAGCAGACCCCGACTCTGGGTGGACGGCCATCTGCCTTGACCGGTTGGGTTGAGAGAGAGAGAGAGAGAGAAGAAGGTGGGTGGAGGGGTACAGTGAAAGAGAAGGTTTGGGGAACTGAACCCTTCCCCCAAGCCAATGGGAGAAGGGAGGTGCACGGGCCATCCCCCGGAAGCTGCTGCGCCCCTGGCCCTGGGAGGGTTGGGCCCTGTTTCCCCTTTGCTGCTGTGGTGGTGGTCTTTGTGGGTCTGGGTAGCCACGGGAGCGACCACCACGTCTCCCGTGGCAGGGTTGGGGTTAGGGTTAGGGTATGGGGGTAAAAAGGGGTTTGTCCACAGTGGACAAACGGAGACAAACGTGAATAACCTTTGATATGAAGGTTGTAGAGACTTGAAACCAAGCTCCGCCCACACTAATTCAGCCACGCCCTTTCCAACGGTACCACCCACGAGTCTGTGCGACCTTGTGTTCCTGAGATACATCACTTGAAAATTTTAAATTGGCTGTATCTCGGGAACCGTAAGTTGTAGAGAGACGGGTCAAAGACTGGCGTGTTCAGCGTCCTCTAATTAGGTCTGATGCCACGCACTCCCGAGTCTCTACGACCTTTCGTTCCTGAGTTATAAGCCAAAATGTGTTTCCCATAGGGTTAGGGGTTAGGGTATGGGGGTAAAAAGGGGTTTGTCCACAGTGGACAAACGGGTTAGGTTAGGGGAACCGAGCCATCCCCTCCAGCTAAGGGGAGGATGGAGTGCACTCTCCGCCCACCCCTCCTTCCCCCCATACGGTAAGTCCCATTTTGGTTTTAATAAAAAAATAAAAAATAAATGAAATAAATAAATAAAATGAATAAATGAAATAAAATTTGTTTTTAAATTAAATGTTGTTCTTAACTTGTTGTTTTTAGTTTGTTTTTAAATAGTGTACTTGTTTGTCTTTAAATTTGTTTTTTTAATGAACTTAGGAAGGTGTGCCAAAATAAATAAAATTAAAATAATTGTCCACGACGTTTTGATTCTTGTTTGATCTTCTTCAGGTGGTGGCACACAGAAAACGTACAGCAATGAATAGCTGGGGAGCCATGAGTTCCCCCTGCGGCTGCAGGTGGGAACTGAGGCTTCTCCTGTTGTTCCTCCTCCTTATATGACCTCCCCCGTTTCCGTGTTTTAGGTTTCTGGTAAGTATTTTGGTTTGGTTTCGTGTTTTTTAGTTTTTTCCTTTTTAACCCCGTAATCCCTGTTCCGAATTGACCGAATTGTGTTTTAACCCTATTTCCAATCGAATTTAACCCTTTCCTGTAATTAATTGATCCAATTTTAACCCTTCTTGTAATTTATTTATTATGTCCATTTATGAATTTATATTTATTATATTTGTTTGTTCTTAACCCTGTAATTTCCAATTAAATCCTCTTGTCTACCCCCATGAATTGTACTTGTTGTCTTTTAACCCATGAAATGTTTATTACCCCATTAATTGTTATTTATTCCCCCCATATTAATTATTTATTTCCCCTTTTAATTGTTATTTATTCCCCATCAATTAATTAATTATTTATTTATTGCTGTTTGCATTTGTATGATTTAATTTAATTGAGGGGTGGGGGTGGGAGGTGGGGGGTTAGGGTTAGGGTTAGGGTTGGGTTGGGTTAGGGTTAGGGTTAGGGGTTAGGGGTTAGGGTTAGGGTTAGGGAAGGGTTTTCCCCGTCCCCCTCCATACCTGGAAGGGGCGGGAGGGGCTCTCGCCCTCCACCCGTCCCGTCTCCACATCGTGGTGGAGTCCCTTTTGTGTTGTATGTCCTGTTTTTAAACTATAAATGAACTTATTGTAAACAACTAAATAAAACTTCCTATAAAATAACTTGTTTTTAAATATAAATTAACTTATTTTCTTAAAAGAATGAAAAAATAAACTAAAAAATTAAATTCCTATAAAATAAAACTGGTTTTTCAAAATAAAATGCTCTTCAAAATAAGAGACTTAAAATAAACAACTAAAGAAGGTGTGCCCACACGACGTTTCGACCCTAATGGGTCTTCTTCAGGTGGAATGGCACACAAAAAACTCACAAAATGAGTGGAATGGCTGGATAAGGTGTTGTCCCTTAGGCGATCAAGTGAGAAATGGCTGTTTCCCTTCTGTTCGCCTTTTATAACCTCTGTTATAATCGTCTTTTTGTTTTTCGATGAGTATTTTGGTTTTGCTTTTTGGCTTTTAAATTTTGCTTTTAACCCCTAAAATGCTGTATGAAATTGAATATTATGAATTTAAATCCCTAATATTATGAATTTTAACCCTGTATTTATTAAATTTACTCTATCCCCATGAATTTGATTGTGTATAATGTGTTTTTAATTTAAATTAATTATTAAATGTATGTATTTTAACCTTATGAATTCCCAAATCAATTTAGATGTGTTCCCTTTTGTATTTTTAATGTAATTTAGATAATTATGAACCCAATTAATAAATTTTTTAATTTTTTATTCCCAATATATATGAATTAATTACCTTTATGCGATGCCCATATGAGGGGTGGGGTTAGGGTTAGGGCCTAGGGTTAGGGTGGGGTTAGGGTTAGGGCCTAGGGTTAGGGTTAGGGTTAGGGCCTAGGGTTAGGGTTAGGATAGTGGTTAGGGTTAGGGCCTGGGATTAGGATTAGGGTTAGGGTTAGGGTTAGGGGGTTAGGGGGTTAGGGTTAGGGTTAGGGTTAGGTAAAGGGTTAAAACCATCCCCCTCAATTATGAGGGGGTGGTAGGTGCACTCTCCACCCATCCCTACCTCCCCCACAGCTGCGATGAGCCTTAATAAATTATTAATTGTTGTTTGTGTGTTTTTTTTATATAGATTGTTTTTAATTAAATATAAAATTGTTTTTAAATTGTTTTTAAATTATGAATTCTATTTATCCTATACTGTTTTTAATGTTAATCAACTAAGGAAGGTGTGCCAAATTAAAATTATACTTAATGTAAAAAAGCGCAACGTTTCGTTCCTTATTTGGTCTTCTTCAGGCGCTGGGCACACGAAAAACTGTGGTAAGTGGATGGCTGGAGAGCCATGTGCCCTCCCCGGACTTCGGGTGAGGACTGAGCTTTCCCCCGTAAAGCTCCTCCTTAAGTAACCTCTGTTGTCTTCCCGTAATCTTTTTCCGAATTGGTATATTGTTTTTGCCCTAACTTTCCGAATTCGAATTTTAACCCTGTAAACCCTATTGCAAATTAAATTATTGTAAATTTACCCTTGTTTTATTATAATTTAACCCTTCCCTGCATGAATTTTTAACCCCTTAATATATTTATTGTATTTACTTATTGTATTAATGTAGCCCATGAATTTAATTGTTTTAATTGTTTGTATGTAACCCTATGAACTCCCAATAAAATTATCTATCCCCTTGTATTGTCCTTTATTAATGAGATTGTTTGTATTTAACCCTTATCAAATGAAATTAAAATTATTCCCCTTGATTGTTCGTCTGTTTCTTCATATATTTATTGTAATGGGGAGGGGGGTGGTTAGGGTTAGGGCCTGGAATTAGGGTTAGGGTTAGGACAGGGGAGGGGTTGGGGTTAGGGTTAGGGCCTAGAATTAGGGTTAAGGTTATGGGCTAGGGTTAGGGATTAGGGTTAGGGTTAGGGTTAGGGTTAGGCACAGATTGTGGGTTAGGGTTAGGGTTAGGGAAGGGTTTTCCCCGTCCCCCTCCAGATCTGAAAGGGGCGGGAGGTGCACTCGCCCTCCACCCGTCCCGTCTCCACATCTCTGCGGAGTCCCCTCTTTGTAATTTGTCTTGTTTTTTGAAAATAAAAGAGTTTTTCTTAAACAACGAAATAAAACTTCCTATAAAATGAATTGTTTTTAAATTTTTCAAAATAAAAGTCTATAAATGAATTGTCTTTGTCTTGTCCTAAATGTAAATCAATTTATTCTCAGTTGTTTTTAAATAAAAAAATAAAAAATTAAATCAAAATATCAAATTCCTATAAAATAAAATGGTTTTCAAAATAAAATGCTTCCTCAAAAAAAATGCCTTGCTCAAAAACAAAGGAAGGTGTGCCCACACAACGTTTCGGCAAAAAACAGCCTTCTTCAGGTGTACGGCACACTAATAAGTCTCTTAAATGAGCAGAATGGCTGGACGCATGTATCCCCTTAGGCGATCCAATGCAAAATGGCTGTTTTCCTTCCGTTCGCCTTTTATAACCTCTGTTAAATTCGTCTTTTTGTTTTTCGCTTTAGTATTTTGTTTTTGCTTTTGGCTTTGAAATTTTGCTTTTAACCCTTAAAATGCTGTATAAAATTGAATAAAATGAATTTAGATCCCTAATACCATGAATTTTAACCCTATATTTATTAAATTTGTTATGTCCCAATTATTTTAATTGTGTATAATATGTTTTTAATTGAAATGAATTAGTGAATGTAAGTATTTTAACCCTATGAATTCCCAGATCAAATTAGATGTATTCCCCTATGTTTTTAAATCAATTTTAACATGTTTATAAACCCAATTAATTAATTAATTTATTATTTATTCCCAAATGTATATGAATTTCTTATCTTTATGTAATATCCCTATAAGGGGTGGGGTTAGGGTTAGGGCCTAGGGTTAGGGTTAGGGTTGGGGTTGGGGCCTAGGGTTAGGGTTAGGGTTGGGGCATAGGGTTAGGGTTAGGGTTAGGGTTGGGGCCTAGGGTTAGGGTTAGGGTTAGGGTTAGGATAGTGGTTAGGGTTAGGGCCTGGGGTTAGGGTTAGGGTTAGGGCCTGGGGTTAGGGTTAGGGTTAGGGCCTGGGGTTAGGGTTAGGGCCTGGGGTTAGGGCCTGGGGTTAGGGCCTGGGGTTAGGGCCTGGGGTTAGGGTTAGGGTTAGGGTTAGGGTTAGGTTGGGGTTAAACCATCCCCCTCCAGTGGAAGGGGTGGTAGGAGCGCTCTCCACCCATCCCTCCTTCCCCCTGCGGTAAGTCCCTTATTGTTTTTTAATTTTTAACTTAAATGTTCTTAAAATAAAATTGTGTGTATTTGTTTTTTGTATGTTAACTTATTTGTTTTTTATTTTTTCTTAAACAACTTAGGAAGGTGTGCCAAAATAAATATTGTTTTTTTGTTTATCGCGACGTTTCGATTTATTTTAATCTTCCTCAGGCTTGGGCACACAGAAAACGTATGGGTATTAAATGGCTGGAGAGCCATGAGTTCCCCCTGGGACTGCAGGTGGGAACTGGCCTTTCTCCTATTGCTCCTCCTTATATAGCCTCTGTTATTTTCGAATTTTAGTTTTACCGATAGTATTTTGGTTTTGCTTTCTATGTTTAGTGTTTTGCTTTTAACCCTATAATCCCTGTACCAAATTAGCCAAATTGTGTTTTAACCCTATTTCCCATTAATTTTAACCCTTTCCTATAATTTATTAATCAAATTTTAACCCTTTATTGTAATATATTTATTGTCAAATTATAAAATTTATTTATTGTATTTCTTGTTTGTTATTAACCCTTTCTTTCCCAATAAACTCCTCTTGACTACCCCTATGAATTGTGTTTGTTGTTATTTAACCCATAAATTGTTATTGCCCCATAAATTGTTATTTATGCCTCCATGAATTGTTATTTATTCCCCATTGTTTGTGTTTATTCCCCATATTTGTTATTTGTTATCACTTGTTTGTGTTTATTCCCCCTAATTGTTATTTATTTCTTCCCCCTATTTATTTGTGTTTATTCCCCATGAGTTTATTGTTTATTTATTTACATGTTACCTGTTTGTAATCATGAATTGGGGAGGGGGGGTGGGGGGTGGGGTTGGGGTGGGGGCGGGAGGTGGGGTTAGGGTTACAACCTAGGGTTAGGCTAGGGTTAGGGTTAGGCAAGAGGGTTGGGGTTAGGGTTAGGGCCTGTGGTTAGGGTTAGGGTTGAAGCCTAGGGTTAGGGTTAGGTTAGGGTTAGAGCCTGATTTAGGGTTAGGGTTAGGGTTAGGGTTAGGGGAGTGAAAAACCCGTCCCCTTCCCCTGGAAGAGGCGGGAGGTGCACGCGCCCTCCACCCTTCACGTCTCCACATGGCTGCGGAGTCCCAAGTAAGTTGTCTGTCTTGTTTTTAACTTAAATTTCTTCTGTTTTTAATAAATGAACTAAAATTGTCAATGAAATGTATTGTTTTTTAATCCTTTCAAAATAAAATCCTTTATCCCTCTTGTGTTGTCTTGTTTTGTATGCAAATTAAATTATTTTTTATGAAAAAATGAACTCAAAATCAAAACTTTCCTATAAAATCAAATGTTTTTTTTAAAAAAATTATTATTTTTCAAAATAAACTTCTTTTTCAAAATAAAAGTCTTAAAAAACTAAGGAAGGTGTGCCTGATACAACGTTTCAACCCTCTTCGGGTCTTCTTCAGGTAAAATGGCACACTAAAAACTCACCAGATGATGCAGAATGGCTGGACAATGAAGTACATGCTCTCTGTTCGACGATCGGATGAGAAATGAGCTCTCTAGCAGCTCTCCTCTATTTATAACCTTTGTTTTTTTCAATCGTCTTTTTCGTTCGGTATTTTGGTTTTACTGTTTTCTTCTGGTTGTATTCCTTTTAACCCTATAAATGCTGTCTAATTTTAAATGTAATATATTTATTGCCCTTTTACTATGAAATTTAACCCTTTACTATGAAATTTAACCTTTTAATATATTTATTTATTGTCCAAATCATGAATTATATTGTAATGTATTGTTTTTAACCCAAATAAAATTAATGTATGTGTTTTTAACCCTTTATGCCCCAATTGAAATTATTGTATGTACTTTAAATGTATTTTTAACCCTGTAATTGCCAAATTAAATAAACTTATGTATTTTTTTAACCCTTTAAGTGCCTGATCAATTATGTGAATGTGTTTTATTTATTTATTGACCAATTTTAAATGTGTAATTAATCCCCAAATCAACTTTGATGAATTTTTTAATTATGAATTATTTATTTTTGACTAATTAATGATCAATTTGACATAGGGGGTGAAGTTAGGGTTAGGAGTTGGGGTGAGGCAAGGTTAGGGTTAGGATCTGGGATTAGGGTTAGGTTAGATTTAGGGTAGAGGTTAGGTTTAGGGTTAGGGCCTAGGGTTAGGTTAGGGTTAGGGTTAAGGCCTAGGGTTAGGTTAGGGTTAGGGCAGAGGTTAGGTTTAGGGTTAGGGTTAGGGTTAGGGTTAGGGTTAGGGTTAGGGTTAGGGGGTTAGGGTTAGGGGGTTAGGGTTTAGGGGGTTAGGGTTAGGGGGTTAGGGTTTAGGGTTAGGGGGTTAGGGTTAGGGGGTTAGGGTTTGGGTTAGGGTTAGGGTTAGGGTTGGGGTTGGGGTTGGGGTTTGGGATTCGGGTTAGGGTAAGTGGCACTGGCCTACTGACAGGACCCACCATTAGCCAGAGGGGGGTGTGTGAGGTTTGTTGTGAGTCCCTCCATGAGGGACCAGGATCTAAGGGGGCAGAGGTGGGAGAGCCGAGAGAAGGAGGAGAGATAAATAATAATTGAAGAAGAGAAAAAAAAAAAAAAAAAAAAAAAAAAAAAAAGGTTAGGGTTAGGGTTAGGGTTAGGGTTAGGGTTAGGAGCAACAAACTTAAGATCCTGTGGCCGGGAACCGGCCACAGGATCTGTGCACAGTCCATCACTGCATCCCACCAGGACCAGCCTATCTCTCATTCAGGCCCCTGGGATATCTGGTGTCCATCCTGGTGATCCAGAGTCTTTCAGCCCTCTTCCTCTGTGCTGTAGACCAGCCTGGATCACACTGTAGGACAGTGGCTCTGACAGCATCCCATCCATGCTGCATAAAATGTCTCACTAGGGGAGTGTGTGTCTCCTTGTGTCTCAGGATGTTATACCTGTGTTGAGTGAATCTGACAGCAATGGAGTTTTTTGTTTCTCCCACATACTGTGATCCACACTCACTACATGTGATCAGGTAAACACAATTTTTGGACTGGACACTCCCCCATGTTTGCGTTTTATAGACATTTTTATTAAATTTGCTGCGCAACCAGGTCTGGTGCTTAAAAAATTCCCCGTGACCTTTCGGTCTTGGGGTCAACAGCGGTGGGACCTTGGCCTTCACCAGGTAATCTTGCAGGTTCCTGTTCTTTTTGTAGGCTGCAATAATCCTGTGTTCCTGTAGGATGGTTGTTCCAGCTAGGGATTCTTGAAAGTTATTTTTGATCACTCTGACTAATTTGGTTGCTGATGCCGAATATGTGATTATGAAGGGGAGAATTTTGGAGATGATACGGGGTTTGACGTCTAAAAATGTTTTTAATGCTTTTCTCAGGAAGGATCTGGAATACCCTCTGGAGCGGAGTGCCGAGAATAAAATGGAGGTGGCCTGTTTGAAGTCCTCTTTTTGGGTGCATATCCTATGGAATCGGAGTAATTGTGATTTGATTAGGCCTGCGTATGTGTGTTTGGGATGGTGACTGGTTTTGTGTAATAGTGCGTGAGTGTCTGTTTCCTTAAAAAATACTTTGATGTCCAATTTGTTTGTGTTTATGAAATTTTGTCCTTTGTATGTGGTGGTGTCCAAAAAATCTACCGAATTCATATCAGTGGTTGATTTCAATTTAATCGAATTATTGTGATTGTTCAGAGTGATCAAAAACTGTTCAAATTCCTCCACCGGGTGGTGCCACACACCCCATATATCATCCAGATACCTGAAATAATGCAGAGGCTGCTTCTCACAGGATGCCAGGGCTGATGTTTCCCACTCTGCCATGAAGATATTAGCATAGGCAGGGGCAAACTTTTTGCCCATGGCTGTCCCTTTAATTTGTAGGAAGTAGTCTCCATTAAATTCAAAATCGTTTCTGGCCAAATTGATTTCCAATAGTTGTAATAATTCTTTGTCAGGTCTGTTTTTGTCTGGGTGTTTTTGGAATATGTTTTTTATGGCTTGTATGCCCTGTGGAATGTCAATGTTTGTATATAAGCTGTCAATGTCCATTGTGAACAGCATGGAATTGTGGGGGATATGGAGTTTTTTAATTTTTTCAACAAAATCATATGTGTCTTTGATATAGCTGGAGTGTGTGATGGAGAGGGGATTCAAATAATGATCCAGGAACTCGGCCGTATGGTAAGTCTCACTGCTGCAGTCGGAGACTATGGGTCTCCCGGGGGGAATTTCATGTGGTTTACTCCACTTTGCCGGGTCTTTATGGATCTTAGGCAGCATGTAAAAAAGTCTGGCCCTGGGCTCTGGGTCTCCTAATAAATATTTTTTCTGTTTGTTATTTATAAATTTCTTATCTAATAATGTGTCAATAATTTTCTCAATCATGGGTTTTGTTTGTGTATATATAGGTTCAGTTAATTGTAAATAATAGTTTTTATCATGTAATTGTCTGTATCCTTCCCATAGATATTGTTCCCTGTCCATAATGACAACTGCACTGCCCTTATCAGCCGGTTTGATAATGATCCTTTTGTTGTCTTTAAGCTCCTCCAGTGCCATAGCCTCCTCTCTGTGGAGGTTTGGCTGTGTGTGAGTGAGCCTAAAGTCTGTGTCCACATATTTGACATCAGCTTGGATCAGGCTGGTGACCTCGGGTGGCAAGCTGCCAGCAGGGGGCGTCCAGTCAGATTTGGGAGTGAAGGGTGGGGGCATTGTGTCCCCTGAACCCTCAAAATATGCTGCTAATTTAATTTTTCTGTGGTATAGTTGTAGATCCCACCTAGTCTGTTCAATTATATTTTTATTACTGCCCTTAGTAGGGATGAAAGTCAGTCCTCTATTCAACAGGGTGAATTGAGGTTCTGTTAATTGAAAATTTTTTGCCAAATTAATCACATTTTTGCTCCCCTCCTGTGCAGGCAGGCTTGTGGGGATGATTATTTTACATAATCGAACCAATGTTGCAGCATGCGTCTGGCTGTGGGTTTAGTCCAGTGGATTTTATCTGGCTCAGTCCTGAAAACCCGCATCGGCAGCTCAGGTATGTACCTGCAGTTCCTGGTGATGTAGGCGTTAAGGTCCATCATGTTATTCTGGTCCTGCCGTGGCAGGGACCGAGAATAATTGACCTGTGGCACCCAGATCACAGCCTGCGGAAACCTGAGCCTAGCCGTTTTGACAGCCACCTGCAGTTGTTTGATGGTGGTTTGTTTGACATTTTGTGATCTATTATTAAGCCCAAAAGACAAGATCACTGTCTCCACCTCGACCGATGATGTGGCCCTAGACAGGATAGCTCCAGCATGTCTGAAAGTGGCTCCTGGATAGCTATCTATCTGCAGGTCTGAGGCCGTAAAAGGTGGCACCCTGGCCAGATTAGAGTCCCCTATAATGAGCCATTTTTTGCCCACACTCAGACCCCAGTCCTGCATTTTGTTTTTTGTGTTCAGGTGTCTGGTGGGTTTGCGTGTGGGAGTCTCAGGTGTGGCTGGTGTGGTGTTTGGCCCCTGGGAGCCGATGGTGATGTGGCTCTGGACCGCTGTCTCCAGCCTCCTGACAGACAGGGGAGCCAAAGGAGTGTCCATGGGCAGGAGGCGGCCTGTGTGTGGAGTTTCAGGCCTGTCCTCCTCCAGCAGAGACTCCAGGTCATCTGCTGATAAATCCAGGAGATTGTCATCCCCAGCTATGACTCCTGGGTTCTTAGGGGGGGCAGTGTTCCCCCCTGTTTTCCCTGAGGGGGCCCGTTTGGCCCTCTGTGGTTTAGGGGTAGTCTGAGGGGGTTGTGAGGGAGTGGGGGAGACGTGTGTCTCCTCTTCCTCCTCCACTCTGGAGGATATGTCTCCCAGTGTGTCTGTGTTGGTCCCGGTGGTTGTAGTGTGTTTTTTGGGGGGGTCAGGGGGTCGTGAGAGGGCCCCCGTCCCGGTTGGTATGTTATTTTGTTCCGAATTGTGTGTGTGAATTTGTGCCTGCACCGTCCTCAGTGCCTGAGGGGGCCCCTGAGGAGGTTTAGGCTGTGTGGTGGCCGGCACCTGTGTCGTGCCAGGCTGTGGCGCTGTGTCGCCCCCTCCTGTGTCTCTGGAGGGTGGCTGCACGTCAGAGAATCTTGCTATCAACAGGGCCTCAACCTGTTCTAGCGTCTCGTCCTGCAAGCGGCGCCCCAGGTTCCTCTTAGCCCAGGAGCAGGCCACCTGGAAGGGATCCTGCCAGTTTCCGGAAGACAGGCCGGACAGCCTGTCCAGCTCTGTCTCCATAGTGAGGGTGTGGTGATCCCTGAGGATGAGCATGGTTGTGTAGGCCCAGTTTTTCGCATTACCCTCTATGAGGGTCTGCGTCTCCGTACTGGGAGCCGCCGGCTTAATGATGGTGGAGAGATTACGGGTGAGTCTCTCGATGGTGACAGGCGGCTCTGTGCCTGACACATTTTTTAGGTGATGGGCTGCTTTAATGACGGTATGTATAATTCGTGCTTTTGTTCTGAAGTCTGGATCATCAGACTCCTTATAGTTGTTTTGTTGTTTTTTATACAGGTTATTCTTCCTGTTTTGGTTTTTAAAGTTGTTTTTTGCAGGCCCATAAAGGGTCCTGCGGTCAAAAAATTGTGGCATATAGCCTGGCTCTGTAAAATAGCGTGGAGCATCACCTCTGCGCATTACACGCCCTGATCTGGTGACGTCAGCATATGATTTCTTTTGCCCATATGCAGAATTACTGCGAGTGCGGGAGGTGGTAGGAGGTGGCCCTGTCCGGGTCCGATTATTACGGCGGTCCCGACCATGCCTGACCACCGTCCAGCCTTCCTCTCCATCTCTCCTGCTCATCATGGAGCTGTAATTCAGCTGACAGGACAAAAAAAATGTCGGCCAAGGTAAGCCAAAGAAATCAAAAGTCTGCTGAAAAAAGCAGGATTTCTTGTGTGAACAAGCTCGAATCGCGACGTTTCGGTCTTGAAAAAGACCTTCTTCAGGCAAGCTTGTTCAAAAAGTGGAAAATAAATCAAAATGACAGCAGGCAGAAGTCACAAAGTGATGTGCTCTGGTCGGTGGCTCTCGGGAGAGTGAGAGATAATGGCTGTCGTTTCGGGGATTTAAAAATGGTGGGGTGGGAGGGACATGGCCGCCTGGCCTTAACGACTCGGGAGTGGCTCTGGTCAGCTACGGAGGGTCCTCTGTTTTTTTCTCTCCTCCTCCGGATTCCCTTTAATTTTTAAAGTCCAGTTGGTCTGTGGTTTTCAATTTCGTGTTTTAGGTTAGTTTCCAATCAATTCCATAGTTTAAGTCCATTTTGTCCTAATTATAAGTTTTTGTCCTTTTGTGGTGATTTTCGTCCTTTTTTCCTTTTTTCAGAGCATTATAATGAATTAAAATGAATTTTTAGAATAGTGTCCAGTTTTAAATTAATTTTTAGAATAATATGTTGAATTTATTGAATTTTTTGGTTAGTAAGATGAATTTTGAATGAATTTGTGGATCAATTTTATGAATTTTAATCAGATTATATTATTAATTTAGTCATTTTGTAATTGTTGTATTCCAATAGATTTTATAATGCTCCGTGTGCGTGTGTGTCTTTTTCCATGTTAATTTATTTGCCATTATTGATCAGGATCCCATGGTATTTATTTATTTATTTATTTATTTATTTATTTATTTATTTATTTATTTATTTATTCAAATAATATGAATTAGTGTGTGAGGTGCCTTTAGGTCCAGATTGTAAATATTGTGAATATTGTAAATAGTGTAGATATTGTAAATAGTGTTTATAGCGATGGTCATCTTTATCAAATGTTTATTTATGTTAATTTATTGATTATTTTAGGGTTAGGCACCGGATTGAATTAGTTTATGTAGAGTCCAATTGGTTAGGGTTAGGGCCGTATTCCTCTTTGGTTAGGGTTAGTGAAAAGGGACAGGGACAGGATTAGATTAGTAATTAGATATCATTAATTAGGGTGATTAATTTAGGTTTAGGCACCCAGCAGGGAGTTGGTTAGGGTTAGGGTCAGATGTCAAGGTCAGCTGTCTGACCTCTGTGTCTGTGTCCCACTGACACTCTCCCCTTCCCAGTACAACTCTGAGTATAGTCCCCCTGGGGGGACTATTATTGAAAACATTTCCCATTAGGGGCCTGTCCGAGGTCCAGGCCGGTCCCAGCATGGACGCAGGAGGCACGGGCCAGTTAGGAGCAACAAACTTAAGATCCTGTGGCCGGGAACCGGCCACAGGATCTGTGCACAGTCCATCACTGCATCCCACCAGGACCAGCCTATCTCTCATTCAGGCCCCTGGGATATCTGGTGTCCATCCTGGTGATCCAGAGTCTTTCAGCCCTCTTCCTCTGTGCTGTAGACCAGCCTGGATCACACTGTAGGACAGTGGCTCTGACAGCATCCCATCCATGCTGCATAAAATGTCTCACTAGGGGAGTGTGTGTCTCCTTGTGTCTCAGGATGTTATACCTGTGTTGAGTGAATCTGACAGCAATGGAGTTTTTTGTTTCTCCCACATACTGTGATCCACACTCACTACATGTGATCAGGTAAACACAATTTTTGGACTGGACACTCCCCCATGTTTGCGTTTTATAGACATTTTTATTAAATTTGCTGCGCAACCAGGTCTGGTGCTTAAAAAATTCCCCGTGACCTTTCGGTCTTGGGGTCAACAGCGGTGGGACCTTGGCCTTCACCAGGTAATCTTGCAGGTTCCTGTTCTTTTTGTAGGCTGCAATAATCCTGTGTTCCTGTAGGATGGTTGTTCCAGCTAGGGATTCTTGAAAGTTATTTTTGATCACTCTGACTAATTTGGTTGCTGATGCCGAATATGTGATTATGAAGGGGAGAATTTTGGAGATGATACGGGGTTTGACGTCTAAAAATGTTTTTAATGCTTTTCTCAGGAAGGATCTGGAATACCCTCTGGAGCGGAGTGCCGAGAATAAAATGGAGGTGGCCTGTTTGAAGTCCTCTTTTTGGGTGCATATCCTATGGAATCGGAGTAATTGTGATTTGATTAGGCCTGCGTATGTGTGTTTGGGATGGTGACTGGTTTTGTGTAATAGTGCGTGAGTGTCTGTTTCCTTAAAAAATACTTTGATGTCCAATTTGTTTGTGTTTATGAAATTTTGTCCTTTGTATGTGGTGGTGTCCAAAAAATCTACCGAATTCATATCAGTGGTTGATTTCAATTTAATCGAATTATTGTGATTGTTCAGAGTGATCAAAAACTGTTCAAATTCCTCCACCGGGTGGTGCCACACACCCCATATATCATCCAGATACCTGAAATAATGCAGAGGCTGCTTCTCACAGGATGCCAGGGCTGATGTTTCCCACTCTGCCATGAAGATATTAGCATAGGCAGGGGCAAACTTTTTGCCCATGGCTGTCCCTTTAATTTGTAGGAAGTAGTCTCCATTAAATTCAAAATCGTTTCTGGCCAAATTGATTTCCAATAGTTGTAATAATTCTTTGTCAGGTCTGTTTTTGTCTGGGTGTTTTTGGAATATGTTTTTTATGGCTTGTATGCCCTGTGGAATGTCAATGTTTGTATATAAGCTGTCAATGTCCATTGTGAACAGCATGGAATTGTGGGGGATATGGAGTTTTTTAATTTTTTCAACAAAATCATATGTGTCTTTGATATAGCTGGAGTGTGTGATGGAGAGGGGATTCAAATAATGATCCAGGAACTCGGCCGTATGGTAAGTCTCACTGCTGCAGTCGGAGACTATGGGTCTCCCGGGGGGAATTTCATGTGGTTTACTCCACTTTGCCGGGTCTTTATGGATCTTAGGCAGCATGTAAAAAAGTCTGGCCCTGGGCTCTGGGTCTCCTAATAAATATTTTTTCTGTTTGTTATTTATAAATTTCTTATCTAATAATGTGTCAATAATTTTCTCAATCATGGGTTTTGTTTGTGTATATATAGGTTCAGTTAATTGTAAATAATAGTTTTTATCATGTAATTGTCTGTATCCTTCCCATAGATATTGTTCCCTGTCCATAATGACAACTGCACTGCCCTTATCAGCCGGTTTGATAATGATCCTTTTGTTGTCTTTAAGCTCCTCCAGTGCCATAGCCTCCTCTCTGTGGAGGTTTGGCTGTGTGTGAGTGAGCCTAAAGTCTGTGTCCACATATTTGACATCAGCTTGGATCAGGCTGGTGACCTCGGGTGGCAAGCTGCCAGCAGGGGGCGTCCAGTCAGATTTGGGAGTGAAGGGTGGGGGCATTGTGTCCCCTGAACCCTCAAAATATGCTGCTAATTTAATTTTTCTGTGGTATAGTTGTAGATCCCACCTAGTCTGTTCAATTATATTTTTATTACTGCCCTTAGTAGGGATGAAAGTCAGTCCTCTATTCAACAGGGTGAATTGAGGTTCTGTTAATTGAAAATTTTTTGCCAAATTAATCACATTTTTGCTCCCCTCCTGTGCAGGCAGGCTTGTGGGGATGATTATTTTACATAATCGAACCAATGTTGCAGCATGCGTCTGGCTGTGGGTTTAGTCCAGTGGATTTTATCTGGCTCAGTCCTGAAAACCCGCATCGGCAGCTCAGGTATGTACCTGCAGTTCCTGGTGATGTAGGCGTTAAGGTCCATCATGTTATTCTGGTCCTGCCGTGGCAGGGACCGAGAATAATTGACCTGTGGCACCCAGATCACAGCCTGCGGAAACCTGAGCCTAGCCGTTTTGACAGCCACCTGCAGTTGTTTGATGGTGGTTTGTTTGACATTTTGTGATCTATTATTAAGCCCAAAAGACAAGATCACTGTCTCCACCTCGACCGATGATGTGGCCCTAGACAGGATAGCTCCAGCATGTCTGAAAGTGGCTCCTGGATAGCTATCTATCTGCAGGTCTGAGGCCGTAAAAGGTGGCACCCTGGCCAGATTAGAGTCCCCTATAATGAGCCATTTTTTGCCCACACTCAGACCCCAGTCCTGCATTTTGTTTTTTGTGTTCAGGTGTCTGGTGGGTTTGCGTGTGGGAGTCTCAGGTGTGGCTGGTGTGGTGTTTGGCCCCTGGGAGCCGATGGTGATGTGGCTCTGGACCGCTGTCTCCAGCCTCCTGACAGACAGGGGAGCCAAAGGAGTGTCCATGGGCAGGAGGCGGCCTGTGTGTGGAGTTTCAGGCCTGTCCTCCTCCAGCAGAGACTCCAGGTCATCTGCTGATAAATCCAGGAGATTGTCATCCCCAGCTATGACTCCTGGGTTCTTAGGGGGGGCAGTGTTCCCCCCTGTTTTCCCTGAGGGGGCCCGTTTGGCCCTCTGTGGTTTAGGGGTAGTCTGAGGGGGTTGTGAGGGAGTGGGGGAGACGTGTGTCTCCTCTTCCTCCTCCACTCTGGAGGATATGTCTCCCAGTGTGTCTGTGTTGGTCCCGGTGGTTGTAGTGTGTTTTTTGGGGGGGTCAGGGGGTCGTGAGAGGGCCCCCGTCCCGGTTGGTATGTTATTTTGTTCCGAATTGTGTGTGTGAATTTGTGCCTGCACCGTCCTCAGTGCCTGAGGGGGCCCCTGAGGAGGTTTAGGCTGTGTGGTGGCCGGCACCTGTGTCGTGCCAGGCTGTGGCGCTGTGTCGCCCCCTCCTGTGTCTCTGGAGGGTGGCTGCACGTCAGAGAATCTTGCTATCAACAGGGCCTCAACCTGTTCTAGCGTCTCGTCCTGCAAGCGGCGCCCCAGGTTCCTCTTAGCCCAGGAGCAGGCCACCTGGAAGGGATCCTGCCAGTTTCCGGAAGACAGGCCGGACAGCCTGTCCAGCTCTGTCTCCATAGTGAGGGTGTGGTGATCCCTGAGGATGAGCATGGTTGTGTAGGCCCAGTTTTTCGCATTACCCTCTATGAGGGTCTGCGTCTCCGTACTGGGAGCCGCCGGCTTAATGATGGTGGAGAGATTACGGGTGAGTCTCTCGATGGTGACAGGCGGCTCTGTGCCTGACACATTTTTTAGGTGATGGGCTGCTTTAATGACGGTATGTATAATTCGTGCTTTTGTTCTGAAGTCTGGATCATCAGACTCCTTATAGTTGTTTTGTTGTTTTTTATACAGGTTATTCTTCCTGTTTTGGTTTTTAAAGTTGTTTTTTGCAGGCCCATAAAGGGTCCTGCGGTCAAAAAATTGTGGCATATAGCCTGGCTCTGTAAAATAGCGTGGAGCATCACCTCTGCGCATTACACGCCCTGATCTGGTGACGTCAGCATATGATTTCTTTTGCCCATATGCAGAATTACTGCGAGTGCGGGAGGTGGTAGGAGGTGGCCCTGTCCGGGTCCGATTATTACGGCGGTCCCGACCATGCCTGACCACCGTCCAGCCTTCCTCTCCATCTCTCCTGCTCATCATGGAGCTGTAATTCAGCTGACAGGACAAAAAAAAATGTCGGCCAAGGTAAGCCAAAGAAATCAAAAGTCTGCTGAAAAAAGCAGGATTTCTTGTGTGAACAAGCTCGAATCGCGACGTTTCGGTCTTGAAAAAGACCTTCTTCAGGCAAGCTTGTTCAAAAAGTGGAAAATAAATCAAAATGACAGCAGGCAGAAGTCACAAAGTGATGTGCTCTGGTCGGTGGCTCTCGGGAGAGTGAGAGATAATGGCTGTCGTTTCGGGGATTTAAAAATGGTGGGGTGGGAGGGACATGGCCGCCTGGCCTTAACGACTCGGGAGTGGCTCTGGTCAGCTACGGAGGGTCCTCTGTTTTTTTCTCTCCTCCTCCGGATTCCCTTTAATTTTTAAAGTCCAGTTGGTCTGTGGTTTTCAATTTCGTGTTTTAGGTTAGTTTCCAATCAATTCCATAGTTTAAGTCCATTTTGTCCTAATTATAAGTTTTTGTCCTTTTGTGGTGATTTTCGTCCTTTTTTCCTTTTTTCAGAGCATTATAATGAATTAAAATGAATTTTTAGAATAGTGTCCAGTTTTAAATTAATTTTTAGAATAATATGTTGAATTTATTGAATTTTTTGGTTAGTAAGATGAATTTTGAATGAATTTGTGGATCAATTTTATGAATTTTAATCAGATTATATTATTAATTTAGTCATTTTGTAATTGTTGTATTCCAATAGATTTTATAATGCTCCGTGTGCGTGTGTGTCTTTTTCCATGTTAATTTATTTGCCATTATTGATCAGGATCCCATGGTATTTATTTATTTATTTATTTATTTATTTATTTATTTATTTATTTATTTATTTATTCAAATAATATGAATTAGTGTGTGAGGTGCCTTTAGGTCCAGATTGTAAATATTGTGAATATTGTAAATAGTGTAGATATTGTAAATAGTGTTTATAGCGATGGTCATCTTTATCAAATGTTTATTTATGTTAATTTATTGATTATTTTAGGGTTAGGCACCGGATTGAATTAGTTTATGTAGAGTCCAATTGGTTAGGGTTAGGGCCGTATTCCTCTTTGGTTAGGGTTAGTGAAAAGGGACAGGGACAGGATTAGATTAGTAATTAGATATCATTAATTAGGGTGATTAATTTAGGTTTAGGCACCCAGCAGGGAGTTGGTTAGGGTTAGGGTCAGATGTCAAGGTCAGCTGTCTGACCTCTGTGTCTGTGTCCCACTGACACTCTCCCCTTCCCAGTACAACTCTGAGTATAGTCCCCCTGGGGGGACTATTATTGAAAACATTTCCCATTAGGGGCCTGTCCGAGGTCCAGGCCGGTCCCAGCATGGACGCAGGAGGCACGGGCCAGTTAGGAGCAACAAACTTAAGATCCTGTGGCCGGGAACCGGCCACAGGATCTGTGCACAGTCCATCACTGCATCCCACCAGGACCAGCCTATCTCTCATTCAGGCCCCTGGGATATCTGGTGTCCATCCTGGTGATCCAGAGTCTTTCAGCCCTCTTCCTCTGTGCTGTAGACCAGCCTGGATCACACTGTAGGACAGTGGCTCTGACAGCATCCCATCCATGCTGCATAAAATGTCTCACTAGGGGAGTGTGTGTCTCCTTGTGTCTCAGGATGTTATACCTGTGTTGAGTGAATCTGACAGCAATGGAGTTTTTTGTTTCTCCCACATACTGTGATCCACACTCACTACATGTGATCAGGTAAACACAATTTTTGGACTGGACACTCCCCCATGTTTGCGTTTTATAGACATTTTTATTAAATTTGCTGCGCAACCAGGTCTGGTGCTTAAAAAATTCCCCGTGACCTTTCGGTCTTGGGGTCAACAGCGGTGGGACCTTGGCCTTCACCAGGTAATCTTGCAGGTTCCTGTTCTTTTTGTAGGCTGCAATAATCCTGTGTTCCTGTAGGATGGTTGTTCCAGCTAGGGATTCTTGAAAGTTATTTTTGATCACTCTGACTAATTTGGTTGCTGATGCCGAATATGTGATTATGAAGGGGAGAATTTTGGAGATGATACGGGGTTTGACGTCTAAAAATGTTTTTAATGCTTTTCTCAGGAAGGATCTGGAATACCCTCTGGAGCGGAGTGCCGAGAATAAAATGGAGGTGGCCTGTTTGAAGTCCTCTTTTTGGGTGCATATCCTATGGAATCGGAGTAATTGTGATTTGATTAGGCCTGCGTATGTGTGTTTGGGATGGTGACTGGTTTTGTGTAATAGTGCGTGAGTGTCTGTTTCCTTAAAAAATACTTTGATGTCCAATTTGTTTGTGTTTATGAAATTTTGTCCTTTGTATGTGGTGGTGTCCAAAAAATCTACCGAATTCATATCAGTGGTTGATTTCAATTTAATCGAATTATTGTGATTGTTCAGAGTGATCAAAAACTGTTCAAATTCCTCCACCGGGTGGTGCCACACACCCCATATATCATCCAGATACCTGAAATAATGCAGAGGCTGCTTCTCACAGGATGCCAGGGCTGATGTTTCCCACTCTGCCATGAAGATATTAGCATAGGCAGGGGCAAACTTTTTGCCCATGGCTGTCCCTTTAATTTGTAGGAAGTAGTCTCCATTAAATTCAAAATCGTTTCTGGCCAAATTGATTTCCAATAGTTGTAATAATTCTTTGTCAGGTCTGTTTTTGTCTGGGTGTTTTTGGAATATGTTTTTTATGGCTTGTATGCCCTGTGGAATGTCAATGTTTGTATATAAGCTGTCAATGTCCATTGTGAACAGCATGGAATTGTGGGGGATATGGAGTTTTTTAATTTTTTCAACAAAATCATATGTGTCTTTGATATAGCTGGAGTGTGTGATGGAGAGGGGATTCAAATAATGATCCAGGAACTCGGCCGTATGGTAAGTCTCACTGCTGCAGTCGGAGACTATGGGTCTCCCGGG
>CM055841.1:36316424-36363237 GCA_029490765.1 Euthynnus affinis | reverse complement strand
ACCTTCCACTACCCCCACCCCCGAGCCCCTACGCCACCCACCCCCCACCCCCACCTTCCCCAGCCCCTCACCCCCACCCCCACCCCCACCCCCACCCCCACCCCCACCCCCACGCCCCACCCCCACCCCCACCCCCACCCCCACCCCCACCCCCACCCCCACCCCCACCCCCACCCCCACCCCCACCCCTCACCCCACCCCCTACCCCCTACCCCTACCCCCACCCCCACCCCTAACCCCATCCCCACCCCCTCCCCCAACGCCCAACCCCCACTCCACCCTCCCCCTAACCCCTAACCCCTACCCCCACACCCACCCCCAACCTCCCAACCCCCCTACCCCAACCCTCACCCCCTACCCCTCACCCACACCCTCACCCCTCACCCAACCCAACCCAACCCTCACCCACCCAAACCCCTCACCCTAATCCTCCAACCCCCAACCCCTACACTCCAAACCCGAACCCCTACCCAAACCCTAACCCACACCCTAACCTCCTAACCCTCCCAACCCCAACCCCAAACCTAACCCTAACCCTACCACCCAAACCCAAACCCTAACCCTAACCCTAACCCTAACCCTAACCCATAACCCTAACCCTAACCCTAACCCTAACCCTAACCCTAACCCTAACCCTAACCCTAACCCTAACCCTAACCCTAACCCTAACCCTAACCCTAACCCTAACCCTAACCCTAACCCTAACCCTAACCCTAACCCTAACCCTAACCCTAACCCTAACCCCTAACCCTAACCCTAACCCTAACCCTAACCCTAACCCTAACCCTAACCCTAACCCTAACCCTAACCCTAACCCTAACCCTAACCCTAACCCTAACCCTAACCCTAACCCTAACCCTAACCCTAACCCTAACCCTAACCCTAACCCTAACCCTAACCCTAACCCTAACCCTAACCCTAACCCTAACCCTAACCCTAACCCTAACCCTAACCCTAACCCTAACCCTAACCCTAACCCTAACCCTAACCCTAACCCTAACCCTAACCCTAACCCTAACCCTAACCCTAACCCTAACCCTAACCCTAACCCTAACCCTAACCCTAACCCTAACCCTAACCCTAACCCTAACCCTAACCCTAACCCTAACCCTAACCCTAACCCTAACCCTAACCCTAACCCTAACCCTAACCCTAACCCTAACCCTAACCCTAACCCTAACCCTAACCCTAACCCTAACCCTAACCCTAACCCTAACCCTAACCCTAACCCTAACCCTAACCCTAACCCTAACCCTAACCCTAACCCTAACCCTAACCCTAACCCTAACCCTAACCCTAACCCTAACCCTAACCCTAACCCTAACCCTAACCCTAACCCTAACCCTAACCCTAACCCTAACCCTAACCCTAACCCTAACCCTAACCCTAACCCTAACCCTAACCCTAACCCTAACCCTAACCCTAACCCTAACCCTAACCCTAACCCTAACCCTAACCCTAACCCTAACCCTAACCCTAACCCTAACCCTAACCCTAACCCTAACCCTAACCCTAACCCTAACCCTAACCCTAACCCTAACCCTAACCCTAACCCTAACCCTAACCCTAACCCTAACCCTAACCCTAACCCTAACCCTAACCCTAACCCTAACCCTAACCCTAACCCTAACCCTAACCCTAACCCTAACCCTAACCCTAACCCTAACCCTAACCCTAACCCTAACCCTAACCCTAACCCTAACCCTAACCCTAACCCTAACCCTAACCCTAACCCTAACCCTAACCCTAACCCTAACCCTAACCCTAACCCTAACCCTAACCCTAACCCTAACCCTAACCCTAACCCTAACCCTAACCCTAACCCTAACCCTAACCCTAACCCTAACCCTAACCCTAACCCTAACCCTAACCCTAACCCTAACCCTAACCCTAACCCTAACCCTAACCCTAACCCTAACCCTAACCCTAACCCTAACCCTAACCCTAACCCTAACCCTAACCCTAACCCTAACCCTAACCCTAACCCTAACCCTAACCCTAACCCTAACCCTAACCCTAACCCTAACCCTAACCCTAACCCTAACCCTAACCCTAACCCTAACCCTAACCCTAACCCTAACCCTAACCCTAACCCTAACCCTAACCCTAACCCTAACCCTAACCCTAACCCTAACCCTAACCCTAACCCTAACCCTAACCCTAACCCTAACCCTAACCCTAACCCTAACCCTAACCCTAACCCTAACCCTAACCCTAACCCTAACCCTAACCCTAACCCTAACCCTAACCCTAACCCTAACCCTAACCCTAACCCTAACCCTAACCCTAACCCTAACCCTAACCCTAACCCTAACCCTAACCCTAACCCTAACCCTAACCCTAACCCTAACCCTAACCCTAACCCTAACCCTAACCCTAACCCTAACCCTAACCCTAACCCTAACCCTAACCCTAACCCTAACCCTAACCCTAACCCTAACCCTAACCCTAACCCTAACCCTAACCCTAACCCTAACCCTAACCCTAACCCTAACCCTAACCCTAACCCTAACCCTAACCCTAACCCTAACCCTAACCCTAACCCTAACCCTAACCCTAACCCTAACCCTAACCCTAACCCTAACCCTAACCCTAACCCTAACCCTAACCCTAACCCTAACCCTAACCCTAACCCTAACCCTAACCCCAACCCCAACCCCAACCCCAACCCCAACCCCAACCCCAACCCTAACCCTAACCCTAACCCTAACCCTAACCCTAACCCCAACCCTAACCCTAACCCTAACCCTAACCCTAACCCTAACCCTAACCCTAACCCTAACCCTAACCCTAACCCTAACCCTAACCCTAACCCTAACCCTAACCCTAACCCTAACCCTAACCCTAACCCTAACCCTAACCCTAACCCTAACCCTAACCCTAACCCCTAACCCTAACCCTAACCCTAACCCTAATCTTAGGCCCTAACCCTAACCCTAATCCCTAACCCTAGCCCATAACCCTAACCCTAATTCTAGGCCCTAACCCTAACCCCAACCCCTCCCCTGTCCTAACCCTAACCCTAATTTCAGGCCCTAACCCTAACCACCCCCCTCCCCATTACAATAAATATATGAAGAAACAGACGAACAATCAAGGGGAATAATTTTAATTTCATTTGATAAGGGTTAAATACAAACAATCTCATTAATAAAGGACAATACAAGGGGATAGATAATTTTATTGGGAGTTCATAGGGTTACATACAAACAATTAAAACAATTAAATTCATGGGCTACATTAATACAATAAGTAAATACAATAAATATATTAAGGGGTTAAAAATTCATGCAGGGAAGGGTTAAATTATAATAAAACAAGGGTAAATTTACAATAATTTAATTTGCAATAGGGTTTACAGGGTTAAAATTCGAATTCGGAAAGTTAGGGCAAAAACAATATACCAATTCGGAAAAAGATTACGGGAAGACAACAGAGGTTACTTAAGGAGGAGCTTTACGGGGGAAAGCTCAGTCCTCACCCGAAGTCCGGGGAGGGCACATGGCTCTCCAGCCATCCACTTACCACAGTTTTTCGTGTGCCCAGCGCCTGAAGAAGACCAAATAAGGAACGAAACGTTGCGCTTTTTTACATTAAGTATAATTTTAATTTGGCACACCTTCCTTAGTTGATTAACATTAAAAACAGTATAGGATAAATAGAATTCATAATTTAAAAACAATTTAAAAACAATTTTATATTTAATTAAAAACAATCTCTATAAAAAAACACACAAACAACAATTAATAATTTATTAAGGCTCATCGCAGCTGTGGGGGAGGTAGGGATGGGTGGAGAGTGCACCTACCACCCCCTCATAATTGAGGGGGATGGTTTTAACCCTTTACCTAACCCTAACCCTAACCCTAACCCTAACCCCTAACCCCTAACCCCTAACCCCTAACCCTAACCCCTAACCCTAACCCTAACCCTAACCCTAACCCTAACCCTAACCCTAACCCTAACCCTAACCCTGGGTGATTCCAATATCAACAGGATCCCCAGGCACAATTACGACAATATACAGTTGGACAGCTACCCTGGAGCCAATGCATACCACTTTCTGAAAGTGTGTGAAAAGTCCCTCCCCCAGCCCGCCGCGAAAATAGTCATCTTCGCGGTGGGCATCAACAACAGGGACCAGGATCCCAAAATGACCACAATTAAACAACTAAAAGCCCTTTTCCGTCTAGCCAAGACGACCTTCCCCAATGCAGATATTTACTTCCCCCTCCTCAACTACTCCCCCCACCTCACATCGACACAGCAAAACAACCTAAAACTCATCAATAACACCATGGCTACTCACTTTCCATTCCTCACAGAAATTCCACACGACACCTTCACCACTGAAAAAGACAATATTCACTGGACCCCGGCCACAGCCAAGGCCATCTTCACCAACTGGTGCAACCTCCTAAATTTACAATAAACCACAAACCTATTCCGGCCAACCACACCACTCACACACACACCCGTGACCTGGGTTGGGACTCCCCATCCAACCTCCTCAACCTATCCACCCTCTTCACCCCCTCTATAGCACAGATTTCACTTCTGGAGAGGGGACTCTCATTCATCCCACGCCCCACCAAACTCGACCGGGAGGAGCTTCAAAGGGACCTACACAACTTCCACCGCCGTATCAAACTAATAGACTATTTTCACCTCCACCCAGTACACCATCCTACACCCTTCATTTATCCATCCCATTGGGAACCCCAATACAATTCACTTAATCCTCTCACCCATCAACTCATTAAAAACAATAGACGGGCCCTACAACGGTTCCGGCCCCAACCAGATAGGTCTGACAACCTAACGGGGCCGGAACGTAGGGCCCTCAAAGAACTCCACCACAACCCCAACATCATTATTAAACCTGCAGACAAAGGATCAAAAATTATCATCATGGACAGACAACAATATTTACTGGAAGCTAACCGCCAACTCAACAACACCACCTACTATAAACCCTTGGACGACAGCATTCAAACACAAACACAACACACACTCAGGACCATCATACAAACACTCTACAATAAAAAATATATCAACAACAAGCAAAAAGAATTCCTATTTGGACCAGACCACCCCCGTCCCCGCTACTTCTACCTTCTCCCTAAAATACACAAAGAACCAGCTACCTGGACCATTCCCTTTGAGGTTCCTCCCGGTCGACCCATAGTATCAGACTGCAACAGCTCCACCTACCACATCTCTCAATATATTGACTCCTTCCTTGGTCCCCTCTCCACCCAACACCCAAGCTACATCAAGGACACATACCATTTCATAAACATCATCCGTCCCATGGCTGTCCCCTTATCATCCTTCCTTTTTACCATCGACATCAATAACCTTTACACAAATATCAACACCCCACTTGGCCTCCAAACCGTACGCAACATATTCAATAAAAATCCGGACCCCAACCGCCCAGACAACGAACTTTTACAGCTTATTCAACTCTGTCTTACCCACAATGATTTCCTTTTCAATAACCAATTTTACCTCCAAATCCACGGGACAGCCATGGGACAGAGATTTGCACCCTCATACGCCAACCTGTACATGAGCGAGTGGGAGCGAGAAGCCCTAAATAAATGCCCTCTCAAACCCATCCTATACCTCCGATTTTTAGATGACATCTTTGGAATCTGGCCACATACACTCTCCCAATTCTCCGACTTCTGTGAAACCCTCAACAACCATCACCATTCCATAAAAATCACACACACAATCAGCCCGGATTCCATCAACTTTCTAGACACAACAGTTTTTTTCTCATCTCAATCTGGTTCACAACACAAAAAATTACAGACCAAAGTTTATTTCAAACCCACGGACACCCACGCTCTACTCCATAAAAGCAGCTACCATCCAAAACACACATTTTCATCCATAATCAAATCACAATTAATTCGTTTTCATCGCATCTGTTCCAACACTCTAGACTTCAACACCGCCACCACTACACTCTTTCACAGTTTACGCCGTAGAGGCTACTCAAAACGTTTCTTACGAACCATCAAGTACTCCACTCTGGCTACTCTCGCTCCCGCTCGCTCTTCACCCACTCCCCCCTCTCCCCCCTCCCCAACCCAGGTCTTCCAGGCCGGGTCATCTCCTCCCCCATTCCCCTACCCTAACCCGGGTCTGTATCCCTCGTCCCACCCTACACCCTCCCTCTACCCCTACCCGAACCAGGGTCTGTATCCTCCCCCTCCCCCCTCCCCTTCCAGGGCAGGAGATGACCCGCCCACCAAACCCTACAACACACACCCCCCTATTCCCTCCTCTCAATCTATCATCCCTTTTATATCCACCTTCTCACACCGCACAATAACATTCCACCACACACTCAAAAACAATTTCAATAATCTACAGACCAGACACCCGGCACTTCAACACCACAAACTCATCTCAGCCCATAGAAAAAACCAGAGCCTACAGTCCATACTCATCAGATCACTCTTCTCAGACCACAGACCTCACACTTCCCTCACATACCACAAACACTATAAACACCGCAAATTCATACAGAATCCTCACACACACCTAGAATCCCCCATATCCGGCTCCTTTTCACTCTCCACCTCCAATGTAGTTTACATCATCACCTGCACCCTCTGTCACAAACACTACATCGGTGAAACCCAACACTCCATCCATACCCGTCTCACTCAACATCTCCGTAACATTGGGGCAGGTCGTCTTGGCACCCCTCTGGTTCAACATTTTCAAACCCACTCCTCACAATTCCTAATAATTACAGGTCTGGACAATAACGACCACTGGTCAATTGGGCAGAGGAAGAGAGCCGAGAGAATCTGGATACAAAAACTTGGGACAACCACCCCGGGGGGTCTCAACGATGACTAAGGTCAAACAACCCATGTTACCAGACCCCCCAGGGGTGATACCCTCCCCCTAAACCTTTTCTAATGTTCAAAAAAAATTTATTTTATTTTAATTTTATTTATTATTTATTTATTTATTTTTTTTTTTTTTTTTTTTTTTTTTTTTTCTTCTTCTTTGCCTTCTTTCCCTGTTTTAACCGTTCCCTTCCCCTTTCCTAACCAATTCTCCTTCTCCCCCTTTCCTAACCCTAACCACTCCCTCCCCCTCCCCTAAACCTAACCACTTCCTTCCCCTTCCCCTTCCCTAAACCTAACCACTTCCTTCCCCTCCCCTAAACCTAACCACTTCCTTTCCCTAAACCTAACCACTTCCTTTCCCTAAACCTAACCACTTCCTTCCCCTCCCCTAAACCTAACCACTTCCTTTCCCTAAACCTAACCACTTCCTCCCCCAACCCTCCCTAAACCTAACCACTTCCTTCCCCATACCTAACCACTCCCTCCCCCCTTCCTTAACCCTAACTATTCCCTCCCCCTTTCCTAACCCTAACCAATTTTTTTTCCCCTCCCCCTTTTCCTAACCCTACCAATTTTTTTCCCCTCCCCCTTTTCCTAACCCTAACCACTCCCTCCCCCTTCCTTCCCCAACCCAACTACTCCCTCCCCCTTCCCACAACCCTAACCCTCCCCAAACTACTCCCCCTTTTTTTTTTTTTTTTTTTTTTTTTTTTTTTTTTTTTTTTTTTTTTTTTTTTTTTTTTCTCTCAATTATTATTTATCTCTCCTCCTTCTCTCGGCTCTCCCATCTCTGCCCCCTTAGATCCTGGTCCCTCATGGAGGGACTCACAATAAACCTCACACACCCCCCTCTGGCTAATGGTGGGTCCTGTCAGTAGGCCAGTGCTACTTACCCTAACCCGAATCCCAAACCCCAACCCCAACCCCAACCCTAACCCTAACCCTAACCCTAACCCTAACCCTAACCCTAACCCCAACCCTAACCCTAACCCCAACCCCAACCCCAGCCCCAACCCCAGGCCCAGCCCCAACCCCAGGCCCTAACCCCAGGCCCTAACCCCAGGCCCTAACCCTAACCCTAACCCCAGGCCCTAACCCTAACCCCACCCCTTATATGGTCATTTCATAAAAATAAATTCATATACATTTGGGAATAAATAATAAATAATTAATTAATTGGGTTTATAAACATGTTAAAATTGATTAAAAAACATAGGGGAATACATCTAATTTGATCTGGGAATTCATAGGGTTAAAATACATACATTTAACAATTCATTTCAATTAAAAACACATTATACATAATCAAATTCATGGGGACAAAATAAAATTAATAAGTATAGGGTTAAAATTAATGGTAATAGGGATTTAAATTCATTTATTCAATTTTATACAGCATTTTAAGGGTTAAAAAGGGAAATTCTAAAGCCAAAAGCAAAAACAAAATACTAAAGCGAAAATTAAAAGACGATTATAACAGAGGTTATAAAAGGCGAACGGAAGGGAGAGAGCCATTTCTAACCTGATCGCCTAAGGGACAGCATTGCAGCCAGTCATTCCACTCACTTTTTGAGTTTTTCAGTGTGCCATACACCTGAGGAAGGCCGCTATTGGCCGAAACGTCGTGGGCACACCTTCCTTTGTTGTTTAGTTTAAAGCTTTTATTTTGAAAAGCATTTTATTTTTGAAAAACAAGTTAATTTTATAGGAATTTTTTTATTTTTATTTATTTTTTCAATTTAATTTCATTCTTTTTCCTAAAAATAAGTTTATTTTAATTTAAAAACAAGACAAGACAGCAGAACAAGGACTTTTATTTTGAAAACAGTTAAATACATTTCATTTTATAGGAAGTTTTTTTTACGTTGTTTACAAATAATTTAAGTTTATTTAAATACAAGACAAACAAGACACTTAGGGACTCCGCAGAGATGTGGAGGCGTGATGGGTGGAGGGCGAGAGCCCCTCCCGCCCCTTCCAGGTATGGAGGGGGACGGGGAAAACCCTTCCCTAACCCTAACCCTAACCCTAACCCTACCCCTAACCCCTAACCCCTAACCCCTAACCCTAACCCTAACCCTAACCCTAACCACTATCCCAATCCTAAACTTAACCTACCCCTAATTCCAGGCCCTAACCCTAACCACTATCCTAACCCTAACCCTAACCCTAACCCTAGGCCCTAACCCTAACCCTAACCCTAGGCCCTAACCCTAACCCCACCCCTTATATGGTCATCACATAAAGATAAATAATTCATATATATTTGGGAATAAATAATAAATTAATTTATTAATTGGGTATATAAACATGTTAAAATTGATTTAAAAAAACATAGGGGAATACATCTAATTTGATCTGGGAATATATAGGGTTAAAATACACATTTAATAATTCATTTTAATTAAAAACACACTATACACATTTAAATTCATTGGGAAATAATAAATTTAATAAATAGGGGGTTAAAATTCATGGTATTAGGTATTTAAATTCATTACATTCAATTTTATACAGCATTTTAAGGGTTAAAAGCAAAATTTAAAAGCCAAAAAGCAAAACTGAAATACTAAGCGAAAAATAAAAAGACGATTGGAACAGAGCTTATAAAAGGCGAATACAGGGAAAACAGCCATTTTGCATCAGATCTTCATAGGGAGCAGTCCGTTTCAGCCATTCTACACTTTTGGTCAGTTTTTAGTGTGCCATACACCTGAGGAAGGCCGTTTCCGGCCGAAACGTCGTGTTGGCACACCTTCTTTTGTTATTTAGTTGAAGGCTTTTATTTTTGAGAGCATTTTATTTTGAAAAAAGATTTGATTTTATAGGAATTTTTGATTTTTAGTTTATTTTTTATTTCATTTTAAAAGAACAAATTCATTTATAGGAAGTTTTATTACGTTGTTTAAAAAAATAAGTTAATTTCATTTAAAGACAAGACAAGACAATTACAAGGGACTCCGCAGAGATGTGGAGACGGGACGGGTGGAGGGCGAGAGCACCTCCCGCCCCTTTCAGACTTGGAGGGGGACGGGGAAAACCCTTCCCTAACCCTAACCCTAACCCTAACCCCTAACCCCTAACCCTAACCCCTAACCCTAACCCTAACCCTAACCCCTAACCCCTAACCCTGACCCTGACCCTGACCCTAACCCTAACCCTAACCCTAACCCTAACCTCCCGCCCCTTTCAGACCTGGAGGGGGACGGGGAAAACCCTTCCCTAACCCTAACCCTAACCCCTAACCCTAACCCCTAACCCTAACCCCTAACCCCTAACCCTAACCCGTTTGTCCACTGTGGACAAACCCCTTTTTACCCCCATACCCTAACCTAACCCCTAACCCTATGGGAAACACATTTTGGCTTATAACTCGGGAATGAAAGGTCGTAGAGACTCGGGGTGGGTGGCATCAGACCTAATTAGAGGACGCTGAACACGCCAGTCTTTGACCCGTCTCTCTACGACTTACGGTTCCCGAGATACAGCCGATTTAAAATTTTCAAGTGATGTATCTCCGGAACGCAAGGTCGCACAGACTCATGGGTGGTACCGTTGGAAAGGGCGTGGCCGAATTAGTGGGGGCGGAGCTTGGTTTCAAGGCTCTACGACCTTCCTATCAAAAGTTATTCACGTTTATATCCGTTTGTCTACTGTGGACAAACCCCTTTTTACCCCCATACCCCTAACCCTAACCCCAACCCTGCCACGGGAGACGTGGTGGTCGCTCCCGTGGCTACCCAGACCCACAAAGACCACCACCACAGCAGCAAAGGGGAAACAGGGCCCAACCCTCCCAGGGCCAGGGGCGCAGCGGCTTCCGGGGGATGGCCTGTGCACCTCCCTTCTCCCATTGGCTTGGGGGAAGGGTTCAGTTCCCCAAACCTTCTCTTTCACTGTACCCCTCCACCCACCTTCTTCTCTCTCTCTCTCTCTCTCTCTCTCTCGTCCACCCAGAGTCGGGGTCTGCTTTAGGTTTCTTCCCGTTAAAGAGGAGTTTTTCCTTCCCGCTGTCACCAAGTGCTGCTCATGGGGGGAACTGTTGGGTTTCTCTTTCTGTACATTAAAGAGTGTGGTCTAGACCTGCTCCATGTAAAAGTGCCCTGAGATGACTTTGTGTTGTGATTTGGTGCTTTATAAATAAAACTGAATTGAATTGAATCACCCTTACAATGTAAACCAATGGGGAGGCAATCTCTGGACATGAACTTTGTGTCAAACTGAAGCTTCTGACGTCTAAACTATCAGTCTGACCACTTTCAAACCTGCATCAATGGATTCACAACATTTCCAACAAAAACATGATTTTAATGTCAGATTTGACCAAAGTCATGAGATTTATGAAGATATTTCAGCAGTGAACTCTAAAATCCTCCAGCTGCTCCTGGTGATGTCACTCTGCAATACACACTCATTATAAAATCACAGGAGGAGCAAGAAAAGACTTTAAAACTCTGATATCTCAAAAACAGTAAAAGATAGAAAACACATGTAAATTCCAGATTTGTAGGTCAAAGTCTGGAGATTCATTTAAAGTTCAAATGAAGTTTGAACTTTACAGGTGTGTGTTCACTCTCAATTCAGATATATGAGCTGCAGTTACTGATTGTCTCTACACACCTGACAGTACACATGTCAATCACACTTTCAAAATAAAAGCACACCACACTTGTAAGAAATATCCCTCAGTTTTAATTTTTTTTGTCCATTTCGCCTTTTAGCAGCTGTATCATAAAACTTTGCTGATCTCAGTGCTGCTGAAATATGAAAACAATAATCTAAAACATGATGTTTGGGATCTCACTCATGGACAACCGTAGTTACAGGGCTGGCCCCGCCATTGTGATCCAGCCAAAAAAGATAATTTTAACCATTTAGTAGTACCACTGCCTCCGTGGCCCACTAGATGGCACCCACAGGGCCGCGGCCCTCTGGTTGAGAATGACTGCCTTAGATCTTCTTGATGTTCCTGAGGTCAGAACTATAAGGCTCGGAGAGGCAGTATTTGTTAATTACATCCCAAAACTCAGCAACAGTTTGTCTGAGGGTCTGTTAACACTTTCAAACAAAACCTTGGGACACATCTTTTTTACCACTGCTTCCTCCTGAAGCTTTCAGTTTTAATCTGATGGTTGTTTTTTTCCAAGACTTTTAGACTTTAAATACTATCTGCTTTTATGCTAAGCACTTGTATTTTATGCATGCATGTGCTATATAAATAGTTTATTATTAGTAGTAGTAATAATAATAATAATAATAATAAGCACATTAATAAGCACAGTTTGATGAATGAATTCATCAGTGAACATCCTAACCCTCTAATCAAACATTCAGAAAGTCAGCAGTAAACTGATTGGGTGAAGTTTTAATTCATTTATTGAACTAAATGACACAGTGAACTATCAGGTGATGAACAGTTAATTGCCACTCAACTATCATTTCATTAGCAGATTGTTAATCAATAATAATCAATTATCAAACAGTTAATTATTAGTTATTAATCAATTTATAATCCTTAAACTATCCGTTAATTATTATTATGAGGTATTGTGAACACTCAGGTCTGAAACATGTTGATTAGATTCACAGTTTTTTCAAACCAATAATTATTTTAATATAATTATAAAATAATAAGTGATAATCATTAACAATAAGTTTCTTTTTATTTCAGTCATTAAAGCATCGTCTGGTTTCTTCTCAGTTTGTCATCAAACATTTTCTAGCTACTCTCATTTTTACAGTGTGAGGAACCTCAGACTGTAACCACAGTTCTCTGAATTATTCTCAGAATTAAATAAACAACAGTTTATGAATTTTCAGCCTGCTCAGCCGTCAGTAAACTGTTTGGCGATGTCATCATAACCATGGAAACCACACTTGCTGCCGGCAACTTTGCAGCCGAAGGTCAGAGCATCCTGTAAACTTCCACCTGTTGACAGAAACATTATTTATTGATTTATTTAAGTAAATAAACTACATTAGAATTCAGAAACAAATCTGTTTAGAGAGCTCAGAAACAGAATCTGATTGGACAGAATGAAAAAGATTTAACTCTGATCATTCTGATTTAATTGTGATCAAATTGAAGTTCGGATCACAAGTGGATCTTACAGGTCATGAGGTGATCTGTATGAAATACATATTGAACCTGAAAGCATTGCATTTTAATTTGCTATTACAATATATGTTGAGTTGTTACAATTTTAACAAAAAAGTTGCCATTTAACTCATAATTTAATAACTTGCACAAAATGTCTTAAGCTATTATACAATCTGCATGAAGTTACATTGTGCTCACCATTTTTTTTTTACATGATTATTTACATGATTATCAGATTATTGCAACAGTCCAACTTGTTAAATCACCATTGGCCATTTTGTAGATGACAGCAGCATTAAAAGTGTCTCCGGCTCCAAGAGTATCGACCAGAGTTTCAGGAGGAAAAGCGTCTGAGTGGACGACCAAACCGTCGGGACCCAAAGCGTCTGCTCCTTTTTCTGCCCAGGCACAGATCAGGATAGCCCTGCAGACAGAGATCACAGCTTATACTGCCTAAATATATATATTAAATATATTATATTATACCTATCATAAATTAGCCAGTAAAGCAGGTCTTACTAAGAACAGCTCTGCATCTAAACAGAGGCTGAAAAAGGAGGAGTGGTACAACAAGGACTCATAATCAGTTCTGGGAGAGATGGAATAACTTAAACAAAAAAAACAGACAACTTGGCCCTACAAAATGGAACATTTTGAAAATATATGAGGAAATTTCATTCTCAGTCATGAACAAACAAATTAGAGAAAAAATGACAATCCTTGAATCAGCAGTCAAAAGTAATCAGAACCCCTTTAATTACCTAATTACAATGACAGCATAAACAGACTGAAGGGTGAGAAAGCATGTGAAGCTGCTAACACAGCAGCCCTGAGCTGAAACAGGCCTCGCTTCAGTTGTTCAATCTCCTTCTTCAATCAGGTTTCTTTCCTGAGATCTGGAGCCGGGGGCTTATTTCCCAAATAATAAGAGGGGAGATTAACTGACTCAGACAACTACCGACACATCTGTGTGAGCAGAACAGTGTCCTCAATAAAGAGCAGATCACCAAATTACTGACCATGTTTACACTAATGAACCATCACTACTGACCATGTTTACACTAATGAACCATCACTACTGACCATGTTAATGAACCATCACTACTGACCATGTTAATGAACCATCACTACTGACCATGTTTACATTAATTAACCATCACTACTGACCATGTTTACATTAATTAACCATCACTACTGACCATGTTTATGTAACGGAGTCCGGTTGATTCCACTTAACACCGATAGGCAATCAGATTTGCTGTTTCATACGGTCTATACAGCAGCTTTGTATCAGGGACACCCACTGGTTGTCATGGCTCTCTGCAGTTTATAAATACTGGCTGTGACGTTATCTCCGTGCCAGTAAGAGAGGATTGAGCCCATGGTAGGTCACTCAACGCACAGCACTTCAGTAAAATGTGAAAATAATGTACTGTAATAACATAACCAAAGTGACGTAATGCGTGAGAAGGCAGAAAATATATCGTATGTAACGAGTGAACAAACGAGTTCAATTGGTTGTGTTTTGTTATTATACGATAGTTAGCAACTTAGCTCAAATGCTAATATCTGCTAACTTCTCTTCCAAAGCTGTGCCGAGTGCTAAATGTGACCGTGACCGACCAGTGTGTGTGTTCCCTTGCTGCTTTCCAGAAATAAAGTGCGTTCAGATACGAACGAGTGTCGGCCTTCATCCATAAAAATCACAACACAACGCAGACAGTGGTTACATTTACACTAATGAACCATCACTACTGACCATGTTTACACTCTAATTAACACATGCATTTTGGTTACATCTCAAAATGACTCCCCAAGACACTGAGAATCTCTTCTGTCAGCTGGTCCTGAAACTTACTGATCAATAACACCTGATACTGCTCAACCTCAGACCAGCACTGCTTTCCACCACCAAATAGTGTTGACCAAATTATTACACTAAGAGAAGCCTTTCTGACCTCAAACCATGAATATTAATTGTCGGAGTTTTTCTTCACTGTCAGAGATACAAAGCAGAGACAGATGCCGACCAATCATGCAGCAAACTGAGCTGCATGTGACTGAAAACTGTGATGAAAGTAACACTAACACACATTTTAAAAGATAACAGACAGAAACATTTCTTATGTATTCTGTCAGTAAAGGTGCTATTTTGTGCAAATGTGGAACAACTTTGGTGTAATTTGACCTTGAATGTTACTTTTGACCCCATCAGTGAGGACCAAAGTAACACAATGATATAGACTTTAATTATTTATATTCTTGTTTTTATTAAAGCATGTTACAGAGTCCTTGTTAATATGTAAATGAAAACATATTGTCTTTTATCTTGATAAAAAATGTTTGAATTTCATCAAACTTTTAAAAGATTTTAAAAGAAAATTTAACTGTATAGCAGGATAAAAATAGCAGAGTTATTTTCCTGGACTTTGCCAGTACTGAAGGTGACAGTTACATCACTGGAGTGAACATTAATTTTTCCATCCTTACCAACAGGAATAATTCTGACAAAAACATAAACAAGAGTGGAGAACAAGTCTTATAGGTTAGCAGAGGGACTCTTGTGGACGCGCTGTTGATGATGCTACCACACATCTTTTAGAAAATTAATGGCGAAAGATGAGACAACTCTGTCAGATCACTTTGTATCTGAAAAAGCAGATTCAGGTAACACATGTTCTCAGCCGTGCTGTCCTGTCATTCCTGTTTTGTTTTCCTGGAGTCCATTGCCTCCTGTATTCCTCTCCAGCCTGCTTTTTCCTCCACACCTGCCTTACTCCCAGTCTTTCCTCCAGCAAATCAACTCCTTGCCTGGATATTTTTTCAATTCAGACTCAGAACAAACACACATATAAGTGAAAAGTTAAGTTAGAACCAGACACGTTTGGACCTCCTGATCACTGAACAAGACCTTGAAAAAAAAGTAAAGTAGAAACCTAAACACTAAATGAAGTGTTTAAACACAGAAGTAATAAATTCAGATTGATTACTGTTTGATATTTAGATTCAATCTGACAGTGAGAGTCAGTTATTTGACAGTCATCTGATCTTCAGTACCAGGAAGATTCAAACGGGTCAGAAAAGATGTTTGGGTCTTTGTTTAATGCCTGAGCAGAATTTGACTCTGACCACACCCAACCTGGCTGTTGAACTTTGACCTCCACTCACCCCCGTTTGACCCGGCTGTAGAGTCCTTTCAGAGCAGTTTGAGCCGACTGGAAGCCGAAGTGACGAGCCACATCTTTACTGATGAACACCTGAGACAACAGCAGACGACAGATCTGACACACTGAAACAACTCTGCTTTGATGTTTGAAGACCTCTGAGAGACTCTTACCACGTCACCCAGAGCAAACAGCTGATACAGCGCCTCCCTGGTCTTCTCTATCTCCACAGAGACGGTGATCTTCTGTTGCTGTGGCAACGTGCTGTTATAGAGCTCCACCGCCTGGATCATCTTCACCTGCTCCTCAGCATTTCGCCCCTACAGGAGTTAAAAACACTGTAAGTTCTCAGTAATACTGGTTTAGATGGACTGTCAGGACCTGCAGCCACTCTCCCAGTGTGTATGTGTGTGAGCGTGTGTGTGTGTGTGTGTGTTTGACTTTTTTGAGGGGGAGAGGCAGGAGTAGGGGGGTCATCATGGGTTGGTTACGGTTGGTGAGACATCCCAGAGCAGCTGACACCCCATCAGTTGGATCTTGGTCTGCACTCTGGCCTGCTGGCCTTCAGCCTGTACCCCTGACTGCCTCGGTCAGGTTCATGAGCCCGCTATCTACCTGTCCTGATCATGCCTGAACCCTGAGCGCCTAATATGGATGGTCACTCTTTGAAGGGACTGGCCTTGCCATTTTTCTTTAGGTATCATGGAGTCTCCGATAGAAGGTGTGTTCCCTATGTCTCCTGAGTCCACTGGCTCTCAGCAGTCCAGCACCACTACTGATGCCTATCTGTTCCTGTGCTTCAGAAATCTCCTGTTCCTTTTGTCTCCACTGGCTCAGCAGCCCCTAGTCCTGCACTCCAGATGTCTGGTCCACCTCCAGAGCAACTCCACCCATCTGATCTGGCATCTGGTCGACTACCAGAGCTCAGTCCCATCTATGTCACAGGGCTTCAGAGTGATTCCACCCACACCGCCTGCCTCCAGGTCATCTTCTGAAGAGACTCTGCCCCTCTTTCCTGCCTCCTGGTTTTCCTCCCAAATGGCAGGTGTGCTGGAGTCAGAGCAGAGCCAATCCAGCTGCACCTCACCTCAACAATCAAGACCTCTAAAAATACCCAGCTCTGTCACTTCTAGTTCAGATTAACTCAGGATAGTCTGGTTTAACTCAGGATAGTCTGGATTAACTCAGGATAGTCTGGATTAACTCAGGATAGTCTGGATTAACTCAGGATAGTCTGGTTTAACTCATGATAGTCTAGTTTATCTCAGGATAGTCTGGATTAACTCAGGATAGTCTGGTTTAGTTTAGGATAGTCTGGATTAACTCAGTTAGACTAATTAGATGGATTACTGATGGTTTTACCTCCCAATGGATCCACTTGAACTGACAAAGGTCAACTTTGGAAAAATCGTGTGCCGTGGCGTCAGGAAGGTTCCTGCAGACAGGAAGTGACATCAGTGTTTATGTTCCTCATCATTCATCCATCATCTCTAAATCCTCCATCCTTCATCTCTCATTCTCTATCCCTCCATCTTCTATCGCCATCTTCAACCTTGTCTCTGCAGTGTTTAGTCTAATGACATCACTGTGACATCATCAGCTCACAGATGACATCATGAGTGTTTTCACAGGCTGAGAATGACCAAGGATCAGATCACTGGCTCTTTAATTTGAGTTGAATCAAATCCTTCTGTGTTTGTGTGACTTAATGAGGAGGAAAAGGAGTCATTTATGGTTTGTCATGTGACACGTGGCACAAACAGGATGTCACTTCCTCCTCTGAAGATTTTCAGTTTAACCATTGATCCATCAGACTGAATTGTGAGGATGAAATCATGTTTTATATATATATATATATAAATATGTTTGATCATCAGCTTAAGAAATAAACCCCCTCATTAAAGTCAAACAATCACCATGATTTAACTGAAGAATTCCAAAACTTCAATATCTGTGAGAGGATTTATTTAACCGAGCCTGTTTTCTATACAGCTGTTTGTTTGATTTGATCATTTTGGAAGACAGATTCTTACAAACTGCAGATTAAAACAGTTTGAGTAATGAACATGATTAATAATCTTTCATATTAAATATCATTGAAATTAGAGCTGAATTAACCCTGAACCCACTGCAGAGGCTCCACAACCCAACATCTGGTCCGAGGGGCAGACACCCTCTCTACGTTTAAAACTTTCCTCTTTGATAAAGCTTTTAGTTAGGTCTGATCAGGCTCGTCTTGGATCAGCCCTTAGTTATGCTGCTATAGACCTAGACTGCCCTTAGTTGTGCTGCTATAGGCCTAGACTGCCCTTAGTTATGCTGCTATAGGCCTAGACTGCCCTTAGTTATGCTGCTATAGGCCTAAACTGCCCTTAGTTATGCTGCTATAGACCTAGACTGCCCTTAGTTATGCTGCTATAGGCCTAGACTGCCCTTAGTTATACTGCTATAGGCCTAGACTGCTGGGGGACTTCCCATGATGCACTGGGCTCCTCTCTCCTCTTCTCCATTTGTATGTATTCATGTTACTAATTTCACTTCTTCCTCAGAGTTTTTGTTCTTTCTTGTCTTGTAGGTGACCGACTGCTGTCCAACATGACAGCCACTGCTACCACTATTATGATGTCATATTTCTATTATTATTATTGTTGCTGTGTTTCTCTGTGTCTCCCTCTTTCTCTTGCTCTCAACCCAACCAGTCGAGGTTGATGTCATCCAGCTGGAGTCGGTTCTGCTTACGGTTTCTTCCCATTAAAGGAGGTTTTGGTCTAGATGCTCTATGAGAAACAAGCCCTCAGATGACTTTATTTTACCTTAATCAGACCTCTAACTTCTAAATGAAGCAACGAGTTTGAGATGAAGCAAAGCTGACAAACTGATATCTGCTAAACTGTAAAGGAGCAGTCCGACATTTTACTGCCTGACTCACAGTTCACATCCTGTTTCTCCTGCGAATGGTTCAACATGAAACATTCAACACAGATACTGCTAACTGCTAAGCTAGGCTAACAGTTTCCACCTGCTTCAAGTCCTGATGCTAAGCTAGGCTAACAGTTTCCACCTGCTTCAAGTCCTGATGCTAAGCTAGGCTACCAGTTTCTACTTGCTTTAAGTCTTGTGACCCCACAGCGACCCTGATGACTCCCTCTGCAGTGGGTCATGTGACCAGCTGTTATTAGACCAGGATCAGCATTCACAAAGTGCCTTGGAGTGTTTGTTTTATATACGTGCAGCGCCAGACGGGTGGAGCTACTTCACATGACTGACTCAAGCTCAGCTACTCAGTCGCTATCTGTTGTTTTAATTAGAGTGCAGCCTATTAAATGACCTTGTACCTTCTATTATGCATCATCAATATTAAACTGTTCAAGTGTTTTACAGCCATCGGACCATAATCAGCTCATCTTATTCCAGTGTTTTTGGGAGAGGTCTCTCTATTTATTTACTTTAAATTGATGTATATTCAGGTAAAAGGTTGTTTGTTACCTATGTGTGTATATATCATATATTCATATTTGGTTATTAAATGTTTTTCGATAAAAGTTCATCAACACATCTGAATTCTCAATTCAGGATCAGACTGCTGAAATCCAAATATTTACAATGAAACTAGAAAAATTACGATAAAATGTTGTTGACGCCTGAACCTGAATCACCCGCTTGGTCATGTGACAGCAGGTGATTCATGTCGGCGGTGATCAGCTGGATCTCCGGCTGCGCTGTGCACAAACTCAGTGATAATTATAAGTACAGTCTATATTAGTCATTAGCGTAACAGATCGTAGTTGATCTGTAATCCGTGCGGGGTTGAGGTTCTGAACATTTTCAGAAATGGAGCCATCAAAAACACTTCATGGTGGCCATTTTGCTTTCTGCCATAACCTAATTATGTATATTACATCATATCACCTGAACCAGACATGGTAACAGAAAAGGGTGACATATTTTATGTCAACGCTTGACTTCAGAGGTCACGCTGTTCTCTCTGATTCTCAAACAGGAGACAGCTGCATGTTTTATTTTGAAAAGCAGGAGCAAACCAAGGCTGGAGCGGATTCCTCACTAGACAACACAAATACAATCACAACGTGATTTTAGAGGTCACAGTTTTATGTTTTGAAACTAATGAACCAATTAGACTAATTTCTCATATTGTCGGCTGATCTGCTCGTGTTGAAGTCTAGACTCAGACTTTCAGAACGAGAAGAGACGGAACCCGAGTCAGATGTTCTCTGTTTACATCCTCCTTGATCAAGTAAACAACAATAAAACTTACTGAGACATCAATATGGCTCATTTGTGTGCTTCTGCTTCGTCCACCGACCTGCCAACTACAGCTCAGAAAATCCACAACACACAACATGCAGCAGACACGATATCATCAAGTGTAGCTGAGACATTCTGATTTCCTTTTCACACCTTCAACTAACCTGAACAGTTTATGATGTTTAATACAGTATTATTGTAATCACCATCAAAACATGGGAGTAGAAACCACTTTTTCTGTGTTATCATGTTTGGTTCAGGAGATATGATGTAATATACATAAGTGGGTTATAGCTGAAAGTAAATTGGTTGCCATGGCCACCACGAGATGTTTTTATGCTGGCTCCATTTCTGAAAATGTTCAGAACCTCAAACTACAAATTTGCTGAGTTTCATGCTTTTATGGAAAAGTGAACATATCACCTGAAGCAGTAAATGTTTTACAGAATATTTGGAAAGTTTTATTTTATTTATTTATCTTTCTGAGTAATTATCCGATCAGTGACTCAAATCCATGAAACAATCCAAATTTCGAGTTTATATCTTTTGCTCCTCTAATATTAGTATTTATAACTTTATTGATAACTGTAAACTTCACTCTGCTGCATTTCTGTTGCCGTTGGCGACAGACTGAGGTCATCTGATCCCTTAAATGAGACTGAGATTGATCACACGCCTGTCTCCACAGTCACAAACACTCATTGATCAGAAGGCATTTTGGGAATGCCGTGACTCGTCTGGTCGTCGGTTCGTCTTACGTGTCGGAGAGAACGACGGTTCGAGAGCCGCTGGACGGACAAACCACACAACATGCACACGGCGTTTGACCTTTGACCTGCCAAACCATCGCCGAGATATCGACGGCACGCCGCGAGAAGTCATCCACAATGAAACTGAAAGACAGGAAACATTTTGATCTGTCCTCCAAAATAAAACCACAGACGGAGAGGAAGGAGGCGGAACCATCATGATGGCGATGACCCTGAAACAGAGACGGTTAGTGACACACACACACACACACACACACACACACACACACCTGTTCATGTGCAGGATGGTGCGGCTTCCTGTGCTGATGTTGATGATGATCACAGAAGCTGGAAGGACGCACTGAGCATGCTCAGTAGCCAGAGACACGTCGATGTGGAACTTCCGGAAATCCTCCAAAATATAACTACAGACAGGAAACTGTTTCACATTTGTTCTGTCCTTCAAAATAAAACTAAAGACAGGAGACTGTCCTCACCTGAACTCTGATCCAGGAGAGTATGAGGAAGGAGACACTAATGTGTGGGATGTTGGGTTATGTGTCTATTCAGTAATATATAACAGTGCAACATATAAATACATTAACCCATATATAATATACATATATTTATCTAAATATATACTATATATTCATAGGTTAGAACATTTATGTTTGTCGCCTTTTGCTACAGATATATACATACATATATATATATATATATATATATATATATATATATATATATATATATATATATATATGTGTGTGTGTGTGTGTAGTATACATTTTATATATATATAGCTTATAATTATAGTCAGTTGTAGTCATTTGTATTTGAAGCATATAAACAATTCTTTTTCATTTCTGTCACTTTACATTTGTTTTTAGTAGAGATGCACGATATTATCGACTCGGTATTGGTATTGGCCGATAACGTCTCTAAAATGAAATCTGTGTGTACTCTGATCAGCCAATATGTCTCCTTCTCCTCCACGGATTGTTTCTCCCTGACGGTCCGCTGTTTCCTCCAACAGACCTGCTGCTTCTTCCCACTTTAACCTGAATAACAAACCTCAATGCTGCACATGGACAGCCAGGGCTAGCATTAGCCTCTGAGTTAACGTTAGCCTCTGAGCTAACGTTAGCCTCTGAGTTAATGTTAGCCTCTGAGTTAATGTTAGCCTCTGAGCTAACGTCAGCCTCTGAGCTAACGTCAGCCTCTGAGCTAACGTCAGCCTCTGAGCTAGCGTTAGCTGGGAGGAAACAGCGGACCGTCAGGGAGAAACAGTCACAGACAGGAAACACCTCGGCCGACAGGATGTAGCGCTCTGTTTGCTTTATAACGGCGGTCGGTGGGAGAGCGGCGTATGAGGTGCGTTAGCGCCACCTTCTGGTCCGGAGTGAGGAGCAGAGATTAAATCCTACACATTAATCCTGTCTGTCTAATAAAGTCAATGAAAACTCTGCTGCTCCACCCACTCTGCAGCTTCATTACAGTCTGAAGGCTTCCTACATTCTTCCTTCATATATTGTCTTTCTGGATCAGACTCAGTACAATCTATGCTGCAGCAGAATCGCCTCCTCACACAGCTGCACATCACATCTGCACAGATATCGGCTGGGAGGGGCTGGATATCGGCTGGGAGGGGCTGGATATCGGCTGGGAGGGGCGTGATATCGACACATCGGCAAAAAATCCAAATGTGCCTCCCTACTTCTTGGGAAATGTTGGTGATTGATCTGTAATCAATACTGTTTCATCAGATCCGATCGACCAGTGTGTTTCTATGGATTCAGGACTTCAGTGAGAAAAGATGAAAAATATTGATTATAATGATTGATTATAATATTGATTATATTATCTGACAATCAATCAATGACTCAGAAGAGAAAACAACGATGTCACCATTAGTTTATAATTATTTAACTTTTATGTAATGTATGGTGTTTATTGATTAATTGGCTGTTAGAATCAATCAATCACTGGTTTTGGAGGTTTGTTTTACTGGGTCATACTGGTGTTTCAATAAGTCATAGTGGATCTGTTGGATCTACTTGATACATTTAAACCTGGTCAATCTGAGCAGACATGGTTATTGATAACTGTATCGATGAATGTATTGATCAGCACTCACTCGGCCACAGGTCCAGCAGTCAGTGAGCCCATAAAGGCGCAGGGTGCTCCGAGCAGCGACAGCACCGTGCAGGAGTTTGAAGCGTTGCCACCTCGCTGCCAACGCTGCGACAAACACCTGCAGGTACGGAGAGTCAACAGGGACAAAACTGTCAAGATTAAAACAGCTGTTCTGTGTTCTGGAAAAGAACCCACAAGAACCAGAACTCTGGATGAGAACTGCTAATCAGTCGTAATCAATAGAACATAATAAGGTTCTGATCAGATTTATCTGATAGCAGCGATAAATTAATTATTTAATGACAGCTCATGTTCACACACTGTTTGATAGCATTAGCCTGTATGCTAACCTTCAGTTGGTGTTAGCATTAGCTTGTATGCTAACCTTCAGTTGGTGTTAGCATTAGCTTGTATGCTAACCTTCAGTTGGTGTTAGCATTAGCTTGTGTGCTAACCTGCAGATGGTGTTAGCATTCGCCCGTTTTCTCATCTGCAGTTAGCATTAGCATTATCTTGTGTGCTAACTTACTGTTGGTGTTAGCATTAGCTTCTGTGCTAACCTGCTGTTGGGTTTAGCATTAGCCGGTGTGCTGTTTGTATTAGCATTAGCTTATGTGCTAACCTGCAGTTGGTGTTAGCATTCGCCTGTTTGCTAATCTGCAGTTAGTCTTAGCATTAGCTTGTGTGCTAACTTACAGTTGGCATTAGCATTAGCTTTCTTGCTAACCTGCAGTTAGTTTTAGCATTAGCCTGTGTGTTAAGCTGTTGTTGGTTTTAGCATTAGCCTGTGTGCTAACCTGCTGTTAGTGTTAGCATTAGCCTGTGTGCTAACCTGCTGTTAGTGTTAGCATTAGCCTGTGTGCTAACCTGCTGTCTGTGTCTTCTTCTGGGTATTTGTCGACCACGTTGATGATATCGAGGCACACAAGGCCGATACATAAGATCTTCTTCTTCTGCTCCTCCATGTTGATCTGCTGGTCTGTTGTCAGTCTGACTCTCAGCTGCTGTCTGGACTTTGAAACACACATGTCTTGTTATCACATCTGTGAGTTGATAGTTAATTTACAACAATAAGACACCACTTCCTGTCAGTGTCAGTATAAAAGCCTGTTAATGGCCTATGGAAACAGTAGCAGGCTTCTCTCAGGCCTAGAGTGTCACCAGCTGGAGAGGAGGAGGAAATATTTATCTCATGAGTAGTTTCACATTCCTGATGAGCTGTTGAAAGTCTGTCACATCTGACAGGCTGCAGATTACTGACCGGCTGCTTGATGCAGGAAAGAGACGCCACAGTGACGGTACCAGAACCAGGAGATGCTCAACCAACAGAAAACAACCTGAACAGCACCTGCACGGCAGCACTGACTGATTTATTGATTGCACAGGCCTACTGACAGGACACAACAAAACTGAGGGGGAAAGGTTGCTGTGTGTCCCTCCATAAGGGACCATGGATCCGAAGGGGGGCAGAGGTTAAGGGGATGATTACACCAATCGGTAGCGACCGATCCTCTTTATGGGCTAATAATTTTTGATAGGAAGGTCGTAGAGACCATGTCGCTACGACCTTTCGTTCCAGAGTTACAAGCCAAAGGTCTATCCCAGTGGAAAGGAATGGGAGACGATTGGAGCTATACACTGAGGCCAAAATCCACCTCATAGAAACCGTTTAGGAGCACATTTCAGACCATTTGGAGTCCGTTGATGCCCCATGTCAAGGGACATTTTTGAAAAAAATAAGTAAAAAGTAGTTAAAATATAAAAACAATAGTAGATAGCTGTAGTGGTAGTAGGAGGGGGGCAGGTTGAGTTAGGGTGGATGTGGAGTTGGGAGTAAGGGGGTGGGTTAGGGCTAGGAAAGGGGGAGTGGTTAGGGTTAGGGGTGGGAGAGGGGTTAGGGAAGGGGGAGGGTTGGGTTGGGGGTTAGGTTGGGGGAACTGAGACCGGGGTTAGGGTTAGGGTTGGATTGAGCCCAATGCCCCCTACGTGTTTGGCGTGGTCTGGTTGTTGCTGGGTGGTCGCGGGGGCGACCCCAGTGTCCCCCACGACAGACCATGATCCACCTACTGTCTGGGCTGATGTCCATGATGGTGGGTAGGGAGTGGAATTTTTTTTAGGTGTCCCTATATAAGTTAAATGAAATAAAATTAAAATGAAATCAAAATTGTTAACAAAATAAAATTCAAATGAACTTAATTATTATTGTTTGTATTTTTGTTGAGTGCCCTGTCACGACGTTTCGACTGATAAGGCCTTCTTCAGGCAAGGGCACTGGGAAAAACAAAAGGAAAGGTAGGTGTTGTGGCTTCGAATGCAGAGATGTTGTCTGTCTGACTGTTAGAGCAGGAATGATGTGCGTGAGTTAGGGTTAGGGTTAGGGCTTGTATTTATAACCTACTCTGTAATTTTGTTTTAGGTTGTTTTTAGTAATTTGGTTTTGGTTTTTAGGAAAGTGTTTTAACTCTGTCTTGTTTTTAGAATGGCGTTTGTGTGTGTGTGTGTATATATTAACTTGTTTTAGTCTATGTGTTGTATTTATGAATTGTATTGTTTTTAATGTTTGTGTTTTAAACTATTGAATCACATGAATTGTAAATTATAAAAGTCAATTAGGTATGTTATGAATTGTTTTGGGTTGTAAATAAGATGAAATAAAATAAATAAATGACATTAAAAATAAATGAAATAAAATGAAATAAAGGGGTGGGGAGGGGTTAGGGGAGGGGTTGGGGTTAGGTTTAGGGTTAGGGGAGGGGTTAGGGAAGGGGGTGGGGTTAGGTTTAGGGTTAGGGGAGGGGTTAGGGTTGGGGATAGGAATTCGGGATAGGCTAAATAGCACAGGCCTACTGACAGGACCCACCAAAGACCAAAGGGGGAGGTTGCTACAAGTCCCTCCATGAGGGACCAAGGAGGTTAGGTTGGGGGAACTGAGCCCGTCCCCCAACTGAATGGGGGAAGGGAGGTGCATAGTCTTTCCCCCGGTGGCTGCCGCGTCCCCAGTCCCGGGGAGATTGGGCTCAATCCTCCCGTGGTGTTGGGTGTGGTCCTCCTGGTGCTTGGTGGCCGCAGGAGCGACCACAATATCTCCCGTGGCGGACCATAATCCACCCACCGTCTGGACTAATGTCCATGGTGGTGGGTAGGGTGTAGTGTTTTTTTTAGTTGTCCCTATATGAATTTTTAAATGAAATAAATTAAAATGAAATCAAAAGAATGTTTTTAAGAAAATGAGGACACTGTTGTATTTCCAGTGTTTGTTTGTTTCTTTCTTTCTTTATCACGCCACTTAAACCCTAAATTTGACCCCCTAAATACTCAAAAACTCACCAAATTTGGCACACACATCAGGTCTGGTGAAAAGATTAGACTATTACAGTATTTAAAAGTAGAATGGGAGGCAGAGCCTTCAGCTATCAGGCTCCTCTCTTGTGGAACCATCTCCCAGATTCGGTCCGAGGGGCAGACACCCTCTCTATGTTTCAGAGTAGGCTTAAAACTTTCCTCTTTGTTAAAGTTTATAGTTAGGTCTGACCAGGCTGGCCTTGGATCAGCCCTTAGTTATGCTGCTATAGGCCTAGACTGCCCTTAGTTATGCTGCTATAGGCCTAGACTGCCCTTAGTGATGCTGCTATAGGCTTAGACTGTCCTTAGTTATGCTGCTATAGGCCTAGACTGCCCTTAGTTATGCTGCTATAGGCTTAGACTGTCCTTAGTTATGCTGTTATAGGCCTAGACTGCCCTTAGTTATGCTGCTATAGACCTAGACTGCCGGGGGACTTCCCATGATGCACTGGGCTCCTCTCTCCTCTCCTCCATCTCTATGTATTTTATTACTATTAATGCATGTTGCTAACTTTACTTCTTCCCCGGAGTTCTTTGTGCTTTCTGATCCACAGGAAGCTCCATAAACCATAAACCATGCTGATGTGCTGACGTCCTTCTTCTGCCCTTCACCAGCTGTTCCTGATGTTGCTGCTGCTTGTTGATTGTTGTTGTTGTTGTTGCTGCTCTTTCACTGTGTACACCCCCCCCCCCCCCTCTCTCTCTCTCTCTCTCTCTCTCTCTCTCTCGCCCACCCAGAGTCGGGGTCTGCTTTAGGTTTCTTCCCGTTAAAGGGGAGTTTTTCCTTCCCGCTGTCACCAAGTGCTGCTCATGGGGGGAACTGTTGGGTTTCTCTTTCTGTAAATTAAAGAGCGTGGTCTAGACCTGCTCCATGTAAAAGTGCTCTGAGATGACTTTGTGTTGTTATTTGATGCTTTATAAATAAAACTGAATTGAATTCAGCTGGCGGCCACATCCACACTCTCCCAGGTACCTTTATAGACAGAAATATAAACACAGCACCACACCAGCAACAGTGACCTATAGATGGGTTAGACAGGGGCCGTCACAGTCTTCAGATGTTTTATTGGGTTTACAGCAGCTGCACAACATCAGGAATGTTCACTACAAAGCATCAAAATAAATAAATTAACAAACAGAAAATGAATTATGAACTTTTTCACATTGAGCGTATTTCAGTGCACATCAGGTAATAAATACAGTGTTGATGTTGTGAGTTAATCCCTTCATTCAACACCTAAATGTCACTTATCTACAGACACAAATACAACAGTAAACACAAACACTCACCAATAAATAGCATTTCATGTTCATTATGTACAGTTGGATCCTTTTCATGTGGTCATTATTATAAAGATCTTTCAGAGAAAACAACGCCGAAATGAAACTGTGACACCGCGTCGACACAGGAAGCGCAGCCTGTTAGCAGGAGGCGTTCAGGTGCTGTAGGAGTTCTGGAGATGCTCTGAGCTCAAACACACAACGGCTGCATTTAGACTCATAAAGGAGGAAAAAGGACCTGAAGCCGAAAAATATGCAGAAAAGTCAACAACTGTACTGATTAACACAGAAGTATTGTGAAGACTGAACGATGCGGCTGAGATGCTTTCAGTGTCGACACGGTGTAAAACACGACAGGAACAAACTAAAAACTAGATTCTTGAGTATTAGGATGCACATTTCAAACATAAAACAGACACATGACGAGTAAACCCTCGCTGTGACGACGCCATTAATCATTGCATCACTCCGTCTGGGGCACAGAGATCGCCGGGCCTTTGGGGTCATCGAAGCGGTCCATGGTGCGGAGCTGCATGATCATGTGCAGGCCGTAGGTGAGCACGAGGACCATGAGGAGGCTGGTCATCAGACCCATCCAGATACCAGGAGAGAAGAAGCCGGCGCAGTCGCTGGCGTACGAGAAGTCGCTGCCCGTCACATTGAAGCCTTGGATCTGTAGAAGAAGAACAGATGATCATTTCATCCCATCTCCTTAAAGGATCAGTTTCACATTTAGATTAAATTTCTCTCATGTCTGGACTTTAACTTTAGCCTAGCTTAGCATAAAGACTGGAAGCAGAACTAATGTCAGGATGGTACTCGGAGGTTCTGTGAAACCGAAGCAGGTTGTTTAACAGTTATGTGATCGGCTCAGTTAGTTTACTGTCAGGTGTGTTTTCATTTGTTCTTTTATATCATGAACCCTTTTTATTATTATTATTATTATTATTATACTTGTTTGTCTCAGGTCAAGCATCCCTGTTGTCACGACAACAACAGATGCCGTTCTGTACAGTTGAGTGTCAGACAGGAAGCTTTGCAGCACAAACACGCCATCAGGTTTATTGATCAATAACAACATGGCTGATCAGCTCCTCTGAAGCATCTTACCTGGAAGTCTTCGAACGACACCCTCCACTGATTGGCCGGATCTTTGGAGGAGCGCGGGACGAGCAGCGGCCAGCGGAAGTTGGTGACGGACTCACAGCGGAACGAATATTCAGCCGGAGCGTAAACGTTCCTGCTGCCGTTAAACGACGCTTTAGTCCCGTCGTACTCCAGATCCACCGCGTCCAGAGTGAACCAGCGACGGGAGGAAACCCGGTAGAGACGCTGGCTCATAGCGAAGCTGCAAACACACACACACACACACACACACACACACACACATAGCTGAACTGATGAAGGCTGATGAGGATGATGATGGTTTTTGCTCTGCACTGATTAATATCAGCATCACTGAATTTAAGTATTTCAGGTTTAAACCTAATTGACAGAAAATAAGATACAGTATAAATATAATATAATATAATATAATATACACATTTATACATATGTAAATTTATATATATAAATGTTAAATATATGCAGTAAATGCATGAATGACAGATATTATAAACGTGTATTTGCATTAATGAGACTCACATCAGTTTGAAGCTGCGATGGCCGAGAACGTTTTCATAATTAAGAACCAACCTGCAAAACATCACACAAACATTTACTGACTGTTAAAGGTCTTTATGTAATAATATCATTGGCTCATTATAACATTGATTTAAATGTATTCATATGATTCCATCATATATATTTACGTGTTTATTAATTATTTAACTGTATCTGCGCGAAGCTGTTTGGTCGACTCGTCGTGTTTATAAACCCGACCTACTTTGCTCTGGTTTTGTCGCAGCTGGATCCGTGCAGTTTGGGGCTGACGCCTTCGCCAAACGTGGAGGCGGTGAGGTCGTGCTCCTCCCAGCGGCCGCTCCGCAGGATGCTGACTGACAGGCTTTTAGCCCACAGCAGGATGCAGCTCTCCTCTCCTTCCTGCAACACCAGCGGCAAAACCATAAATCTGCTTTTATTCTGTTTTTCTTACTGTCAACAAATCACATCAAAAAACAAAACCAACAACATGTTAGTCTGTTAGACTTCCGTCATCAGTTCCTCATCAGACAGAAACCTTTAAGACACCACAAATATTAAACATGATTAATGATCTGAAGTAATTTCCTAAAACAGCTGCTCAGGTCGTTTTTAGCAACGGTGAATCTGTTGGGACTATTTTCAGCGGCGGATGTGGTGACAGTGTGATGGAAGCAGTTTATTGGTTCTGTGTTTTATGAACATATAAACAGTCTTTCTGCTTTTATTTCTCTTATTTTGTTCAATTCAATTTAATTTTTAAATAGACTGCAGCTCCGTCTTTAAAGTAACAAGCTGACAGATTTCTACATTTTAACAGTATCGACCTTTCAAAGTGAAGATGTTTCGCCATGTCATGTGATGATAAGTCATGTGATGATACGTCATGTGATGATAAGTCATGTGATGATAAGTCATGTGATGATAAGTCATGTGACCACTCTTGTTATGTCGCTCTGGTTTTACTGGATGTGCTTCTGAAGGATCTGCTGATTTTCTATATTTTCATTATTGTTTACAAATCTCATGTGCAGAGCTTCACTGCTTGTTGTGGTCTCAACCTTGTAGCAAAGTTCTTTGATAAATTTATAATATAATATAAAATCAATAATGAGTTTTAATCTGCAGCACAACAAGCTGTGAACACGCTACTGCACATGCTCAGTGGCGTCTGCCTCACACTGAACTACGTGATGCTGTTATTAGTGTTTGGAGACGTTTCTAAACTCTTCCTGATGAAGGATCATGTGACCCAGAGCAGCGCTGTGTTTTAATCAGATATATCAGCTGTGATACAAACACACTAAGTAGATCAGTTCATTGATGGTTTGAAACATCAGATTTGTTGACAAGAAGAAGAACGAAGCGTCTCCAGACGAATCTGTTACGGCAGGAAGTCGTAACCGAGTCACTGCACCTTAAACTCCACCGGACCGTAGATCTGAGCCTTCTCCTTGATCCGACGCTGCCGCTCCCGCTCCCGTTCCCGCTCTCGATATCCGCCTCTGGCCTGCAGGAGAGACCGACCGCCACCAAGCCCCGCCTCCACCGAGAGAGATGCTGCCTCCTGGCAACACACACAGGAGTGAACACACACACACACACACACAGGAGCAGAGTGAACACACACACACACACACACACACAGGAGCAGAGTGAACACACACACACACACACACACACACACACACACACACACACAGGAGCAGAGTGAACACACACACACACAGGAGTGAACACACACACACACACAGGAGCAGAAAGAACACACACACACACACACAGGAGCAGAGTGAACACACACACACACACAGGAGTAGAAAGAACACACACACACACACACACAGGAGCAGAGTGAACACACACACACACAGGAGCAGAGTGAACACACACACACACACACACACACACACACACAGGAGCAGAGTGAACACACACACACACACACACAGGAGCAGAGTGAACACACACACACACACACACACAGGAGCAGAGTGAACACACACACACACACACACACACAGGAGCAGAGTGAACACACACACACACACACACACACACAGGAGCAGAGTGAACACACACACACACAGGAGCAGAGTGAACACACACACACACACACACACAGGAGCAGAGTGAACACACACACACACACACACACAGGAGCAGAGTGAACACACACACACACACACACAGGAGCAGAGTGAACACACACACACACAGGAGCAGAGTGAACACACACACACACACACACAGGAGCAGAGTGAACACACACACACACACACACACAGGAGCAGAGTGAACACACACACACACACACACACACAGGAGCAGAGTGAACACACACACACACAGGAGCAGAGTGAACACACACACACACACACACACACAGGAGCAGAGTGAACACACACACACACAGGAGCAGAGTGAACACACACACACACACACACAGGAGCAGAGTGAACACACACACACACACTCACAGGAGCAGAGTTAACACACACACACACACAGGAGCAGAGTGAACACACACACACACACACACAGGAGCAGAGTGAACACACACACACACACTCACAGGAGCAGAGTTAACACACACACACACACAGGAGCAGAGTGAACACACACACACACACACACACACACACAGGAGCAGAGTGAACACACACACACACACACACAGGAGCAGAGTGAACACACACACACACAGGAGCAGAGTTAACACCCACACACACACACACAGGAGCAGAGTGAACACACACACACACACACACACACACACACAGGAGCAGAGTGAACACACACACAGGAGCAGACACACACTGACCTGCGAAGGCTGCAGCGCTGTGTAAATGGCCGTATAGGGAACAGATTGAGTCTTCATGATGCTCAGCACCTGACCAATCACCTCATCTGAAAATCAATATGTTTATTAATTGATCCATGACTTCATCAAACACTTATAACTGAATATTTCCTTTCATTTGTCTTCATATCAGTTTTTGCCTTAAACTTAAATTAGTTTTCTTTAATTGACTCCTTAACGACCTCCATCAAGCATCTCAGCCTTGATGGAGGTCACATGGTTTAGGTCCTATCTGGAAGCTGTTCGGCATCCTCTTCATCACATTCTTCATATAGAAAAATAAATCTATTATAATTTGTGCTCTATGCTGTACACATAACGTCTGTAGCACATCTGTCCGTCCGTTGCTTTTCTGTCATTTTCTCGCTGCTAAAAGGTTTTTAAGGAGTTTTTCCATATTTGAATCAAAGGTTTAAGGACAGATGTTGTATTGATGTGCAGACTTTCAAACGCTGAGGCAAATTTGTGATTCTGGGTTCTACAAATAAAATTGACTTGACAACATTACAACATTACAGCCATCAGCAGTTTGATTTAAACAAACTTTATGTCAGACTCACCGTTTCCACTGAGAATCTCTTTTGCAGACATCAGATCAGCCCTGAAAGAGTCAGAGAGAAGAGTCAGACTGGACTCTGTACTGCGGAAGACCTGAATGTTGTGATGGTTAAATCATGATATTGGCATCAACATCAGTACTCAGTTGTGATTGGCTGGCTGTGATTGACAGGTGTGTCCAGGGTACGTACCCGATGCCGTAGGGCAGCCTGAAGACCAGCAGGGCAGGTGAGGAAGCGTTGAGTCTCAGCTGGCTCAGCGTCTCAGGGTCCATGTACAGAGGGGAAGTCTCCAATTGGTCCTGCAGCTGGCCAATCACTGCGTTGGACGCTGGCCAGGACACAGCAGGTAACACCAGAGGAGAGGACGAGGACATCAGAGCACCCTGAGGCACAGGTGACAGAAATGCAGACATCAGTCAGAGAAACATCTGGACATGAAGGCACTCTGTTCTTTAAAGATCTCCTCCAGAAATATATAAACATAAAACTGCTCTGCTTGGGACGATGATGTGTGTCTGATGTGGTTTTATAATCACCGAGTTAAAACACTGAAAACATGAAAATCTCCTCATTGAAGTCCAGAACCTCTGAATATATTTGATGTCTGCAGTTTTCCTGCTGCTTCACTGTGAAGTTCATCTCAGTGTTTGTTGGCACTGTGCACATTGATACTGGACCCTGATTGGCTCCAAACTAGCTGTGATGTCACTTCCTGCTCGTGTTAGACTGAGATTTGAGGTGAGAAACCTTCAGCAGACAGATGAAAACAAAATGCACAGAGAACAACAAACAGCTGAAGGAACAAGAAGAGGACTTTAACTGCTTCTTCTAACATTCAAACACGATAAACAGAGAACAAGAGTAATAATAATAATAGAAATCTTACCTCGAGGTTGGGGAAAGCGCTGTCCTGCTTGTTTCCAAAAGCTCCTCCATACATGGTGAAGTCCTCGATGCTCATCTGGTGCAGAGACAAAGAGAGTCGCTCAAATAAAGAAGAAGAGTTGGACACAAATAGTTTCTTATAAAGTAAAATTGAGCTTTTTGCAGTTTGAGATGTTCTGAATCATAAAACGTGTCCTAACAGCAGGTGATGACGACATCTGTCAATACAGCAGTTATCACAGTTACCATGGCGACATCACTGAAGAAAGAGTCCGTTTCATCTGGCATAACATGATTTTAACCAAATGGACCCCAGAACTGTTTTACCTGAAGTCCACCAACATGTCCACATCCTCACCAGAGGAAGTAAAACCTGGATCATTACTGGCAGCTGCAGACCTGCTGCTTCTCCTGCCGACTGGTGAAAAGAGTCAAACCAGATGAAGCTACATCAACCAGGAGAACCACATCAACCTGGAGAACCACATCAGCCTGGAGAACCACATCAACCAGGAGAACCACATCAACCAGGAGAACCACATCAACCTGGAGAACCACATCAACCAGGAGAACCACATCAACCTGGAGAACCACATCAACCTGGAGAACCACATCAACCAGGAGAACCACATCAACCTGGAGAACCACATCAACCAGGAGAACCACATCAACCTGGAGAACCACATCAACCTGAAGAACCACATCAACCAGGAGAACCACATCAACCTGGAGAACCACATCAACCAGGAGAACCACATCAACCTGGAGAACCACATCAACCAGGAGAACCACATCAACCTGGAGAACCACATCAGCCTGGAGAACCACATCAACCAGGAGAACCACATCAACCTGGAGAACCACATCAACCTGAAGAACCACATCAACCAGGAGAACCACATCAACCCGGAGAACCACATCAACCCGGAGAACCACAACCTGGAGAACCACATCAACCAGGAGAACCACATCAACCTGGAGAACCACATCAAACCCCCCCCCCTCTCTCAACCCAACCGGTCAAGGCAGATGGCCCCCCACCCAGAGTCGGGGTCTGCTTTAGGTTTCTTCCCGTTAAAGGGGAGTTTTTCCTTCCCGCTGTCACCAAGTGCTGCTCATGGGGGGAACTGTTGGGTTTCTCTTTCTGTAAATTAAAGAGCGTGGTCTAGACCTGCTCCATGTAAAAGTGCCCTGAGATGACTTTGTGTTGTGATTTGGTGCTTTATAAATAAAACTGAATTGAAGTTAATTGAAAACTCAACATCGACCTGGAGGACCTCTGACCAGAGAGCCGAGATGAAGGCCATGTGAGGACTCGGCCTTTCGCTCAGGTGACATTCAGGAAACATTCAACACTGTCAGAATAAGACTGAAAGCATCAAGGAGGCAAAGCGGAGACTTCAACACCAAAGATATGTGGCAGCTGATCCAGAACATCACAGGCTACTTCAGGATTGTGTCCATAATGTTGAGGCCGGATGATGAACTCATCCTGTCCTCGCTCTGACATCCTCTGCAGATGACCTGCTGCTGTCGGCGTGAGCGTGAACACGAGTAAAGCTGCTGAAAACGTGGAACCAGCTGGTTGAAGTTATTGCTGACGTGTTTTCCCACCTGCTTCCAGACAGCTGACATCATCACTGTCACAAAAAACGCATGATTAATGCCAGAAGTGACACTAAATATCCATTCATTTGGAAATCAACAGCGTTTGGGAGCCTCTGTGTTGTTGCCATGGAAACTCTTGATAGCGTAACTCCGTTCAGAAATACAGCAGCTCGTAGACTGTGGCGCAGCAGGTGAGTGTCACTTACTGTGCAGTTGGGAAACAACAAACGCGACTTTTCTTCAGGAGCTGCATTTTTTATTAACTGACACACCGTCGTCTGTTCTGCACATATAACTGGACTACAACATAAATAATAGAATTATTTTATTGTTGATTAATCCCTTATATTAATTATATGTATTATTATGTAATTTCTGTTATTATGAGTGGCATTAAAGGATTACAAACTACATTTCTTTGTACAATCTTATGTAATAAATGAATTATTACACAATTAATTAATAAATTAATCTTGAAAACACTGCAAATTGTACCACAATTTTTTGAGAAAATCCGCTGCAGAATCAAACATTTTTGGCCTCAATAATCACAAAAAACTGGGAGTGAGTGATACGTTTGTGTGTGGCAGGGTCTGTTATTAGCATTTATCTTTCCCAGTGCATAATGTAGGAATGTGTGTACCTTGTCCTGAAGAAACAGCACTACGTTTCGTGGGCCCACATTCAGAGCTTTCTCCAGGTAAGCAGCGAGCTGCTGCTGCCCGACGATGTGCCCGGCGGAGGGAGGAGGCTGGCTCGGCAGAGACGTCCTAAACAATTAACAACATATAAAAGGTTAAAATGCAGGTCGCACTCACACAAGAGAGAAGCAAAGTGAAACAAATATGCTCGCTGATGGTGTGTGACCCTCTGCATCATAAATATAATAATCCTTAACAGCAGTGGAACGCTGTTAATGATTATTACGACGCCACTAACCGGCCACAGGGACTGTTGGGATATATATATATATATATATATATATATATATATGTATATATATGCAGAACAGGACTGAATAGATTTATATTTTAAATATGGAAAACTATTATTTCTAGAGCACCATCAGTAAAGTCACTAAATAGACTCAGTAATATAACTGGAGAGAAATTATTATTATTATTCTTCATTTAACATAAAACTGTGTTAAATGATAATATGAGTTAATCTCACAGTGCAAATAATGTAATTATTGTTATATTTCACACATTATTCATTGACAGAGAGTAAAGTGCAGACATCCATCCAGCAGCTGTGATGTGGATACATAACTATCGATCATCGATCATGTGTATTGACACCTGCAGGGAGGACAGATGGGTTAATGTGACACATGACGTCATGAGGATTACTGTCTCACCTTTCGTTACTTTAATTATTTACGCGCTTAATGAAGCACAATCCAGTCAGTATTTCATTGATTATCTAACGGAGGACTGTGGAGGCCACAGTGTAAGTTACTGCTACGGTTAGCTGGATGTTACCTCCTGATAACATCCAGCTAACCGTTAAACGACCGCTCAGTAACCGTCAGCTGACCGACTAATAACCGTCGGCTATCCGTCTGAATCTCACCCCTCGCTGGTCCACAGGAGCAGCGGCACCTGTTCCTCGCAGAAACCCGTCTTCAGAGAGACCAGCAGGCCGAGAAACAGCGACAGAGCCGCGGAGGAGCCGAGACGGAGGGTCCCTGCAGCCGCCATCTTCACCAGATCTGACTCAGTGACGTCAGTCACGTGACTGTGGATGAAGAAGATGCTCCTCTGCGGCGGAGCAAGGTCACTACAGGATGTAATGCACTACTGTCACTACAGGATGTAATACACTACAGTCACTACAGGATGTAATGCACTACAGTCACTAATGATGTAATGCGCTACAGTCACTACAGGATGTAGTGCACTACAGTCACTACAGGATGTAATGCACTACTGTCACTAATGATGTAATGCACTACAGTCACTACAGGATGTAATGCACTACAGTCACTAATGATGTAATGCACTACTGTCACTACAGGATGTAATGCACTACAGTCACTAATGATGTAATACACTACAGTCACTACAGGATGTAATGCACTACAGTCACTAATGATGTAATACACTACAGTCACTACAGGATGTAATGCACTACAGTCACTAATGATGTAATGCACTACTGTCACTACAGGATGTAATGCACTACAGTCACTAATGATGTAATACACTACAGTCACTACAGGATGTAATGCACTACAGTCACTACAGGATGTAATGCACTACAGTCACTACAGGATGTAATACACTACAGTCACTACAGGATGTAATGCACTACAGTCACTACAGGATGTAATGCACTACAGCCACTAATGATGTAATGCACTACTGTCACTACAGGATGTAATGCACTACAGTCACTACAGGATGTAATGCACTACTGTCACTACAGGATGTAATGCACTACAGTCACTACAGGATGTAATGCACTACTGTCACTACAGGATGTAATGCACTACAGTCACTACAGGATGTAATGCACTACAGTCACTAATGATGTAATACACTACAGTCACTACAGGATGTAATGCACTACTGTCACTACAGGATGTAATGCACTACAGTCACTAATGATGTAATACACTACAGTCACTACAGGATGTAATGCACTACAGTCACTAATGATGTAATACACTACTGTCACTACAGGATGTAATGCACTACTGTCACTACAGGATGTGATGCGCTACAGTCACTACAGGATGTAATGCACTACAGTCACTAATGATGTAATACACTACAGTCACTACAGGATGTAATGCACCACAGTCACTACAGGATGTAATGCACTACAGTCACTAATGATGTAATACACTACAGTCACTACACGATGTAATACACTACAGTCACTACAGGATGTAATACACTACTGTCACTACAGGATGTAATGCACTACTGTCACTACAGGATGTAACACACTACTGTCACTACAGGATGTAATACACTACAGTCACTACAGGATGTAATGCACTACAGTCACTACAGGATGTGATGCGCTACAGTCACTAATGATGTAATACACTACAGTCACTACAGGATGTAATACACTACTGTCACTAATGATGTAATACACTACTGTCACTACAGGATGTAATGCACTACTGTCACTACAGGATGTAACACACTACTGTCACTACAGGATGTAATGCACTACAGTCACTACAGGATGTAATACACTACTGTCACTACAGGATGTAATGCACTACTGTCACTACAGGATGTAATGCACTACTGTCACTACAGGATGTAATACACTACAGTCACTACAGGATGTAATACACTACAGTCACTACAGGATGTAATACACTACAGTCACTACAGGATGTAATACACTACTGTCACTAATGATGTAATACACTACTGTCACTACAGGATGTAATGCACTACTGTCACTACAGGATGTAACACACTACTGTCACTACAGGATGTAATGCACTACTGTCACTACAGGATGTAATGCACTACTGTCACTACAGGATGTAATACACTACAGTCACTACAGGATGTAATGCACTACTGTCACTACAGGATGTAATACACTACAGTCACTACAGGATGTAATACACTACAGTCACTACAGGATGTAATGCACTACTGTCACTACAGGATGTAATACACTACAGTCACTACAGGATGTAATGCACTACAGTCACTACAGGATGTAATACACTACAGTCACTACAGGATGTAATACACTACTGTCACTACAGGATGTAATACACTACAGTCACTACAGGATGTAATGCACTACTGTCACTACAGGATGTAATACACTACTGTCACTACAGGATGTAATACACTACTGTCACTACAGGATGTAATACACTACAGTCACTACAGGATGTAATACACTACAGTCACTAATGATGTAATACACTACAGTCACTACAGGATGTAATGCACTTTAACATTATGACATTAATGCATCAGTAATAACACTGATTCAGTGATATATCACTGTTGAAACTTCATTGTAAGTACATTCTGATGCTGTGTAATTTTAATGTGGTAATAACACTTTTTGAATAAATACTCTGAATAGTTGTAACATATATGTGTAAAAGCCTTCAAGACAAGTAGGTGTTCAAAACAAATAAGTATTTGTTCGTACAGTTAAGTTCATTTATATTGTGCTTTGTACTGCAATATAGAATAAAAGTACAGGAACTCTAGTTCTTTAAATCTACTTCAGGAGGAAAACTGGCCTTCATGAGTGAAATTAAATGATTGTATGATTATTACTGATGTGTTCATGTGTGAGCAGCATCTGGCTTCAAGGATAATTAATTTTAGTCTCGCTCATTAACGAACCGGCGTGTTTTTAAAGTGAACAAGTTTCCACCTGTTGCTTCTTCAACATATCTGGATCAGCTGAGCAGTTCAGCTGTTGAAGCACTTCCATCAGACACGACACAAAAGTCCAAAACTTTATTGGCATTCACAGAAAGTGGGAAAGAGTGGCACCAGAGTCAGGTGAGGTGTTTATAAATTAACCTCCCTTAATAAAGCCATCGATCTCTGTGATAAAACATCTATACATCTGATCGGGAAGCATTCAGAGGCAGAAAACCAAAGAAGATGAATCTCTACGGAGCTGAGAAATGAAATCATTTGAATGACAGATTACAGAGTTGGTGATGTGATGGACAATTTGATGAGCAGATTTCAAGCTGCAAGAACAGAATAAAAGGAAAACATATAAATGGTTCATTTACCAATAAAGAAATAATATTCAAACAATCATTTAGTCCACATTATGCTGTAAGCCTGCAGTATATGATTAATCCTGATTAGGTTCATCAGATTACTAATGATTAATCTATATCGCTCCATGTGTGCACACAGAGGAACAAACTGCTTACTAATATTTAGTAATTCAACACACAGCAGCTTTCTGTAAAGTACAGTCACAGGTTGATGCAACCTGACAGATTACACTGAACAATGTTTTTACGTCCAATGCCAACATTATTTGAATTCTCCCTTTCTACATGAAATGTGAATATTGATGTTAAATGATTGTTCTGGTGATGTTCAGTGTTTTTCAATTTCATGTTTGGACCCAAACCAGCTATTAACTGATCTACTAACAAATATCATGTGTGTATCAAAGCTGATATATCTGATTCATATAAATAACTTCATCATGAAGTTATTTATAATGTAGAACAAAGTTCAGAGGTTTTAATCTGCAGCACAACAAGCTGTGAACACGCTACTGCACATGCTCAGTGGCGTCTGCCTCACACTGAACTACGTGATGCTGTTATTAGTGTTTGGAGACGTTTCTAAACTCTTCCTGATGAAGGATCATGTGACCCAGCGCAGCGCTGTGTTTTAATCAGATATATCAGCTGTGATACAAACACACTGTTAGTAGATCAGTTCACTGCTGGTTTGGATTTGTTGACATGTTGCTGAATGATTGTTTACTGTTGGGGAAAGATTGTTGCTATGGAAACTAGGGTTACACAAATAAAAACACTTGGTTCAGGTGTGTGATGGGACGTGAACTCTGGTCTCCTCCATCAGACAGAAAGGACGTTACTTCCTTGGTTGGCACTGGACGTAAAGGACAAATACTGACACGTTTCCTTGGATACCAGCTGGGATGATGGAAGCAGCAGGAACACAGCTGAGCAGTTAAACCATGAAAACATGGAGATGTCTCATGTCCACAGTGGAGACATCAGAGATGGTTGATTGTTCTGGATCAGCTCAGCTGCACAGAGGTAAGAACTCCATCACCCATCATGCATCTGTTCTCTGAACAGCTGCTCCTGCTGATGGGGGCAGCGGACCCACAAAAACTTAGTTTACCAATTCAATAAAAACATGACGCCTGTTTTTCAATGCAACTGAAACACTTCGAAATGTACAAAACCGTATTTTTATGACCATCAGTTTTCTCTGATTATGATCCCGACAGCTTAAAAACGCTCTGGAGCTTGAGATGAGGCGGCAACCTCTGAGTGTGGAGGTCTGGTGGGAGGAAGTCCTGCTGGTTCCAGGCTCAGTTTGGGATAAACAAACAGGCAGGCAGAAGGGGGACGGCTGAGGTTCAGGATCTGGTCTGTATCTGTCCGTGGAGGGTTTCAGCCTGAGTCTTCAGGCTCCGAAACTCCTCCTGGATGAAGTCAGTCAGAGTCTTCCTCATCTCCAGCTGGAAGGACACGTTTAAAGAACTTTTATTTTTATTCTCCAAACACAGAAACACACGAACAGTCCTGCTGCCCGAAGCTCAAGTCAGCTGACAGATAATTAATTCATCTTTTATTTCTCAATACAAGATATCAACCATTACATGTTTCTAGTGCAGCTGTTCATATGAAATTAATACCTGACATTTGTATTAAATCACTAAGACAGCACAGCTAAAGACATTCAGATCAACAGTTCTGTGCATTAAACTGGATGAAATCACCTGCACTGGAAATGTGTTTACCACATGTTGAATACTTATTTTCCTGCTGTATTTGAACATCTTTGATTGGACAGAAGGAGAATCTTACAGCATTTATTTTGCTTTTTCTTTTTTTCATTTATTTCCTGACTAGATGAGAAAATATTCGGCACACTTATCAATGATGAAAAATAATATCTAGTTGCACCAAAAGCAATATTAAAACTCCATAATACGTTTAGTTTACTGTTCACATTATTTTGTCACATAAGAGAAAATGTTCCATAAAGAAAAATAAAACCAGAAGAGCAACTAATTATTAACAGATGAGAACCCAACCCTTACAGTGGTTAGGAGTGAACGGGGCTACTGGTAGATTACAGTCGTTAGGAGTGAACGGGGCTACTGGTAGATTACGGTCGTTAGGAGTGAACGGGGCTGCTGGTAGATTACAGTCGTTAGGAGTGAACGGGGCTACTGGTAGATTACAGTGGTTAGGAGTGAACGGGGCTACTGGTAGATTACAGTCGTTAGGAGTGAACGGGGCTACTGGTAGATTACAGTCGTTAGGAGTGAACGGGGTTACTGGTAGATTACAGTCGTTAGGAGTGAACGGGGCTGCTGGTAGATTACAGTCGTTAGGAGTGAACGGGGCTACTGGTAGATTACAGTCGTTAGGAGTGAACGGGGCTGCTGGCAGATTACAGTCGTTAGGAGTGAACGGGGCTACTGGTAGATTACAGTCGTTAGGAGTGAACGGGGCTGCTGGTAGATTACAGTCGTTAGGAGTGAACGGGGCTGCTGGTAGATTACGGTCGTTAGGAGTGAACGGTGTTACTGGTAGATTACAGTCGTTAGGAGTGAACGGGGCTACTGGTAGATTACAGTCGTTAGGAGTGAACGGGGCTACTGGTAGATTACGGTCGTTAGGAGTGAACGGGGCTACTGGTAGATTACAGTGGTTAGGAGTGAACGGGGCTACTGGTAGATTACAGTGGTTAGGAGTGAACGGGGCTACTGGTAGATTACAGTGGTTAGGAGTGAACGGGGCTACTGGTAGATTACAGTGGTTAGGAGTGAACGGGGCTACTGGTAGATTACAGTCGTTAGGAGTGAACGGGGCTACTGGTAGATTACAGTGGTTAGGAGTGAACGGGGCTACTGGTAGATTACAGTCGTTAGGAGTGAACGGGGCTACTGGTAGATTACAGTCGTTAGGAGTGAACGGGGCTACTGGTAGATTACAGTGGTTAGGAGTGAACGGGGCTACTGGTAGATTACGGTCGTTAGGAGTGAACAGGGCTACTGGTAGATTACAGTCGTTAGGAGTGAACAGGGCTACTGGTAGATTACAGTGGTTAGGAGTGAACGGGGCTACTGGTAGATTACAGTGGTTAGGAGTGAACAGGGCTGCTGGTAGATTACAGTGGTTAGGAGTGAACGGGGCTGCTGGCAGATTACAGTGGTTAGGAGTGAACGGGGCTGCTGGTAGATTACAGTGGTTAGGAGTGAACGGGGCTGCTGGCAGATTACAGTGGTTAGGAGTGAACGGGGCTGCTGGTAGATTACAGTCGTTAGGAGTGAACGGGGCTGCTGGTAGATTACAGTGGTTAGGAGTGAACGGGGCTGCTGGTAGATTACAGTGGTTAGGAGTGAACGGGGCTGCTGGCAGATTACAGTGGTTAGGAGTGAACGGGGCTGCTGGTAGATTACAGTCGTTAGGAGTGAACGGGGTTGCTGGTAGATTACAGTCGTTAGGAGTGAACGGGGCTGCTGGTAGATTACAGTCGTTAGGAGTGAACGGGGCTGCTGGTAGATTACAGTCGTTAGGAGTGAACGGGGCTGCTGGTAGATTACAGTCGTTAGGAGTGAACGGGGCTGCTGGTAGATTACAGTCGTTAGGAGTGAACGGGGCTACTGGTAGATTACAGTCGTTAGGAGTGAACGGGGCTGCTGGTAGATTACAGAGGTTAGGAGTGAACGGGGCTACTGGTAGATTACAGTGGTTAGGAGTGAACGGGGCTGCTGGTAGATTACAGTGGTTAGGAGTGAACGGGGCTACTGGTAGATTACAGTCGTTAGGAGTGAACGGGGCTGCTGGTAGATTACAGTCGTTAGGAGTGAACGGGGCTACTGGTAGATTACAGTAGTTAGGAGTGAACGGGGCTACTGGTAGATTACAGTCGTTAGGAGTGAACGGGGCTGCTGGTAGATTACAGTGGTTAGGAGTGAACGGGGCTACTGGTAGATTACAGTGGTTAGGAGTGAACGGGGCTGCTGGTAGATTACAGTGGTTAGGAGTGAACGGGGCTACTGGTAGATTACAGTCGTTAGGAGTGAACGGGGCTGCTGGTAGATTACAGAGGTTAGGAGTGAACGGGGTTACTGGTAGATTACAGTGGTTAGGAGTGAACGGGGCTGCTGGTAGATTACAGTGGTTAGGAGTGAACGGGGCTGCTGGTAGATTACAGTGGTTAGGAGTGAACGGGGCTACTGGTAGATTACAGTCGTTAGGAGTGAACGGGGCTGCTGGTAGATTACAGTCGTTAGGAGTGAACGGGGCTACTGGTAGATTACAGTAGTTAGGAGTGAACGGGGCTACTGGTAGATTACAGTCGTTAGGAGTGAACGGGGCTGCTGGTAGATTACAGTAGTTAGGAGTGAACGGGGCTGCTGGTAGATTACAGTAGTTAGGAGTGAACGGGGCTGCTGGCAGATTACAGTCGTTAGGAGTGAACGGGGCTGCTGGTAGATTACAGTCGTTAGGAGTGAACGGGGCTACTGGTAGATTACGGTCGTTAGGCATGATATTGTCTGTGAGCGACAGTCGTTCTGTTCGTTAGTCACGTGTTTGGTTTCAAGCAGCTTTTGTTCTTTATTTTTCTGGGAATGGCTGAAAGTGCAGCATTGTAAATAAGAGATAAATGGTGTCTCAGTCCTCCTCCCTGTTTCGGGATGGTTTTTCAATTTAAACATAAATAGCTGCTTTTACTCGTTCAAACCACCTGTCTCCTCTGTCTAAAATTCTGACATTACTGTTCTTAAAGTAGTGAGCCTTTTCCTTTAGATGTAAATAGACAGCTGAAACTGGGTCTGAGGAGTTTGCCCTTCTGTGCTGGGCCACTATGACTAAAACAGCAACACTTTCTCTCTTTTTATTGTTCTGAAGATAAGAAAATGCAAAGTCTAAAAGATCTTCTTCATGGCTGACGGACCTAGTTGTGTTTGTTTTTCTGTCAGGTGATCCACTGCTCGCACATTTCACTTCCTTCTTGCCCGCAGATTTGGGTCCGTGTGAAAATTTAGCAGCTAGCGCACGTCAGGAGAAAATGAAAAACAGCGTCATGGCTGAAAAATGTGCATCGATTCTGAATCAGCAGAGAAAGAATCGCACCCCTGAAATATATGATGTTATATAGTGACGTCACTGTTGTGGTTAAATACAGACAGAGTGAGGCTGTGACTCACCTGACTCTTGTTTTCAGCGCGGAGAGAATCAACAAGATCTTTCACACTGAACGGTTTCCCCACGAGGATGGTGATCCTCTGAAACAGTCACAGAACGCCGCAAACACTTATATATTCAAATATAAATAAATATAGATAAGGATGTATATATATATATAAATATAAATATAGATATATACGTATGTGTGGATGACATGTCGGGTGTTCCTACCTTTCCAGTCCGAGGAATGTAGGGCGTCACATTTGGCAGAACGTCGCTCAGACCTGAGAACAACAACACTTCAACTTCTGATGTTTCTCTTTGATCAGTTGAACTTTTAAAAGCAGCAACGTCCGAACGTTTCTCCACATCAAGTTCTAACTGATCCGGTTTGTTCTAGTATCAATAGTTTGATTGATTGATTGATTGATTTTAGATCAACAACATCAGTCAACATTATAACATATGAAGCAGCTGCGGAAAACACATCCGATAATCAATCATTCATGTATTGATCAGCACAGACTGATTCCTGCTATAATCACATTTAAAGAGAGTAAACTGATCAGGGTTATTGATCCGACTCGCCTGCCGTCATCGTCCTTGTTCCCTTCATGATATCAGAACCTTTAAACTGATCATGTGACTCACCAACGTGCCACAGCGGCAGGATGACGGGATTCAGGGAGCATTCTGCTATCAGCCGACCCACACCTGCAACACAAGCCAGGACTTTACTATCGATCAGCCATATATCAATAATTATATCAATATCAACAATAATTAATTATATCATCAATCATCAATATTAACATTAACAATAATTATATATAATAAAATCTCTTTGTTCAAACTGTTTACTGTTCACTGACCCCATTTCAGCCGCAGGAACTCTTCAGTCATGTTGATTTTACCTGTTAAAGCAAACAGAGGTGCTGATTCCCACTGAGCTACAGACACTACAGACACTACAGACACTGAGCTACAGACACTACAGTCACTACAGATACTGAGCTACAGACACTACAGACACTACAGACACTGAGCTACAGACACTACAGTCACTACAGATACTGAGCTACAGACACTACAGACACTGAGCTACAGACACTACAGACACTGAGCTACAGACACTACAGATACTGAGCTACAGACACTACAGACACTGAGCTACAGACACTACAGATACTGAGCTACAGACACTACAGACACTACAGATACTGAGCTACAGACACTACAGATACTGAGCTACAGACACTACAGACACTACAGATACTGAGCTACAGACACTACAGACACTGAGCTACAGACACTACAGACACTGAGCTACAGACACTACAGATACTGAGCTACAGACACTACAGACACTGAGCTACAGACACTACAGATACTGAGCTACAGACACTACAGACACTACAGATACTGAGCTACAGACACTACAGATACTGAGC
>CM055841.1:36291424-36313924 GCA_029490765.1 Euthynnus affinis | reverse complement strand
ACTGGGGCCACTGAGGTCACTGAGATCACTAGGGTCACTGGGACCACTGGGGTCACTGGGGTCACTGGGACCACTGCAATCACTGGGACCACTGCAATCACTGGGATCACTGGGACCACTGCAATCACTGGGATCACTGGGACCACTGGGACTACTGGGACCACTGCAATCACTGGGACCACTGGGATCACTGGGGTCACTGGGATCACTGGGGTCACTGGGATCACTGGGACCACTGAGATCACTGGGACCACTGGGATCACTGGGGTCACTGGGGTCACTAGGATCACTGGGACCACTGAGATCACTGGGACCACTGCGATCACTGGACCACTGGGACCACTGGGATCACTGGGACCACTAGGGTCATTGGGACCACTGGGATCACTGGGGTCACTGGGATCACTGCAATCATTGGGACCACTGAGGTCACTGGGACCACTGGGATCACTGGGACCACTGAGATCACTGGGATCACTAGGGTCATTGGGACCACTGGGATCACTGGGGTCACTGGGATCACTGCAATCATTGGGACCACTGAGGTCACTGGGACCACTGCAATCACTGGGACCACTGGGATCACTGGGACCACTGAGATCACTGGGATCACTGGGATCACTGGGATCACTGGGGTCACTGGGATCACTGGGACCACTGGGATCACCGAGGTCACTGGGGTCACTGGGACCACTGCAATCACTGGGACCACTGGGATCACTGGGACCACTGAGATCACTGGGATCACTGGGATCACTGGGGTCACTGGGATCACTGGGACCACTGGGATCACCGAGGTCACTGAGGTCACTGGGGTCACTGGGGTCACTGGGACCACTGCAATCATTGGGACCACTGAGGTCACTGGGACCACTGCAATCACTGGGATCACTGGGATCACTGAGACCACTGGGATCACTGAGGTCACTGGGGTCACTGGGGTCACTGGGGTCACTGAGGTCACTGGGGTCACTGGGGTCACTGGGATCAGAATTCGGAGGTGAAGCTTTATAGAGCCATTTCTCCTGGTGATGAAGATGAGACTGAACTGGTTCCAGTTAGAGAGCCGACTGGAACCTGAAACTGATCAGTTTTTACATTCAGGAAACAAAAAGTAAATAACTCCAGTCAGCGATCAATAGTTCCTCCCATTTAATGCACAGAGCTGATTTATTGATCGCAGGGTTTTTATTTCTTCACTGTGTTTATTGATTAATATTAATGTGTGTGTATATACATATAATGTGTATATATAGTGTGTATATATATGATGTATATTTGGTGTAGGTTGTGACTCACTGGTCCAGACGTAGGAGTACGAGCCCACCAGGCCCATGATGAGCGAGCTGGAGACCCTCCACGCCAGAGCAGGGCATTGTGGGAACGGCCATCTGACCTCCAGAGGCATCGCAGCTGTGCAGACTCGCATCCACACGTGCAGCTGCTGCAGCGGAAGAGACGGTGTGTTTACGTCTGACTGATGCTTCTCTGAGTCACATGATAATAAATATAATAATAAACTGAACCTTTAGTTCACATTTTACTGTTTAACAAACATTTTAATCACACAGACAGCAGAGTCCCCAAACATCATTATTATCATTTTTATTATGAGCCAGTTACCATGTGAGCTGTCAGCCTGCTGCTAAGTTATCAGCTGTAACAACACAAGTTAATAAACTGTCAGCAGTATATTAGTTAGTAACAGTATATTAGTTAGTAGCAGTATATTAGTTATCAGCAGTACATTAGTTATCAGCAGTATATTAGTTAGTAACAGTATATTAGTTAGTAGCAGTATATTAGTTATCAGCAGTATATTAGTTATCAGCAGTATATTAGTTAGTAGCAGTATATTAGTTAGTAACAGTATATTAGTTAGTAGCAGTATATTAGTTATCAGCAATATATTAGTTATCAGCAGTATATTAGTTAGTAACAGTATATTAGTTAGTAGCAGTATATTAGTTATCAGCAGTATATTAGTTATCAGCAGTATATTAGTTATCAGCAGTATATTAGTTAGTAACAGTATATTAGTTAGTAGCAGTATATTAGTTATCAGCAGTACATTAGTTATCAGCAGTATATTAGTTAGTAACAGTATATTAGTTAGTAGCAGTATATTAGTTATCAGCAGTATATTAGTTATCAGCAGTATATTAGTTAGTAACAGTATATTAGTTAGTAGCAGTATATTAGTTATCAGCAGTATATTAGTTAGTAGCAGTATATTAGTTATCAGCAGTATATTAGTTATCAGCAGTATATTAGTTAGTAACAGTATATTAGTTAGTAACAGTATATTAGTTAGTAACAGTATATTAGTTATCAGCAGTATATTAGTTATCAGCAGTATATTAGTTAGTAACAGTATATTAGTTAGTAACAGTATATTAGTTAGTAACAGTATATTAGTTATCAGCAGTATATTAGTTAGTAGCAGTATATTAGTTATCAGCAGTATATTAGTTAGTAGCAGTATATTAGTTATCAGCAGTATATTAGTTAGTAACAGTATATTAGTTATCAGCAGTATATTAGTTATCAGCAGTATATTAGTTAGTGACAGTATATTAGTTACCAGCAGTATATTAGTTATCAGCAGTATATTAGTTAGTAGCAGTATATTAGTTATCAGCAGTATATTAGTTATCAGCAGTATATTAGTTAGTGACAGTATATTAGTTATCAGCAGTATATTAGTTAGTAGCAGTATATTAGTTAGTAGCAGTATATTAGTTAGTAGCAGTATATTAGTTATCAGCAGTATATTAGTTATCAGCAGTATATTAGTTAGTAGCAGTATATTAGTTATCAGCAGTATATTAGTTATCAGCAGTATATTAGTTAGTGGCAGTATATTAGTTATCAGCAGTATATTAGTTATCAGCAGTATATTAGTTAGTGGCAGTATATTAGTTAGTAGCAGTATATTAGTTATCAGCAGTATATTAGTTAGTGGCAGTATATTAGTTATCAGCAGTATATTAGTTAGTGGCAGTATATTAGTTAGTAGCAGTATATTAGTTATCAGCAGTATATTAGTTAGTGGCAGTATATTAGTTAGTAGCAGTATATTAGTTATCAGCAGTATATTAGTTATCAGCAGTATATTAGTTAGTGGCAGTATATTAGTTAGTAGCAGTATATTAGTTATCAGCAGTATATTAGTTAGTGGCAGTATATTAGTTATCAGCAGTATATTAGTTAGTGGCAGTATATTAGTTAGTGGCAGTATATTAGTTAGTAGCAGTATATTAGTTATCAGCAGTATATTAGTTAGTAGCAGTATATTAGTTATCAGCAGTATATTAGTTAGTGGCAGTATATTAGTTAGTAGCAGTATATTAGTTAGTAACAGTATATTAGTTAGTAACAGTATATTAGTTAGTAGCAGTATATTAGTTATCAGCAGTATATTAGTTAGTGGCAGTATATTAATTATCAGCAGTATATTAGTTATCAGCAGTATATTAGTTAGTGGCAGTATATTAATTATCAGCAGTATATTAGTTATCAGCAGTATATTAGTTATCAGCAGTATATTAGTTAGTGGCAGTATATTAATTATCAGCAGTATATTAGTTATCAGCAGTATATTAGTTAGTGGCAGTATATTAATTATCAGCAGTATATTAGTTATCAGCAGTATATTAGTTAGTGGCAGTATATTAGTTATCAGCAGTATATTAGTTAGTAGCAGTATATTAGTTATCAGCAGTATATTAGTTAGTGGCAGTATATTAGTTAGTGGCAGTATATTAGTTAGTAGCAGTATATTAGTTAGTAACAGTATATTAGTTAGTGGCAGTATATTAGTTAGTAGCAGTATATTAGTTATCAGCAGTATATTAGTTAGTGGCAGTATATTAGTTAGTAGCAGTATATTAGTTATCAGCAGTATATTAGTTAGTAGCAGTATATTAGTTAGTAGCAGTATATTAGTTATCAGCAGTATATTAGTTAGTGGCAGTATATTAGTTAGTAGCAGTATATTAGTTAGTAACAGTATATTAGTTAGTAGCAGTATATTAGTTATCAGCAGTATATTAGTTAGTAGCAGTATATTAGTTAGTGGCAGTATATTAGTTAGTAGCAGTATATTAGTTAGTGGCAGTATATTAGTTATCAGCAGTATATTAGTTATCAGCAGTATATTAGTTATCAGCAGTATATTAGTTAGTGGCAGTGTTAGTTAGTAGCAGTATATTAGTTAGTAACAGTATATTAGTTAGTAGCAGTATATTAGTTAGTGGCAGTATATTAGTTATCAGCAGTATATTAGTTATCAGCAGTATATTAGTTAGTGGCAGTATATTAGTTAGTAGCAGTATATTAGTTAGTGGCAGTATATTAGTTAGTGGCAGTATATTAGTTATCAGCAGTATATTAGTTAGTAGCAGTATATTAGTTAGTAGCAGTATATTAATTATCAGCAGTATATTAGTTATCAGCAGTATATTAGTTAGTGGCAGTATATTAGTTATCAGCAGTATATTAGTTATCAGCAGTATATTAGTTATCAGCAGTATATTAGTTAGTGGCAGTATATTAGTTATCAGCAGTATATTAGTTATCAGCAGTATATTAGTTATCAGCAGTATATTAGTTATCAGCAGTATATTAGTTAGTAACAGTATATTAGTTAGTAGCAGTATATTAGTTAGTGGCAGTATATTAGTTATCAGCAGTATATTAGTTATCAGCAGTATATTAGTTAGTAACAGTATATTAGTTAGTGGCAGTATATTAGTTATCAGCAGTATATTAGTTATCAGCAGTATATTAGTTATCAGCAGTATATTAGTTAGTAACAGTATATTAGTTAGTAGCAGTATATTAGTTAGTAGCAGTATATTAGTTATCAGCAGTATATTAGTTAGTAGCAGTATATTAGTTAGTAACAGTATATTAGTTAGTAGCAGTATATTAGTTAGTGGCAGTATATTAGTTATCAGCAGTATATTAGTTATCAGCAGTATATTAGTTAGTGGCAGTATATTAGTTAGTAGCAGTATATTAGTTAGTGGCAGTATATTAGTTAGTGGCAGTATATTAGTTAGTAGCAGTATATTAGTTAGTAACAGTATATTAGTTAGTGGCAGTATATTAGTTATCAGCAGTATATTAGTTATCAGCAGTATATTAGTTATCAGCAGTATATTAGTTAGTAACAGTATATTAGTTAGTAGCAGTATATTAGTTAGTAGCAGTATATTAGTGGTCAGCAGTATATTAGTTATCAGCAGTATATTAGTTAGTAGCAGTATATTAGTTAGTAACAGTATATTAGTTAGTAGCAGTATATTAGTGGTCAGCAGTATATTAGTTAGTAACAGTATATTAGTTATCAGCAGTATATTAGTTAGTGGCAGTATATTAGTTATCAGCAGTATATTAGTTATCAGCAGTATATTAGTTATCAGCAGTATATTAGTTAGTAACAGTATATTAGTTAGTGGCAGTGTTAGTTAGTAGCAGTATATTAGTTAGTAACAGTATATTAGTTAGTAGCAGTATATTAGTTAGTGGCAGTATATTAGTTATCAGCAGTATATTAGTTATCAGCAGTATATTAGTTAGTGGCAGTATATTAGTTAGTAGCAGTATATTAGTTAGTAGCAGTATATTAGTTAGTAACAGTATATTAGTTAGTGGCAGTATATTAGTTAGTGGCAGTATATTAGTTAGTAGCAGTATATTAGTTAGTAACAGTATATTAGTTAGTGGCAGTATATTAGTTATCAGCAGTATATTAGTTATCAGCAGTATATTAGTTATCAGCAGTATATTAGTTAGTAACAGTATATTAGTTAGTAGCAGTATATTAGTTAGTAGCAGTATATTAGTGGTCAGCAGTATATTAGTTATCAGCAGTATATTAGTTAGTAGCAGTATATTAGTTAGTAACAGTATATTAGTTAGTAGCAGTATATTAGTGGTCAGCAGTATATTAGTTAGTAACAGTATATTAGTTAGTGGCAGTATATTAGTTAGTGGCAGTGTTAGTTAGTAGCAGTGTTAGTTAGCATTAGCTAGCTGTCTGCATTCATTCAGGACTTCTTAGAATCGTCTTAAATCAATAAAACAATAAAACTTTTGCTTCGTGACGCAATCTGAGTCTCAATCCGCCTGTCGGCGCGTTAATCTGCTAATTTCTGCGTCTTTTCACACGTTAATAAGCAGAAGAACACACTTACCTTCCTGCTGCTGCTCTGATGTCACCGACCCGGAACTCAACGTTCCGCGCTGCATTGTGGGAATTGCAGTTTCGGGAGAATGATGACTTTTAACGCGATAATATGAAAGAGAGATTTAATTAAATGGACGTCGTTTGGTTTTTACTTTATTTCCACACGTTAAGATTCATAAACAACAATAACAGACGTCATCTTGCGTCACGTCGTGTAAATGCATTCCGCTGTCCACTTCCGCTGTCAACACGGAACTATGGGTAATGGATGCTGAAAAGTAGGTCAAAGGTCAAGCACCTGTAACATGTTGAATGTCAAAAATAAAGCACAATTAGATGAAATAAATGCAGTAAACATGTTTTTGTTGAATATTTTCTTAGAAAACAATGACATCATTTCTTTTGTTCTTTGTTTCTTGTTGTGATTTGCTTCCATGTTTACAAACATTACTGATGTAAACAAATCTTTCAAAGCATTAAACATGAAGAACTTTAACACAGCTGTTATATACTCAACAACAATCAATCACTTTGATCAGTGTTGTATTGTAAATGTAATATAAAATATATAAACATTTTATCTTTACTGAGTGAATAAAGCAGCTGGTTCACGTCAACATGATTAAACTTCTGTTCATAAAACTGAGACCAGCGATCAGATATTTACAGGCTTCAGTTTATAATACTGATCAATAGATCATACTGAACATGACATCATTGTTATTTTACTGGAACTCTCTGAGTGTTTAATACTGGGTGTAAAACAGCCTGTTGTCTTTAGTGTTTAATGACATTTAGTTTCACTCAGACTTGGTGAACATGAACTCAGAGCTTCATTTTAAAGGTTTAAAGGTTTATTAGTGAACAGATCATCAGCGTGCTGCTGCCTTCACAGATCCTCTCATCACACATCATGTACGAAACCTTTTTAAGTTTTCTTTTCTATCTACTGCATTAGTGTTAATCATTTTAATAGAAAACATCATGTTTATCTCATCATTTTCACTTTTAAATGTAACTTTCTGTTTAGTTTTGGTTGTATATAAGTTGGACATGAGAAACATTTCTCCCAACTCATCAGATAGACGCTCAGTCAGGACCTCATGGCGTCACATTTTAACGTCTGAAATAGACGCCATGAGACCGATGACGTCTGAATAAAGTGACAAACGTCAGTGTGGAATAAAATGTTTCCGCAAAACACAGAAACGTTGAACATGTTGAGCATCTATATAAATGAAAAAAATGAAATGAAAAGTGACCAAACTCTAGATAATGACTCATGAATAAATTTAATGACTGTAGGAAAGCAAAGAGCTGCAACACTGAATGTGTTTTCAGTCATCAGTAAACAGCAGCTGATGCTGAAGCACAATAACAAACCAGTTTTACTATTTACACTTTAACTAATGGTACTACGATTCTTATTATTTTTATTATTATTGTTCTTCTTCTTATTATTATTATATACTTTGTACTATTATTAATACTGCTACGAGTTTCAGTTTGTCCACAAGCTGTTCCGTGAATCATTTTGCTGTCAAAGGCAAAAAACATCAGAGACAAGAAACAAAACAAAATGAACCACCGAGGACAAAACTGAAAACCAGAGGTCCGTTTCCCAAAGCAGGTTTATCGAAAACTCAGAGTTTGTTAACCCGGAAATGAGGGAAACTCAGAGTTTTCCGTTTCACAAAGGGAAGTAACTCAAACCAGAGAAAGTAAGTAAACTTTATTTATAAAGCGCCTTTCAAAACCAAGTAGTTACAAGGTGCTGTACAATGCAAATAAAACAAGTGAGAAATAAAATACAATAAAAAGGTAAAATGACGGTAAAATAAAAATAAAATGAATAACATCACACAACAAAAGGAATAAGAGCAGATAAAACAGTAAAAATAGTAAGAACAATGCAGGCTACATTGGAAATCATTCAATAAAGTGCTTTTGAAAAAGATGAGTTTTTAAGAGCTTTTTAAAACTTTCCACCGACTCTGCATTTTTAATAATTAAAGGAAGACGGTTCCAGAGGGTGGGGGCCACAGCCGCGAAAGCACGGTCACCCTTTGTCTTCAGCCTTGTTTTGGGTACAGCCAGAAGACGCTGGTCAGAGGACCTCAGTGATCTCACCATAGTCAGAGGACATAGTAGATCAGAAAGGTAGGTTGGAGCCAGCCCGTGAAGTGCCTTAAAAGTAATTAAAAGGATTTTAAAATCGATCCTAGAAGCTATTGGTAGCCAGTGAAGGTTGGCAAGAACTGGCGTGATGTTGCTCTACGCCGTGTGTTGGTTAGCAGTCTGGCTGCTGCGTTCTGGACCAACTGGAGGCGAGACACAGAAGAACGGGACAGGGTGGTGAATAGAGAATTGCAGTAATCCAGACGGGAGGACACAAAGGCATGAATAAGTTTTTCCAGATCCTGATGGGTTATTATGGCTTTGAGCTTGGCAATGTTTCTGAGGTGGAAGAAGCAGGATTGGGTGACTTTCTTAACGTGATTTTCAAAGTTCATGTGATGGTCAAAGAGGACTCCCAGGTTTTGTGCGGCTTGTGTGACATATGTTTGCAAAGGACCGATACACTGCTGTACAGTTTCTGAAATGCTGTCAGAGCCAATAATCAGGACCTCCGTTTTGTCTGGGTTGAGCTGGAGGAAGTTGTCTGACATCCAGATCTTGATGGCTGTTAAGCAGTCGTGTAAGGTGGATAGTTTGTTCAGGTCATTTGAACTGACAGAGATGTACAGTTGTGTATCGTATAACAGTGATAAGACATGCATTCAAACTGACTAATAAGGCAGCCAAGAGGGAGCATATACGGGGAAACTCTAGCCTGTTTCACAGAGAGAGGGAACTTAAGCTCTCAGTCAGTTACCGTAGTAACAGACTCTATGAAACTAACCTGGTCGGTTACCGTAGTAACAGACTCTATGAAACTAACCTGGTCGGTTACCGTAGTAACAGACTCTATGAAACTAACCTGGTCGGTTACCGTAGTAACAGACTCTGTGAAACTAACCTGGTCAGTTACCGTAGTAACAGACTCTGTGAACCTAACCTGGTCGGTTACCGTAGTAACAGACTCTGTGAACCTAACCTGGTCGGTTACCGTAGTAACAGACTCTGTGAACCTAACCTGGTCGGGACCAGGTTTTTCTCAGTGAACCTGGAGTTTCTCTCTGGCTCCGCCCTCTTTCAGAGCCTCATTCATTCATTCAGCAGGCGAGTTCGGCCGTCTGTTATTTAAAATTGAATGTTAGAAGTCCATCAGTCACAGCAGGTCGTGACTTTTTTTGACTAACATCTCCTTTTGATAACGATCCCGATCCCCCAGACCTCAAACCCCAGACCTCAAACCTCAGACCTCAAACCTCAGACCTCAAACCCCAGACCTTAAACCCAGACCTCAAACCCCAGACCTCAAACCTCAGACCTCAAACCCAGACCTCAAACCCCAGACCTTAAACCTCAGACCTTAAACCCAGACCTCAAACCTCAGACCTTAAACCTCAGACCTCAAACCCAGACCTCAAACCTCAAACCTCAGACCTCAAACCTCAGACCTCAAACCCCAGACCTCAAACCCCAGACCTTAAACCCAGACCTCAAACCTCAGACCTTAAACCTCAGACCTCAAACCCAGACCTCAAACCTCAGACCTTAAACCTCAGACCTCAAACCCAGACCTCAAACCTCAGACCTCAAACCTCAGACCTCAAACCCCAGACCTCAAACCCCAGACCTCAAACCTCAGACCTCAAACCTCAGACCTCAAACCCAGACCTCAAACCCCAGACCTCAAACCTCAGACCTCAAACCCAGACCTCAAACCCCAGACCTTAAACCTCAGACCTTAAACCCAGACCTCAAACCTCAGACCTTAAACCTCAGACCTCAAACCCAGACCTCAAACCTCAGACCTCAAACCTCAGACCTCAGACCTCAAACCCCAGACCTTAAACCCAGACCTCAAACCTCAGACCTCAAACCTCAGACCTCAAACCTCAGACCTCAAACCCCAGACCTCAAACCTCAGACCTCAAACCTCAGACCTCAAACCCAGACCTCAAACCTCAGACCTCAAACCTCAGACCTCAAACCTCAGACCTCAAACCCCAGACCTTAAACCTCAGACCTTAAACCCCAGACCTCAAACCTCAGACCTCAAACCCCAGACTTCAAACCTCAGACCTTAAACCCCAGACCTCAAACCCCAGACCTCAAACCTCAAACCCCAGACCTCAAACCTCAGACCTCAAACCCCAGACCTCAAACCTCAGACCTCAAACCTCAGACCTTAAACCCAGACCTTAAACCCAGACCTCAAACGCCAGACCTCAAACCCCAGACCTCAAACCTCAAACCCCAGACCTCAAACCTCAGACCTCAAACCTCAGACCTTAAACCCCAGACCTCAAACCTCAGACCTCAAACCTCAGACCTTAAACCCCAGACCTCAAACCCCAGACCTCAAACCTCAAACCCCAGACCTCAAACCTCAGACCTCAAACCCCAGACCTCAAACCCCAGACCTCAAACCTCAGACCTTAAACCCCAGACCTCAAACCTCAGACCTTAAACCCCAGACCTTAACCTCAGACCTCAAACCCCAGACCTCAAACCCAGACCTCAAACCTCAGACCTCAAACCTCAGACCTCAAACCTCAGACCTTAAACCCCAGACCTCAAACCTCAGACCTTAAACCCCAGACCTTAAACCCCAGACCTTAAACCCCAGACCTCAAACCTCAGACCTTAAACCTCAGACCTTAAACCCCAGACCTTAACCTCAGACCTCAAACCTCAGACCTTAAACCCCAGACCTTAACCTCAGACCTCAAACCTCAGACCTTAAACCCCAGACCTCAAACCCCAGACCTCAAACCCCAGACCTCAAACCTCAGACCTTAAACCTCAGACCTTAAACCTCAGACCTTAAACCCCAGACCTTAACCTCAGACCTTAAACCTCAGACCTTAAACCCCAGACCTTAACCTCAGACCTCAAACCCCAGACCTCAAACCTCAGACCTCAAACCCCAGACCTCAAACCTCAGACCTTAAACCCCAGACCTTAACCTCAGACCTCAAACCCCAGACCTCAAACCCAGACCTCAAACCTCAGACCTCAAACCTCAGACCTCAAACCTCAGACCTTAAACCCCAGACCTCAAACCCCAGACCTCAAACCCAGACCTCAAACCTCAGACCTCAAACCTCAGACCTCAAACCTCAGACCTCAAACCCCAGACCTCAAACCTCAGACCTTAAACCCCAGACCTTAAACCTCAGACCTCAAACCCCAGACCTCAAACCCCAGACCTCAAACCTCAGACCTTAAACCCCAGACCTTAACCTCAGACCTCAAACCCCAGACCTCAAACCCAGACCTCAAACCTCAGACCTCAAACCTCAGACCTCAAACCCCAGACCTTAAACCCCAGACCTCAAACCTCAGACCTTAAACCTCAGACCTCAAACCTCAGACCTCAAACCCCAGACCTTAAACCCCAGACCTTAAACCCCAGACCTCAAACCTCAGACCTTAAACCTCAGACCTTAAACCCCAGACCTCAAACCTCAGACCTCAAACCTCAGACCTCAAACCCCAGACCTCAAACCCAGACCTCAAACCTCAGACCTCAAACCTCAGACCTCAAACCCCAGACCTCAAACCTCAGACCTCAAACCCCAGACCTTAAACCTCAGACCTCAAACCCCAGACCTCAAACCCCAGACCTCAAACCTCAGACCTTAAACCCCAGACCTTAACCTCAGACCTCAAACCCCAGACCTCAAACCCAGACCTCAAACCTCAGACCTCAAACCTCAGACCTTAAACCCCAGACCTTAAACCCCAGACCTCAAACCTCAGACCTTAAACCTCAGACCTCAAACCTCAGACCTCAAACCCCAGACCTTAAACCCCAGACCTTAAACCCCAGACCTTAAACCCCAGACCTCAAACCTCAGACCTTAAACCTCAGACCTTAAACCCCAGACCTCAAACCTCAGACCTTAAACCCCAGACCTTAACCTCAGACCTCAAACCCCAGACCTCAAACCCAGACCTCAAACCACAGACCTCAAACCTCAGACCTTAAACCCCAGACCTTAAACCCCAGACCTCAAACCTCAGACCTTAAACCTCAGACCTCAAACCTCAGACCTCAAACCCCAGACCTTAAACCCCAGACCTTAAACCCCAGACCTCAAACCTCAGACCTCAAACCTCAGACCTTAAACCCCAGACCTCAAACCCCAGACCTCAAACCTCAGACCTTAAACCTCAGACCTTAACCTCAGACCTTAAACCTCAGACCTTAAACCCCAGACCTTAACCTCAGACCTCAAACCCCAGACCTCAAACCTCAGACCTCAAACCCCAGACCTTAAACCCCAGACCTTAACCTCAGACCTCAAACCCCAGACCTCAAACCCAGACCTCAAACCCCAGACCTCAAACCTCAGACCTTAAACCCCAGACCTTAACCTCAGACCTCAAACCCCAGACCTCAAACCCAGACCTCAAACCTCAGACCTCAAACCTCAGACCTCAAACCCCAGACCTTAAACCCCAGACCTCAAACCCCAGACCTCAAACCCAGACCTCAAACCTCAGACCTCAAACCTCAGACCTCAAACCCCAGACCTCAAACCTCAGACCTTAAACCCCAGACCTTAAACCTCAGACCTCAAACCCCAGACCTCAAACCTCAGACCTTAAACCCCAGACCTCAAACCCCAGACCTCAAACCTCAGACCTTAAACCTCAGACCTCAAACCCCAGACCTCAAACCCAGACCTCAAACCTCAGACCTTAAACCCCAGACCTCAAACCCCAGACTGAACTGATCAGGGAACGGGGAACAGGTGACGAGACACAAGGGCAGGCTGGCAGTGATTGGCTGACGAGGGTGATGCAGGGCAGGTGAGAGGAGGAAACACCAGGAAACCAAAAAACACACAAAAAGTCCAAAAAACAAATAAAGTCCAGGCAGTATGTGATCTTTAAATAGTCAGGCACTGAAATCAGCTTCTACCAGTCAAACCAGATGATGAGAGAAACTTGAGGAGTGTCATATTTCTAATAGCTGATCTCCGTTTGGCATTAAATGTCCTTCTTCTTCAGTTTTATCCTCCTTCAGGCATTGACCTGGAGAACTTCCAGTTTATAGCAGATTCTCCTACTGACGGTGTTCATGGGAGACGTTTCTGCTGCCGCAGTGATGTTTACAGTCAGAGTCCAGTGTGTGTCTGTGGACCATCAGCCTGATGTTTCCCTCCATGTGAACACTGTATGTGACTGTTTGTATAAGAACATGTCGGCTTATTGAGCTTCAGTGATTATTACAGAATAACGTGCTTTCAGACAGACTGTTCATATAAAACGCTTTATTCAAACACTTCATTCACAAAGCTTATAAAACTCCTGTACAAGTCAAACCTGAGGATCAATAATGCTGAGTGTTGGCAGATCAGAACTTTATCTGACATTTTAAAGCATCACAAATAGTTTCTTTATAAACAACAGTGAGAAGAATGAATGAATACACCATATTATAAGAAAACATACATTCAAAAATGTGCGTTTACGCTTCATCCCTGCTCAGTGAAAGTATTGATCCAAAGGGACGATTGAATTTTTAAAATGGACTTGAAATGTAAAATTACATATAAGAGTAAAACAATTGAGCATCCTGAGAAGAGACGTTCAGTCTGGAGACTTCCGAGACGTGTTTTACCAGCCGGGTGCGAGCCAGTTCAGTCCCTTTAACGCCACCTCAAACCCCAAGAAACACGCCTGAGAAGCAACGACACGTTTCAGACGACAAATAAAACACAGACAGGAAACATACGAGCAGCAAACAACAAACTGAAGTTTTACCGCGTTGGCAGGAAACGCTCGCAGGAACACAGCGTTGAATCCCTTATAGAGGCCTGTAGGTCCTTCGTCACGGAGCAGCGTCCGCAGGACGTCCAGCAGCCCGGCATACTTCCCATCTGCAGCTACACACACACATCATACACACATCATATATATATATATATATATATGTATATATATATGATGTGTGCTGATATAAGCTCTAAAATTGGCCAAAATTAAGATTTTCTGCTGATTGTGTGCAGCCGATATGTCTCCTTCTCCTCCATGGACTGTTTCTCCCTGACGGTCCCGCTGCTTCTTCCCACTTTAACCTGAATAACAAACCTCAGTGCTGCACATGCAGAGCTGAGGCTAACGTTAGCGCTGGGGGGAAACAGCGGGACCATCAGGGAGAAACAGTCACAGACAGGAAACACCTCAGCCGAAACTCTACTGCTGCAGTTCATTAAAGTTTTAATGCTGAGCTCCTGAACTCCAATTTTCCTACATTCTTCCTTCATATATTGTCTTTCTGGATCAGACTTAGTAAATCTATGCTGCAGCAGAATCGCCTCCTCACACAGCTGCACATCATTATGTACATAGATCAGTATCGGCATCAGCAATCGGCCACAATGAGTTGGAAATATCGGCATATCGGATATCAGCAAAAAATCCAATATCGTGCATCCCTAATATATATATATATATATATATATATATATATATACACACATTATCCATCATGTAGAGTTGTGTAGAGCTCTAGCAGAGTTGTGCAGAGTTGTGTAGAGTTGTGCAGAGTTGTGTAGAGTTGTGTAGAGTTGTGCAGAGTTGTGTAGAGTTGTGCAGAGTTGTGTAGAGTTGTGCAGAGTTGTGTAGAGTTGTGTAGAGTTGTGCAGAGTTGTGCAGAGTTGTGTAGAGTTGTGTAGAGTTGTGCAGAGTTGTGTAGAGTTGTGCAGAGTTGTGCACTGCTTCCACCTCTCACCTGTCTGAAAGTTGGATTTGAGGACATCAGGCGGGAGAGCGATCGTCCAGTTCAGGATCCCTGCGACACCTCCAGCCAGGATGATGTTGGGCGTGCTGAGCTGAGACACGCTGGCATACAGACGAAGTTTACAGCGTTTAGAAACACCTTTATAACTCTGTTAACATCCTCACTGTTACCATGGTGACTCACCTTTGACCCTCAGGAGTCAGGAAGTGTTTGAGGTTTTCGTATGTCAGGAAGTAGAGACCAGTAGAAGGCACATCTGAGGCAGAGAGAGCAAAGGTGAGGCTGTAAAGTCAACAGACAGAGAGTTTGCAGGTCAGGTGTCAGGTCAGGTGTCAGGTGAGTCACCTCTGATGAGCGTGAGGACAGTTCCTCTGTAGACGCTGCGGAGACCCTGCTCCCTGTACAGCCTGATCGCACAGTCCAGCGGACCTGCGTACTTCACCTGTCCGCTGCTCGCCTGCACCTGAAACACAGCTTCCTGTTTATGACTCACAGATCAGACAGCAACATGGCGGCTACAGATATGACAAGTGTCAATAATTACACAGATTGATTATTTCACTACTGACCTGTGAACATTACAAACCCAAACATCTGCATCTGTTGCTGAGTGTGTTGGATAGATCATAACATCTGTGTGTGTGTGTGTGTGTGTGTGCTAAAAACATACAGTAGATTATAGTTTCTTCTGATTGGTTCAACACTGAGTCACATGAGGAACTTTACCAACACACAGCAGCTCATTTTACACACAAACACAACAACTGATGTGTCAATCAGACACACTGAGATAAAAACACAACAGGCAGCACATGAGGATCTTTATTACATCACTGTTTTATTGTGTATGTATAGTTTAATGTTTGATAGTGTTATAAATGTGTTATAAATGTGTTATAAATGTGTATATTGAGTAGATACAGTCAGGTGTGTAGCTCTCTATAGAAACGTCCTACAGTGTTTCTGCAGGAACGAGTCGTAGAAACGCAGCAGGAAGCTTTCAGTGGGTTTTATTTCTTGTGTTGTGGTTGAATATTGATGTATTTCAGTGGTTCTGATCCGTATGGAGACATGTTAGTGTTTAAAGTGAGGATGTAAACATGTTTTGTTGTTTGTTTGTGATTGAAGACTGTAGTTTCTGTACCTGCAGTAAACATTTAATTCTCTCTCCTGGAGCCACGATCACTGTAGTGAAGACTCCTGCCAGACAGCCGGACAGAAAGAGCTGAGTGTGCCTGAACAGAACAGAAGAAATGTCAGTATATTGTGTAAAAAGCCGCTTTCTGCTGCTGGAAACAGGCTGGCGAGTAGTGAGAGAGAAGTAAAGACGAGCAGCAGCAGTCCACAAACACCTTATGGTGGCGCTACAGGAAGAGCCAGAAGATCAGCTGACGGCTGACACAGTTTACAGTTTAGAGTTTAGAGCAGTAGAGTTTATAGTTTTATAGCTTCATAGTTTTACAGTTTAATTGTTTTATAGTTTTACAGTTTTACAGTTTAATTGTTTTATAGTTTTACAGTTTTACAGTTTTATAGTTTTACAGTTTAATTGTTTTATAGTTTTACAGTTTTATAGTTTTACAGTTTAATTGTTTTATAGTTTTACAGTTTTACAGTTTTACAGTTTAATTGTTTTATAGTTTTACAGTTTTACAGTTTTACAGTTTAATTGTTTTATAGTTTTACAGTTTTACAGTTTTACAGTTTTACAGTTTAATTGTTTTATAGTTTTACAGTTTTATAGTTTTACAGTTTAATAGTTTAATAGTTTTACAGTTTAATTGTTTTATAGTTTTATAGTTTTACAGTTTAATTGTTTTATAGTTTTACAGTTTTATAGTTTTATAGTTTTACAGTTTTACAGTTTAATAGTTTTACAGTTTTACAGTTTTACAGTAAGGGTGTTTTTGAGGAACACGAGCACTGAACATTCTTGGGACCGAAGTCGTCTGCAGCACGTGAGACACGTATATATAAAGACTGGAAAGGCAGCTGGAGGGTTAAATATAGACTAAATATTCCAGGTATTACACACACACACACGTACACACATGCATACGCTTGTGTGTACGTGTGTGTGTGTGTGTGTGTGTGTGTGTGTACGTACGTCAGTGGTTTTCCTGCATCTTTCTGCTGCAGCTGTTTTCCCAAACCGAAGCCAAAGAAGCTGATGGCCATCATTGGAGCCACACCTGCCAGAGGAGCCCCCATCCCTTTATAGAGACCCAGGACCCCCTACACACACACACACACACACACACACACACACACACACACACACACACACACATACACACACACACACACACACACACACACACACACACACAGGTTATTGTGTGTATACAGTAAGACTTTCTCTATGATGTGAAGTGAACTCATCAGATCTACGTGTGCTTATCTTTGATCAGGACATTTCAATGACTGCCTTTTCTCACCTTCGTAATATCACTAAAATCAGACATATCCTTTCTCAACAAGATGCAGAAACAATAATCCACACATTTGTTACTTCTAGGCTGGATTATTGTAACTCATTATTATCAGGCTGCCCTAACAGGTCTATAAAGACTCTGCAGCTGGTCCTGTTCTGACTAAAACTAAGAAAAGAGATCATATTTCCCCATCTTAGCTTCACTGCTTCTTAGTTATGCTGCTATAGGCCTAGACTGCCCTTAGTTATGCTGCTATAGGCCTAGACTTCCCTTAGTTATGCTGCTATAGGCCTAGACTGCCCTTAGTTATGCTGCTATAGGCCTAGACCGTCCTTAGTTGTGCTGCTATAGGCCTAAACTGCCCTTAGTTATGCTGCTATAGGCCTAGACTACTCTTAGTTATGCTGCTATAGGCCTAGACTGCCCTTAGTTGTGCTGCTATAGGCCTAGACTACTCTTAGTTATGCTGCTATAGGCCTAGACTGTCCTTAGTTATGCTGCTATAGGCCTAGACTGTCCTTAGTTATGCTGCTATAGGCCTAGACTGCCCTTAGTTATGCTGCTATAGGCCTAGACTGCCCTTAGTTATGCTGCTATAGGCCTAGACTGCCGGGGGACTTCCCATGATGCACTGGGCTCCTCTCTCCTCTCCTCCATCTCTATGTATTTTATTACTATTAATGCATGTTGCTAACTTTACTTCTTCCCCGGAGTTCTTTGTGCTTTCTGATCCACAGGAAGCTCCATAAACCATAAACCATGCTGATGTGCTGACGTCCTTCTTCTGCCCTTCACCAGCTGTTCCTGATGTTGCTGCTGTTTGTTGATTGTTGTTGTTGCTGCTCTTTCATTGTGTACAACCCCCCCCCCCCCCCCCTCTCTCTCTCTCTCTCTCTCTCTCTCTCTCTCGCCCACCCAGAGTCGGGGTCTGCTTTAGGTTTCTTCCCGTTAAAGGGGAGTTTTTCCTTCCCGCTGTCACCAAGTGCTGCTCATGGGGGGAACTGTTGGGTTTCTCTTTCTGTAAATTAAAGAGCGTGGTCTAGACCTGCTCCATGTAAAAGTGCCCTGAGATGACTTTGTGTTGTTATTTGGCGCTTTATAAATAAAACTGATTGATTGATTGATTGATTGATTGATTGATATATACAATATCTGAGACTTTCAATGAGGTCTCAGACTTTTGACCTTCAGTGTCAATAATAAGGACGAGATTGTAAACAGCAGCGGAGGCAGGAATGCATTACACAATGAATGTTCAAAGGACACAAGTACAAGGTCTGTGTGTGTGTGTGAGTGTGTGTGTGTGTGTGTGTGTGTGTGTGTGTATGTGTGTGAGTGTGTGTGTGTGTGTGTGTGTGTGTGAGTGTGTGTGTGTTGTCACCTCTTTAGATATGGTCTTACGAAAGCAGTCATATGTTCCTGTGTAGAGAACATACTGAGCACAGGAAGCTTTGGGCTGCGTCTGTAGTCTCACCTAGAACACACACACACACACACACACACACACACACACACACACACACACACACACACAGTGTGTGTGTTTAAACTCATTGATAAGACAAACAGACAAACTGTTGGCTGATAAACAGCAGAGACGTTACAGACACATGAAGATCTGCTGCACTGATGTAAATTCTGCATAATCATTGCTTTGTAATCAATAACCTGATGAAATAAAAGCTAAATTAATGCAGTTCACACTAAATGTTAAATATTTTATATTTTAATTCAGATTTCCCAGAAAGTTTCCTGGAATCTGTAATTTGGTTCAAATTCAAGTGAAAATATGAATTTCCTAGAAAATAAATTAATTGTATTTAAAATCTAATTAAATATTAATTTATTGTTAATTTATTCTTAGAAACTTGACCTGCAGATACATTTCATATTTCTGGTTTCTGATGGTTGAAATGTGTCTGAGGAGCATCTGACCTCCTGCAGGCTGAAATAACCTTTACATCCATAAAGCTGTCTGACATTAACCTGAATATCTTTGGGTTTTTGATAAAGATCATTTTAGGCTTTACATTATAATTTATAATAACATTTATGAATGTACTGTATTTATTAAACACAGCTGGAGATGATGTAGATGTGTGGTTAAGGTTGATTATAGAGGTGCTGCAGGATCTCGGCTGCTCTCTTTCAGCCCTTTAAACTGTTTTTAAGGAGTTTTTTTCTTTGAATCTGAGGACAGAGATGTTTTACTACTGACTGTAAACGCAGAATAAAACATGAATAACAGACTCAGGTGAGCAGCTGCCTCCTGACTTTCTAAGCTGATTATGGATAATCTCACTAATCTAATCTGACTCTCTGAGCACTGAACTAAACCACAATTACAGGAAACCGGAGTAAAGAACTGTTAGTGTCTGCTCTACAGTAAATAAATAGCTGCAGTCACCTTGATGGTGTCCAGCGGGTGTCCAGCCAGCAGCAGACAGGCTTCCCACCGACTCCTCCTGCCAGGAAGTTCTTCAGCGGGGAAACTCTCTCCTCTTTCGGCATGGCCGGAGCAGACAGCCGGGCCACAGCCCGCTTCTCCCGCCTGTCAGCCCGCTTCTCCCCGCCTGTCAGCCCGCTTCTCCCCGCCTGTCAGCCCGCTTCTCCCCGCCTGTCAGCCCGCTTCTCTCCGCCTGTCAGCCCGCTTCTCCCCGCCTGTCAGCCCGCTTCTCCCCGCCTGTCAGCCCGCTTCTCCCGCTGTCAGCCGCTTCTCCCCGCCTGTCAGCCCGCTTCTCCCCGCCTGTCAGCCCGCTTCTCTCCTGCTTCTCCCCGCCTGTCAGCCCGCTTCTCTCCGCCTGTCAGCCCGCTTCTCTTCCGCCTGTCAGCCGCTTCTCTCCTGCTTCTCCCCGCCTGTCAGCCCGCTTCTCTCCTGCTCTCCCCGCCTGTCAGCCCGCTTCTCCCCGCCTGTCAGCCCGCTTCTCTCCTGCTTCTCTCCGCCTGTCAGCCCGCTTCTCTCCTGCTTCTCCCCGCCTGTCAGCCCGCTTCTCTCCTGCTTCTCCCCGCCTGTCAGCCCGCTTCTCTCCGCCTGTCAGCCCGCTTCTCTCCTGCTTCTCCCCGCCTGTCAGCCCGCTTCTCCCCGCCTGTCAGCCCGCTTCTCTCCCGCTTCTCTCCGCCTGTCAGCCCGCTTCTCTCCGCTTCTCTCCCGCTTCTCTCCCGCTTATCTCTCCTGTCTGGCTGTGCGGGGGAGGTGAGGCTCAGCTGTCTGCTGCTGCGTACAGTCCTCTGCTGGACTTTGCTTTGACTAAACTCAGATCTGCTTCCTGTAAACACGCAGCTCAGAGCTCATATCTCGCGTCTCAAGGCGCGAACTCGCCCCAAAGTTTCTCAGCTGAAGTTCAGTGAATTCAGCAGCTTTCAACACACTGATGCATTAATGATCCAAACTGCACAGACCTGCATGTCACACCTGTTACATGTCACATCTGTTACATGTGTCAGCTGTTACATGTCACATCTGTTACATGTGTCAGCTGTTACATGTCACATCTGTTACATGTGTCAGCTGTTACATGTGTCAGCTGTTACATGTCACATCTGTTACATGTGTCAGCTGTTACATGTAACAGCTGACACATGTAACAGCTGTTACATGTAACAGCTAAATATATGAAGTGTTTTCACGCCATCGACCTCGCTGTGCAGAGAGCTTTAAAGCTGCCGCCTGTGTCACGACTGCTGGGTAGGATTCAGAGAATCAGGATGGAAATCACGCTTTGAGCAGAAACAGAAACTGCCGGCCCATCAGTGGAAGACGGATGTGGCTACAGGATGGAATAGCACGCTCCAGATGATGGAAAGATGAGCAGCAGCCAGACATTTGTGCTGCTCTCCTCTCTCCTCAGGTCAGAAAATGTGAAGCAGACATCTGCACACTAAACAAAACGGATGTGACCAACGCAGAAAGAAGCAGCTGTGGCCCTAAAGCCGATGACAGAGGATCTGTCTGAGGATAGCACACCGCTGTCATCAGTGACAGCGCCACTGCATGCACAGCTACACATCCGGTAAATCAAACAGGTGATCCATGAAGATCTGGCCAAGAGACACACAACTGTGGAGAAGAACCTCCACGCTGCTTCTACCTGGTTCAAAGCCTCTCCAACAGGTGAGCGCTGGAGGTTTCAGCACTTCAGAGAGTAAAATAATATCTTACTGCTAGTTTATATAAACACAAGAGATAAGACACTGAAGTACGAGCATGAGACCACGCTGAGGAGCCAGATGCTTCAGGCAAAGGTCTAGATGGTGATGATGATGATGATGATGATGATGAAGATGATGATGATGATGATGAAGGCCCCGCATCTTTTCACTGGTGAATCTATCGGAATCTATCCACAGCAGAGCTGAGAGCAGATGGAGAATCACTCTCAGAGATCCCTCAGCTGGTGGACGTCTTTCCCCTGATGGCCGAGTTAGCTGAGTGCTATCTGTGCTAGACGCTATTCTACCGGGGATAGAGTGACCCTGACCGGGGATAGAGTGACCCTGACCGGGGATAGAGTGACCCTGACCGGGGATAGAGTGACCCTGACTGAGGATAGAGTGACCCTAACCGGGGATAGAGTGACCCTAACCGGCGATAGAGTGACCCTGACCGGGGATAGAGTGACCCTGACCGGGGATAGAGTCGACCCTTACTGGGGATAGAGTGACCCTAACCGGGGATAGAGTGACCCTAACTGAGGATAGAGTGACCCTAACTGGGGATAGAGTGACCCTTACTGGGGATAGAGTGACCCTAACCGGGGATAGAGTGACCCTAACTGAGGATAGAGTGACCCTTACTGGGATAGAGTGACCCTTACTGGGGATAGAGTGACCCTAACTGAGGATAGGTGACCCTAACTGAGGATAGAGTGACCCTGACCGGGGATAGAGTGACCCTGACGGGGATAGAGTGACCCTTACTGGGATAGAGTGACCCTAACCGGGGATAGAGTGACCCTAACTGAGGATAGAGTGACCCTAACTGGGATAGAGTGACCCTAACTGGT